>OY730190.1:10000-164532 GCA_963422495.1 Polyommatus iphigenia
CTAACCTAACCTAACCTAACCTAACCTAACCTAACCTAACCTAACCTAACCTAACCTAACCTAACCTAACCTAACCTAACCTAACCTAACCTAACCTAACCTAACCTAACCTAACCTAACCTAACCTAACCTAACCTAACCTAACCTAACCTAACCTAACCTAACCTAACCTAACCTAACCTAACCTAACCTAACCTAACCTAACCTAACCTAACCTAACCTAACCTAACCTAACCTAACCTAACCTAACCTAACCTAACCTAACCTAACCTAACCTAACCTAACCTAACCTAACCTAACCTAACCTAACCTAACCTAACCTAACCTAACCTAACCTAACCTAACCTAACCTAACCTAACCTAACCTAACCTAACCTAACCTAACCTAACCTAACCTAACCTAACCTAACCTAACCTAACCTAACCTAACCTAACCTAACCTAACCTAACCTAACCTAACCTAACCTAACCTAACCTAACCTAACCTAACCTAACCTAACCTAACCTAACCTAACCTAACCTAACCTAACCTAACCTAACCTAACCTAACCTAACCTAACCTAACCTAACCTAACCTAACCTAACCTAACCTAACCTAACCTAACCTAACCTAACCTAACCTAACCTAACCTAACCTAACCTAACCTAACCTAACCTAACCTAACCTAACCTAACCTAACCTAACCTAACCTAACCTAACCTAACCTAACCTAACCTAACCTAACCTAACCTAACCTAACCTAACCTAACCTAACCTAACCTAACCTAACCTAACCTAACCTAACCTAACCTAACCTAACCTAACCTAACCTAACCGGCGTGTGTTGTGGTATTCGACGACACACTGGATGTCGAACTACACACACGCCTCAGTAACAACAACATAGTTGTGGCCACCCTCCGAACCAAAGCCTGGGAGATGGTTGTTGTGTCCTTCTACTTCGAGCCCGATAAGCCTGTGGGGCCCTACCTGGACCATCTTTTGCGGATAGAAAGGGAGCTGGGATCCGATAAGATGGTCTTGGGAGGAGACGCGAACGCTAAAAGCCCGTGGTGGGGTGGCGATACGGAAGACCCGCGAGGAAGGGAAGTGTCTGCTGTACTGGAAGAAATGAGTCTACATATACTCAACGCCGGAGACACCCCAACTTTCGATACCGTCAGAGGGGGTAAAAGGTACTCCAGCTACGTGGATGTGACAGCGTGCTCCGACGATCTGCTGGACCGAGTGGGCGACTGGAGGGTGGAGGAAAGTCTGACGAGCTCGGACCACAACGGCATTTCATTCGGCATCAGACAACAGAAATCCACAGGCACGAACATCATACGTACCACACGCATATTTAACACACAGAAGGCAAACTGGACTCAGTTTCGTGAGAAACTGACCCAGCTGATGTCAGACAGACAATTTACTCTACAAGCGATGGACTCAATACACAGCACACAACAAATAGACGAAGCAATAGACAGATACACGGAAGTCATAACACAGACATGCAGAGACACCATGCCAAAAAAAAAAAACACACACAGAAATACACCTTGTCGTGGTGGAATGATGAGCTCGCGCAGATGAAGAAGGAGGTCGCCACGAGGAAACGCAGGATCCGAACCGCAGCGCCTGATCGCAGAAACCGCGTGGTTGGGTTGTACCTGGAAGCGAAAGAGAGGTATGAGAATGCAGTGAAAGAGGCTCAAGTAGCGAGCTGGAAGGAGTTTTGCCGAAAACAGGATAGGGAGGGGGTCTGGGAGGGCATCTACAGAGTGCTGAACAGAGTTGGAGGGAGGGAGGAGGATCTGCCCCTAACAAGGGGCAGTGAGACCCTCGACGCCCGAAGCTCCGCAGAATTGTTGGCGGAGACCTTCTACCCCGCGGACCTGGAAAGTGATGAAAGCGAGGAACATCGACGGACTCGCCGGCGTGCGGAGTCCTTGGACTCCGAACCGCCGACGGGCCCGGACGACCCTCCTTTCATCATGGAGGAGTTGAAGAGAGCCGTAAGGTCCTTCAACCCCAAAAAGGCCCCCGGGGCGGATGGTCTCACGTCCGACATCTGCCAGCACGCTGTAGATTGTAACCCGGAATGGTTCCTTGCCCTGCTGAATAAGTGCCTCACTGTCGGCTACTTTCCCGAAAAGTGGAAGCAGGCGACAGTGGTGGTGCTGAGAAAGCCGGGCAAGGAATCATACCGGGTACCGAAAGCCTATCGACCGATCGGCCTCCTTCCTGTTCTCGGCAAAATCTTCGAAAAGATGCTGGTCGCCCGACTTAGGTTCTACCTGTTGCCCAAAATAAGCCCCAACCAGTATGGCTTCATGCCCCAAAAGAGCACCGAAGACGCCCTCTATAGGTTGGTGAACCACATCAGAAAGCTGAGGGAGGAGAAGAAAATTTCTGTTGTGGTATCACTGGACATAGAGGGGGCCTTCGATAGTGCTTGGTGGCCAGCCATAAAGGTTCGGTTGGCTGAAGTTGGGTGTCCGGGGAACCTGAGGCGGGTGTTCAGTAGCTACTTGAGCGGCAGAAGAGTGAATGTTAGATATGCTGGAGTGGAAGTTGACAGGGGGACCGACAAGGGGTGCGTGCAGGGGTCCATCGGTGGACCGATCCTGTGGGACCTCTTGTTGGACCCCTTGCTAGCTTTGCTGGAAGAGATGGAGGTTTTTAACCAGGCTTTCGCAGACGACATTGTGCTGGTATTTGAGGGGGAAACGGCCTTAGAGATCGCTACGAAGGCAAATAAGGTGCTAGACGAGATAAGAAAGTGGGGAGTAGCAAACAAGCTGAAATTTGCCCCCCACAAGACATGTGCACTACTATCCACTCGGAGATTGAAGTATGACGTGCCGCGACTAATCATGGGGGGTGTCGACCTTAAGTTTTATGACGAAATAAAAATACTAGGCCTAACCATAGACAGCAGCCTAACGTTCAACTCACACGTGAGTAACGTCTGCCAAAAGGCAATTACGCGTTATAAGCAGCTGGCTAAAGCTGCTAGAGTAGGATGGGGGCTTAACCCCCAGATAGTTAAAATTATATATACCGCGGTAGTGGAACCGACTGTCTTGTATGCATCAGCAGCGTGGGCACCCACCGTGGAAAAGATGGGGGTCCAAAAAAGGCTTAACTCCGTCCAACGGGGTTTTGCCCAGAAGATCTGCAGAGCATATCGAACCGTCTCCCTGAACTCTGTAATGCTGTTGGCTGGGATACTCCCTCTTGACCTCAGAATACTCGAAGCATCGAGACTTTATGAGGCCAAGAAGGGAGTACCACACCCGGTGCTAAGAGACAGGGAGGTGGAGCGAATGGCTCCTGCGACTGAGGACCCACATCCGGCAGAGCAGGTAGAGCTGAGGTTCGGGTTGGTAGACGAGGACTCATATGCTGACGTGGTTAACAGCTACGTCCATAGGATCTATACGGACGGCAGTAAGATTGAGGGTCGAGTCGGAGCCGCACTCTCCGTATGGAAGGGTGAGGCCGAGACGAAGGCCGTCAAGCTTGCGATGCCGCCGTATTGCACCGTCTACCAAGCCGAACTTCTAGCGCTCCAAAGAGCTGTAACTGAAGCCTGCAAGAGTGGAATGGCAAAGGTCGGTATCCTTAGCGATTCTAGATCGGCACTCCAGGCAGTCACTCTTAGTTCCCCTCATCCCCTGGCGGTGCAAACAAGGGCGGCCCTCCGAAAAGCTGCATTGCAGAGGCGGGAGGTCTCCTTGTTTTGGATTAAGGCGCACGCAGGGTTGAGAGGGAATGAGAGAGTCGACGAGTTAGCCAAGGAAGCCGCTCTGGGCTCGAAAAGGAAACCCGACTACGATCTGTGTCCTGTTTCATTCGTCAAGCGTATCTTAAGAGAGGATACGGTTGAGGAATGGGACAGGAGATACGAAGTGGAAGGGACGGCCGGAGTCACGAAGCTCTTTTTCCCAAGCGCTGCTGCTGCATATAAGATAGTTAAGAAGATAAACATAACACACCACACCACACAGATCCTGACTGGACACGGTGGGTTCGCCTTCTACTTGCATAGATTCAAGTTGAAGGAGGACCCGTCGTGCCTGTGTCAGCCAGGAGTTGAGGAGACGGTTCCTCACCTGTTATTCGAGTGCCCCATTTTTGCTAGCAATAGATACGATATTGAGCAAAAATTGGGCACATCGGTGACGGGTGAGAATCTGCCTACCATCCTGGGGGGCAAGAAGAGGGATATTTTCCTCTCTTTCTGTAAGAGGATTGTGGATGCAGTTAATAAGAGACACTGTGATAAACTAAACTGTGATAATTAGTGTTAGGTTCCTTAGCTGTAGGTTTTATTGTGATACTAGGTTAGTTGAACGTTGTGCCGTACTATTTTAAACTTGACATATTTTTATTGTATTTTTATATATTTTGACATTTTAACTTGGAATTTTAATCTGGAAATTATGATATTGAATACTGTCGAATGTTATTATTTGGAATATTAATTTTGAGAATATAAAAATGAAAAATATAAATTGTAAATCTATCTTGTTGCTGATATTATGATAAGAAAATAAAGACAAAGAAATTATTTGTACTGATTAAAATGTAAAATAATATTATATAGTTCATAAATCTGACGAAATGATTGTATCATAGAAATTGTAAAACCGAAATAAACCCGGAAATGTACTTAGCAATAAGAAATGATGTAACTTAAGAAAAAGAAAAAAGTAATGAAATAAAAGAGAAAAGAATTAATAAAGATCAAAAGAAATGAAAATGAAAACAAACATACCTAATCATGTTAGGGGGAGGAAAAAAAAAAAAAAAAAAAAAAAAAAAAAAAAAAAAAAAAAAAAAAAAAAAAAAAAAAAAAAAAAAAAAAAACTAACCTAACCTAACCTAACCTAACCTAACCTAACCTAACCTAACCTAACCTAACCTAACCTAACCTAACCTAACCTAACCTAACCTAACCTAACCTAACCTAACCTAACCTAACCTAACCTAACCTAACCTAACCTAACCTAACCTAACCTAACCTAACCTAACCTAACCTAACCTAACCTAACCTAACCTAACCTAACCTAACCTAACCTAACCTAACCTAACCTAACCTAACCTAACCTAACCTAACCTAACCTAACCTAACCTAACCTAACCTAACCTAACCTAACCTAACCTAACCTAACCTAACCTAACCTAACCTAACCTAACCTAACCTAACCTAACCTAACCTAACCTAACCTAACCTAACCTAACCTAACCTAACCTAACCTAACCTAACCTAACCTAACCTAACCTAACCTAACCTAACCTAACCTAACCTAACCTAACCTAACCTAACCTAACCTAACCTAACCTAACCTAACCTAACCTAACCTAACCTAACCTAACCTAACCTAACCTAACCTAACCTAACCTAACCTAACCTAACCTAACCTAACCTAACCTAACCTAACCTAACCTAACCTAACCTAACCTAACCTAACCTAACCTAACCTAACCTAACCTAACCTAACCTAACCTAACCTAACCTAACCTAACCTAACCTAACCTAACCTAACCTAACCTAACCTAACCTAACCTAACCTAACCTAACCTAACCTAACCTAACCTAACCTAACCTAACCTAACCTAACCTAACCTAACCTAACCTAACCTAACCTAACCTAACCTAACCTAACCTAACCTAACCTAACCTAACCTAACCTAACCTAACCTAACCTAACCTAACCTAACCTAACCTAACCTAACCTAACCTAACCTAACCTAACCTAACCTAACCTAACCTAACCTAACCTAACCTAACCTAACCTAACCTAACCTAACCTAACCTAACCTAACCTAACCTAACCTAACCTAACCTAACCTAACCTAACCTAACCTAACCTAACCTAACCTAACCTAACCTAACCTAACCTAACCTAACCTAACCTAACCTAACCTAACCTAACCTAACCTAACCTAACCTAACCTAACCTAACCTAACCTAACCTAACCTAACCTAACCTAACCTAACCTAACCTAACCTAACCTAACCTAACCTAACCTAACCTAACCTAACCTAACCTAACCTAACCTAACCTAACCTAACCTAACCTAACCTAACCTAACCTAACCTAACCTAACCTAACCTAACCTAACCTAACCTAACCTAACCTAACCTAACCTAACCTAACCTAACCTAACCTAACCTAACCTAACCTAACCTAACCTAACCTAACCTAACCTAACCTAACCTAACCTAACCTAACCTAACCTAACCTAACCTAACCTAACCTAACCTAACCTAACCTAACCTAACCTAACCTAACCTAACCTAACCTAACCTAACCTAACCTAACCTAACCTAACCTAACCTAACCTAACCTAACCTAACCTAACCTAACCTAACCTAACCTAACCTAACCTAACCTAACCTAACCTAACCTAACCTAACCTAACCTAACCTAACCTAACCTAACCTAACCTAACCTAACCTAACCTAACCTAACCTAACCTAACCTAACCTAACCTAACCTAACCTAACCTAACCTAACCTAACCTAACCTAACCTAACCTAACCTAACCTAACCTAACCTAACCTAACCTAACCTAACCTAACCTAACCTAACCTAACCTAACCTAACCTAACCTAACCTAACCTAACCTAACCTAACCTAACCTAACCTAACCTAACCTAACCTAACCTAACCTAACCTAACCTAACCTAACCTAACCTAACCTAACCTAACCTAACCTAACCTAACCTAACCTAACCTAACCTAACCTAACCTAACCTAACCTAACCTAACCTAACCTAACCTAACCTAACCTAACCTAACCTAACCTAACCTAACCTAACCTAACCTAACCTAACCTAACCTAACCTAACCTAACCTAACCTAACCTAACCTAACCTAACCTAACCTAACCTAACCTAACCTAACCTAACCTAACCTAACCTAACCTAACCTAACCTAACCTAACCTAACCTAACCTAACCTAACCTAACCTAACCTAACCTAACCTAACCTAACCTAACCTAACCTAACCTAACCTAACCTAACCTAACCTAACCTAACCTAACCTAACCTAACCTAACCTAACCTAACCTAACCTAACCTAACCTAACCTAACCTAACCTAACCTAACCTAACCTAACCTAACCTAACCTAACCTAACCTAACCTAACCTAACCTAACCTAACCTAACCTAACCTAACCTAACCTAACCTAACCTAACCTAACCTAACCTAACCTAACCTAACCTAACCTAACCTAACCTAACCTAACCTAACCTAACCTAACCTAACCTAACCTAACCTAACCTAACCTAACCTAACCTAACCTAACCTAACCTAACCTAACCTAACCTAACCTAACCTAACCTAACCTAACCTAACCTAACCTAACCTAACCTAACCTAACCTAACTTAACCACACAACATAAATCCACAGGCACGAACATAATACGTACCACACGCATCTTTAACACTCATAAGGCAAACTGGACTCAGTTTCGTGAGAAACTGACCCAGTTGATGTCAGACAGACAATTGACTGTACAAGCGTTAGACTCAACACACAGCACACAACAAATAGATGAGGCAATAGACAGCTACACACAAGCCATAACACAGACATGCAGAGACACTATGCCGACCAAAAAACACACGCAGAAATTCACCTTGTCGTGGTGGAATGATGAGCTCGCGCAGATGAAGAAGGAGGTCGCCACGAGGAAACGCAGGATCCGGAACGCAGCGCCTGATCGCAGAAACCGCGTAGTTGGGTTGTACCTGGAAGCGAAAGAGAAGTATGAGAAGGCAGTAAAAGAGGCTCAAGTAGCGAGCTGGAAGGAGTTTTGCCGAAAACAGGATAGGGAGGGGGTCTGGGAGGGCATCTACAGAGTGCTGAACAGAGTTGGAGGGAGGGAGGAGGATCTGCCCCTAACAAGGGGCAGTGAGACCCTCGACGCCCGAAGCTCCGCAGAATTGTTGGCGGAGACCTTCTACCCCGCGGACCTGGAAAATGATGAAAGCGAGGAACATCGACGGACGCGCCGGCGTGCGGAGTCCTTGGACTCCGAACCGCCGACGGGCCCGGACGACCCTCCTTTCATCATGGAGGAGTTGAAGAGAGCCGTAAGGTCCTTCAACCCCAAAAAGGCCCCCGGAGCGGATGGTCTCACGTCCGACATCTGCCAGCACGCTGTAGATTGTAACCCGGAATGGTTCCTTGCCTTGCTGAATAAGTGCCTCACTGTCGGCTACTTTCCCGAAAAGTGGAAGCAGGCGACAGTGGTGGTGCTGAGAAAGCCGGGCAAGGAATCATACCGGGTACCGAAAGCCTATCGACCGATCGGCCTCCTTCCTGTTCTCGGCAAAATCTTCGAGAAAATGCTGGTCGCCCGACTTAGGTTCTACCTGTTACCCAAAATAAGCCCCAACCAATATGGCTTCATGCCCCAAAGGAGCACCGAAGACGCCCTCTATAGGTTAGTGAACCACATCAGAAAACTGAGGGAGGAGAAGAAAATTTCTGTTGTGGTATCACTGGACATAGAGGGGGCCTTCGATAGTGCATGGTGGCCGGCCATAAAGGTTCGGTTGGCTGAAGTTGGGTGTCCGGGGAACCTGAGGCGGGTGTTCAGTAGCTACTTGAGCGGCAGAAGAGTGAATGTGAGATATGCTGGAGTGGAAGTGAGCAAGGGGACAGACAAGGGGTGCGTACAGGGGTCTATCGGTGGACCGATCCTGTGGGACCTCTTGTTGGACCCCTTGCTCATTTTGCTAGAGGAAATGGAGGTATTCAACCAAGCATTCGCCGACGATATCGTGTTGGTTTTTGAAGGTAATACGACCCTGGAGATAGAACTGAAGGCCAATAAAGTATTAGAAGCAATTAGGAAATGGGGAGAGTCGAATAAATTTAAATTTGCCCCGCATAAAACATGCGCGCTATTATCCACGCGAAAATTAAAATTTGACGTGCCGCGACTGGCTATGGGGGGTGTGGACCTACAATATTATGACAGCATAAAGGTATTAGGACTGACAATTGACAGCGGCCTGACATTTAACACCCATGTCACTGAAGTGTGTAAGAAAGCGATAACACGCTATAAGCAGCTCGCAAAAGCTGCTAGAGTAGGTTGGGGGCTTAACCCGCAAATAGTTAGGACAATATATATGGCCGTGATAGAGCCGACTATTTTGTATGCATCAGCAGCGTGGGCACCCACCGCGGAAAAGATGGGGGTCCAAAAAAGGCTCAACTCCGTTCAACGGGGTTTTGCCCAGAAGATCTGCAGAGCATATCGAACTGTCTCCCTGAACTCTGCAATGCTGTTGGCTGGGATACTCCCTCTTGACCTCAGAATACTCGAAGCATCGAGACTTTATGAGGCCAAGAAGGGAGTACCACACCCGGTGCTAAGAGACAGGGAGGTGGAGCGAATGGCTCCTGCGATTGAGGACCCACATCCGGCAGAGCAGGTAGAGCTGAGGTTCGGTTTGGTAGATGAGGACTCATATGCTGACGTGGTTAACAGCCACGTCCATAGGATATATACGGATGGCAGCAAGATTGAGGGTCGAGTCGGAGCCGCACTCTCCGTATGGAAGGGTGAGGCCGAGACGAAGGCCGTCAAGCTTGCATTGCCGCCGTATTGCACCGTCTACCAAGCCGAACTTCTAGCACTCCAAAGAGCTGTAACTGAAGCCTGCAAGAGTGGAATGGCAAAGGTCGGTATCCTTAGCGATTCTAGATCGGCACTCCAGGCAGTCACTCTTAGTTCCCCTCATCCCCTGGCGGTGCAAACAAGGGCGGCCCTCCGAAAAGCTGCTTTGCAGAGGCGGGAGGTCTCCTTGTTTTGGATCAAGGCGCACGCAGGGTTGAGAGGGAATGAGAGAGTAGATGAGTTAGCCAAGGAAGCCGCTCTGGGCTCGAAAAGGAAGCCCGACTACGATCTGTGTCCTGTTTCATTCGTCAAGCGTATCTTAAGAGAGAATACGGTTGAGGAATGGGACAGGAGATACGAAGTGGGAGGGACGGCCGGAGTCACGAAGCTCTTTTTCCCAAGCGCTGCTGCTGCACACAAAATAGTCAAGAAAATAGACATTACATTACACATCACACAACACAGATACTGACTGGCCACGGCGGATTCGCCTTCTACTTGAACAGATTCAAGTTGAAGGAGGATCCGTCGTGTTCGTGTCAGCCCGGAGTTGAGGAGACGGTTCCTCACCTGTTACTCGAGTGCCCAATTTTTGCTAGCAATAGATACGATATTGAGCAGAAATTGGGCACATCGATGACGGGTGAGAACTTGCCTTCCATCCTGGGGGGTAAAAAGAGGGAGATATTCCTCGGGTTTTGTAAATATATTGTTGAATATGTAAATAAGATAAATTGTGACAAATTTGTGTGATGTAGTTGTAGGCTCTTACTGTTAACTGTGATATTAGGGTTAGATTGAATGTTTGTGCCGTAGTTTTATCGTTTTACTTTTGACATATTGAATTTAATTGGAATTATAAATTATTGGAATTATTATTGATTATTGTATTTTATTGGACTTTATAAATTTTGCTGCTTGTATTTAATTGACTGTGTGTAATGTTATACTGCTTATTATTTCTTGTATTAAAATTAATTGCAAATTGTTAAGCAAATGTATACTTAAGATCGTTCTTAAGTATACATATAAATAACAACTAAATGTACCAACTCGATTGGAAATTTGCAGAAATTGTGATTCACATTTTAAATATAACTATTAATTTGACATGTACTAGAGTACAATATACTGTATTTTAATGACGAAATTACTTCTGTAACGAATAAGACTATGTAATAGATATATATGACGAAAAACAAATTGTAAGAAAAGAACGAAAAAGAATAAAAAACTGTAATAATTAATAGTTATAAGAGCATTTTAAAAAGAAAAGAAAAAGAATGAAAAGAGCAAAAAATTAAAAAATACAGCAGATAACAAGCCCTGATTTTGTTAGGGGGATGGCTTATATATATAAAAAAAAAAAAAAAAAAACCTAACCTAACCTAACCTAACCTAACCTAACCTAACCTAACCTAACCTAACCTAACCTAACCTAACCTAACCTAACCTAACCTAACCTAACCTAACCTAACCTAACCTAACCTAACCTAACCTAACCTAACCTAACCTAACCTAACCTAACCTAACCTAACCTAACCTAACCTAACCTAACCTAACCTAACCTAACCTAACCTAACCTAACCTAACCTAACCTAACCTAACCTAACCTAACCTAACCTAACCTAACCTAACCTAACCTAACCTAACCTAACCTAACCTAACCTAACCTAACCTAACCTAACCTAACCTAACCTAACCTAACCTAACCTAACCTAACCTAACCTAACCTAACCTAACCTAACCTAACCTAACCTAACCTAACCTAACCTAACCTAACCTAACCTAACCTAACCTAACCTAACCTAACCTAACCTAACCTAACCTAACCTAACCTAACCTAACCTAACCTAACCTAACCTAACCTAACCTAACCTAACCTAACCTAACCTAACCTAACCTAACCTAACCTAACCTAACCTAACCTAACCTAACCTAACCTAACCTAACCTAACCTAACCTAACCTAACCTAACCTAACCTAACCTAACCTAACCTAACCTAACCTAACCTAACCTAACCTAACCTAACCTAACCTAACCTAACCTAACCTAACCTAACCTAACCTAACCTAACCTAACCTAACCTAACCTAACCTAACCTAACCTAACCTAACCTGGTGGATTGACCGCAGCCCTACCCACTAAAACCCGACGGTACTCTTCATCTTACCACCTTGCACAGTCGCGAGAACGCGCGAGCTCGACTCCGTGACTCTGCAAGCGTGCCTGCCCGCGTGCTAATAGCAGGCTCCTCTTCGTTGGAGCGATTTAGCTCCTACCACCGAACAGAGGCCCTACCAGGGCTTGCATAGGCAGTCCGTTCTCTGGTGTCGCGATGCGCGAAGAGTACATAGCGCATCGCGACCCTCTCGGGGACTCGTTCGCTGGGCGACGGCATCCCCATACCGTCGCCCCGAGCACCCCATCTAGGGCGGTAAGTTGTCATTATGGGTGACGCGTTGCCGCCTTGGCCGTCTCCGTCGTCGGAGGTCGAGCGCCTCCCTTTCTCTTTCCCGCTCGGCCTCCTCCTTTGCGGCGATTACTTCTTCCGAGAAGTTCTCGACCGCCTTCCACTCCAGTTCACTGCGCAGCATAGCTTGTATCATAGCTGGCAGTGATGTGTCCTGTCCAATCGTGGCCGTTAAGGCCGCGCGTTGTGTTGTCCATGAGGGACAGGCCGTTACGGTGTGCGCGGCCGTGTCCCTGTCCTCTCCACAGTGGTGGCATCGCGTCGTCTCCTCCCTCCCGGCGATCTCGCACAGGTACCGACCGAAGCAGCCGTGCCCGGTCAGCACCTGTGTGAGGCGGAATGAGAGTGCGCCGTTCTGTCGACCCAACCACTCCCTGAACACCGGACGGATGGCCAGTATCAGGTCCACGCTCACTCTTGGCTCCGAGAGCCGCTCTTTCCATTCTTCCAAGGCCCTGTCGTTGGCCTCTTCCCTCCACCGACGCACGGCTTCCGGGAGGGGGTTGCTGCCCCCCGCGCGGACTTCTGCGCTACGCCAGTAGACGTCGGCGAGGGTTTTGGCGTCCAGGTCCCATGGGACGCTCCCGGCGAGCAGGCACGCAGCATCCCGAGAGATGGTGCGATACCCGCGCACCGCTCGCGTCGCCATTATCCGTTGTAGCTGTCCCAGGGTCTGTCTGTTCGCAGCTGCCATATCTTCGGCCCATATCGGCGCACCGTACATCACCATAGAGCGTATCACGCCCATGTACAGGCGCCGACAGGTAAGGCTCGGGCCCCCGAGGTTCGGGAGCAGCGAGGCCATGGCTCCTGCTGCTTTTGTCACTTTCTCGGATAGCCGGCGGAAGTGCTCCTTGAATGTCCACCGGCTATCGAGGACCAATCCGAGATATCGCATGGTAGACGCGATCTGGATCGAGGTCCCTCCGACTACTATTGCTAGGCCAGGCGGCGGCGCGTTTCGGGGCCCGTGGAAAATGATGGCCTCCGTCTTGTTCATCGCCACACGCAAGCCCAGCGCCTCGATCCTGCGCACCACCTGCGCTACCGCTGCCGTCGCCAGGATTGTGGCTTCGCGGTGCGTTTTGGCGCAACAGACCACCGCAGTGTCGTCCGCGTACGCGATCAGTTCGACGCCGGGTAAGTTGGCACCGCGAAGCACATGGTCAAATCCAAGGTCCCACAGTTCCGGACCGAGAGCCGAACCCTGTGGGACACCGCAGTCCACTTCCTGCTCTTCCCATCCATCTTCGGTGGGGTACTGTACGGAACGCTCAGAGAGATAATCCCCGATGGTTCGACGTAAGTACCTGGGCACCCGGTGGTACCTTAGGGCCTCCTTTATGGTTTCCCAGGGCAGGGTGTTGAATGCGTTGGTGATGTCCAACGACACAACCAACACCACCCCGCCCCGAGAGATCTCCCGCTCCGTGATTGACCGAATCCGAGCCACCGCGTCTATTGTTGATCGACGAGACCGAAACCCGAACTGAGCATCGCTCAGATTGGGACCAACACTCTCAAGATGACGGTTGAGGCGTGCGATGATGATCCTCTCAAACGTCTTGCAGATCTCGTCGATCAACACTATGGGACGATAGGCAGACGGCTGGTCTTCCGGTCGCCCGGCCTTTCTGAGTAGCACGAGTTTGCCCGTCTTCCAGCGACGTGGAACTCGCCCCTGTACCAAACACATGTTCAGTACGGCGAGCACACGCGCTTCCATGTGCTCCATCGCCAGCACCCATACTCGACCAGGGACTCCATCCAAGCCAGGGGCCTTATTTTGAAGGCTCATCTTATGTACCGCCACTGCCAGTTCTCCGGCTGAGACTGGAGGGATTTCCTCCTCCTCTTCGGGCTCCGCAGTTAGTGGTGCCATGGATGGCGGGGACCACTCGGCCCTAGATGGAAATAGGGCCGAAACTATGGATCTGCAGAGATCCGGCTGCAAGGACTGAGTGAGCGGTGGGGCAGCAGGGCGAAGTTTTTGCCTCACCCACTTGTAGGGTCTGCCCCACGGGTCCTGCTCCAGAGTTCTCAGGAAATCCTCCCAAGCCTCTCTCTTCGCCGTTCTGATGGCGTCGCGCAGGCGATGTCGTGCTGAGCGGTATCCATCATAGATGGCGTCTTCCTCCTCCGCATTTCGAATTCGCCGTCTGCGGTACCGTAGGTAACGGCGTCGGGCCGCCACACATTCCTCTCGAAGGCGTTTCAGGTCCGGACTCCACCAGTATGTCTGGCGTCTGGGCGGAACCGGACCAGCGCGGGGCATCGAGGCGTCGCAGATGTTGTGCGCCGCCTCGATTAGCCACTCCACGCACTCCTCTATGCCCTCCGATGGGAGAGGCGCCCACGATGCGACAGCCGCTGCCTCCTTGAGGATATCGCGGTCCAGCTTCTTCAGGGACCACCTCGGGCCGGCACCAGGTGAAATTGTGCGGCCTCGCTCCGTCAAGTGAGAAATGACGAAGCGAATGTAGAGGTGGTCCGATAGAGTCTCAGTACGACTCAGGACCTTCCATTCTGTTACGCGCCGTGCGATGGCTGGGCTGACTAGGGTCAGGTCCACTATGGACTCTCCCTGCCGCCGGACGCAAGTGCTGGTCGCCCCACTATTCGCCAGGACCAAACCGGTGGCAGCCAGCCATTCCTCCATCAAGCGACCTCTCGCATTCGTCACCGGGGAGCCCCACAGCGAAGACTTCGCGTTGAAGTCTCCGGCGACGACTACGGGTTTAGTCGACCCCTCTACGACGGCGGTCAAGCGGAGCAAGAGCGCCTCGAACTCGAAGATCGGCCTATTCGGGGAAAAGTACACCCCCACTACAGTGAGGGTCCCCAGGATGGCGACTACGAATCCACGGCCCCTTATCGAGTTCCTCGACGAAGGAGGCACGACTTTGGGACCGAAGACCAAGCCGACCGACGAGTTGACGTCTCCCAACCAGTCACTCCTTTCCAGGACGCGGTACGGCTCTGCAATAACGGCCACGTCGATCTTCCACTGCAGAAGAGCCTGAACCCAGAGATCCTGCGCCTGGGCGCAGTGATTCAGGTTGCCCTGAAGAAATCGTATGGTGGCCGTTATTGGGCTTCCATAGGGTCCGCTCCGGCACTAGAGGCCGCCGTAGGTGATATGACGACCTTTTTCGGTGCTTGGCTCTTTTCAGGGCCACTCCGTTTCTTCTTACTGAGAGGGGCAGACTTGTCGCAGAGACGACTGCCTACGATGTGGTCCGCCGGCTTCCCTCTCGCCTCGCACAGTGCACAGTGAGGAGGATTCCCACACTGCTTGGTCGAGTGGCCCGGTTGACCGCAGCGGAAACAGAGCGCACTGCGATCGACTTCCGACGTGCACGTCGCCCGGGTGTGTCCCTCTTCGTGGCACTTAAAGCACCGCATTATTCGCGCGGCGAGCAAGGTCGCCTGCACCACGGTCCAACCGACATAGACTTTTGTGCCCGGCGTCATAATTTGTTTCACGGCTTCGACCGGGCATTTGACCCAAGCCGAGCCGCGACCTCTCCTGTCAACGCGGATCTCTCCGACCCTAACGTCCTCGGCGCGACAGCCGCCGGTTCTCGCTACGGCAGTCACGATTTCTGCCGCCGTCGCCGAGTCGTCGAAACCCGTGATCCGTAACTCGGCACATTTCTGTGGCCGTGATACGTGCACCATGTCCTCTCCCACTATTTCTTTCAGCTTACCCGCCAGAGCGTCTGCCTTCTCTTTGCAGGCCTCACCCGAGACCTCGTACATACGGGCCCCGGTCACGGCCCGCTTGAATTTGACCGCTGGTATGTCCAGCGCAACCAGATCCAAGTGCTGCTTGGCCTTGTCGATGACACTCTGGTAGGTGACGCCGTTCTTCTCCGCGTCCGGGCGCAGTGTGAGCACTACAGCTGCAGTTTTCGGGGCGCGGAGCTGTTTGTCCTTCTTTTTCTTCGCCTTTTTCTTTTCTTCCGCCGTCCTTGGTGCCTTGCCTTTCCCTCTCTTCACTACCTCTGTCCATGAGGTAGTGGCGGTTGGCTGTGACCCTGCTGCCGTCGTCGCTGTGTCGCGCCTCGAAGCAGCAGCCTCAGCGGCGGCGGCAGACTTTCGTCCCTTCTTCGTCCTTTTCTGTTTGGGACCCGGATTCGTCGGAGGCATCAGTGTAGAGACTGACGGCTCCGACGGAAGCGGAGTCTTTCTTTCTTTTTCAGCTTGTTGGGGCCTAGTGCCGGATGACGTGGGGGTGGCACTATCCCTCTTCTTGTCTGCGGCCAGAGGAGGTCTTAGGCGTGGCTCCGGCAAAAGCCGGGCCTCGAGACCCTCCAGCCGCGCGTCCATGCGGGCGTTCATAAGAGACACCGCCTCGCGCATCGCTCGCTGCAGTATCTCCTCCATATTCGGCTCCTGGATGATCGTGGGAGCCGTCTGTGGTTGTGCGTCAGCGAGCCTTCGCTTGACGGCCTCCAACTCCTTCTTCATCTCGTCGAGCTGTTTGGAGAGGCGGGTGTTTGCCTCCACCAGGGTTCTAGTCTCCTCCGATGCTGACCTGCTGAGGAGGGCTGAACTCGCCTCCCGTATCGAGTAGGTCGCCTTTTTCAAGGCCGCAATCGACGACCCCTTCAAGTTCCTAGACCTCTTGACCACATCAATGATGGCATCCAGACTCCGGGTTATTTGCGAGCCCAGTTTCGCCGCCGTGATCACTTCGTCCTCTGTCATCGCACAGTCTGAGTATGAAGCCTCCGAGAGCCGGAGGGACCGTGGTTCCGGTATACTCTTCATCACTTCTAGGACCTGCTTCTCCGCTTCCAACGCTATCTCCCTCTCCTCGAGTTCGAGTTTATCCCTCTTCGCCTGTGCTAGACCAACATAGTGCCCTGTGGTGGGCGGTCTGCCTCTTCCTCTTTTTGAGGTGGGCTTCCGAGCAGCCTCTTTGTCCTTTTCAGGGCTATCCTCGAGCTCGCTACCGCGCCTCTTGCGCCGGTAGGTGGCCCTGGTCTTCTCCTTCTCTGCAGTGTCCATATAATCCTGGTTTCGGGAGACGGTGGACTCATCGCTGCTGTCTTCGCTCCCACTTCCTCCTCTCCGGAAAAACTTCGAGTTCGAGCGGGTATAGACAGGTGTACCCGCCCGTGAACCCTCACTCGCCGTTGTCAAAGCCAAATCGGACACGGGCGTCGTCACCCGAGATCCGCTTTTCAAATCCGGTATTCGCACAAGCTGCACGACCGGTGATCGGGTCGTGTGCCTGGAGTCATCGTCCGTCATTTTTATTATGTCCGCCACCGGCGCGGTTAGGGGCGCCGGTTTCGAACATTCGCGCGAAGTCGCGCCACTACCTTCACTCGCCGCCTCCACCGCGGCTTCCTCCACCCTCAACGTATTTTGTGCCGGCCCCGTATACGTCCAGCAGACCCCCTCATTAGAGGAGGTGTGGGATTCTCTGGCGTCCACCGGACCACCAGAACCCACCCGGGGAGTATTTTTCAATATACGTTCCTCCATGACTGATCATTTAGGGGTGATTCTGCCCCGCGTCCTCGTTGCGTAGTCGCCCACTCGCAATGCACCCCATCGCCGGACGCTACCAGCTTAGGGTTCGGGGCCCACGGGCCCATCCGTCGCAGAAACACTCACAGATTTTCACACACAAACACACACTAATGTATAGAAGAGGTTAACCAAAAGTGAAAGATAGTGAAGAAAAGGTGGTGAAAAATAGCAAAACAAAAATAAAAAAAAAATACAAAAGAAGAGTATGCATACAAAAAGAGAAGAAAGATAGGAAAGACCGGTGATCAGCCATCCTGAGTGCCTCGCCCCGTGTAAAGAGCGGGGCGGCGCACCCAGGCGCCCAGGGACACCAACGAGGAGGAACCGGTATCGCCCCCAACCTAACCTAACCTAACCTAACCTAACCTAACCTAACCTAACCTAACCTAACCTAACCTAACCTAACCTAACCTAACCTAACCTAACCTAACCTAACCTTTTTTTTTTTTTTTTTTTTGCGTCGGGAAATGCCTCTACGCATCCCGGGGGAATTGGGGACTCCCCCACGGGTATGTGGGGCTCGCTGCGGTCGTGGAGATGGTGAATTGACCGCAGCCCTACCCACTAAAACCCGACGGTACTCTTCATCTTACCACCTTACACAGTCGCGAGAACGCGCGAGCTCGACTCCGTGGCTCTGCAAGCGTGTCTGCCCGCGTGCTAATAGCAGGCTCCTCTTCGTTAGAGCGATTTAGCTCCTACCGCCGAACAGAGGCCCTACCAGGGCTTGCATAGGCAGTCTGTTCTCTGGTGTCGCGATGCGCGAAGAGTACATAGCGCATCGCGACCCTCTCGGGGACTCGTTCGCTGGGCGACGGCATCCCCATACCGTCGCCCCGAGCACCCCATCTAGGGCGGTAAGTTGTCATTATGGGTGACGCGTTGCCGCCTTGGCCGTCTCCGTCGTCGGAGGTCGAGCGCCTCCCTTTCTCTTTCCCGCTCGGCCTCCTCCTTTGCGGCGATTACTTCTTCCGAGAAGTTCTCGACCGCCTTCCACTCCAGTTCACTGCGCAGCATAGCTTGTATCATAGCTGGCAGTGATGTGTCCTGTCCAATCGTGGCCGTTAAGGCCGCGCGTTGTGTTGTCCATGAGGGACAGGCCGTTACGGTGTGCGCGGCCGTGTCCCTGTCCTCTCCACAGTGGTGCCATCGCGTCGTCTCCTCCCTCCCGGCGATCTCGCACAGGTACCGACCGAAGCAGCCGTGCCCGGTCAGCACCTGTGTGAGGCGGAATGAGAGTGCGCCGTTCTGTCGACCCAACCACTCCCTGAACACCGGACGGATGGCCAGTATTAGGTCCACGCCCACTCTTGGCTCCGAGAGCCGCTCTTTCCATTCTTCCAAGGCCCTGTCGTTGGCCTCTTCCCTCCACCGACGCACGGCTTCCGGGAGGGGGTTGCTGCCCCCCGCGCGGACTTCTGCGCTACGCCAGTAGACGTCGGCGAGGGTTTTGGCGTCCAGGTCCCATGGGGCGCTCCCGGCGAGCAGGCACGCAGCATCCCGAGAGATGGTGCGATACCCGCGCACCGCTCGCGTCGCCATTATCCGTTGTAGCTGTCCCAGGGTCTGTCTGTTCGCAGCTGCCATATCTTCGGCCCATATCGGCGCACCGTACATCACCATAGAGCGTATCACGCCCATGTACAGGCGCCGACAGGTAAGGCTCGGGCCCCCGAGGTTCGGGAGCAGCGAGGCCATGGCTCCTGCTGCTTTTGTCACTTTCTCGGATAGCCGGCGGAAGTGCTCCTTGAATGTCCACCGGCTATCGAGGACCAATCCGAGATATCGCATGGTAGACGCGATCTGGATCGAGGTCCCTCCGACTACTATTGCTAGGCCAGGCGGCGGCGCGTTTCGGGGCCCGTGGAAAATGATGGCCTCCGTCTTGTTCATCGCCACACGCAGGCCCAGCGCTTCGATCCTGCGCACCACCTGCGCTACCGCTGCCGTCGCCAGGATTGTGGCTTCGCGGTGCGTTTTGGCGCAACAGACCACCGCAGTGTCGTCCGCGTACGCGACCAGTTCGACGCCGGGTAAGTTGGCACCGCGAAGCACATGGTCAAATCCAAGGTCCCACAGTTCCGGACCGAGAGCCGAACCCTGTGGGACACCGCAGTCCACTTCCTGCTCTTCCCATCCATCTTCGGTGGGGTACTGTACGGAACGCTCAGAGAGATAATCCCCGATGGTTCGACGTAAGTACCTGGGCACCCGGTGGTACCTTAGGGCCTCCTTTATGGTTTCCCAGGGCAGGGTGTTGAATGCGTTGGTGATGTCCAACGAGACAACCAACACCACCCCGCCCCGAGAGATCTCCCGCTCCGTGATTGACCGAATCCGAGCCACCGCGTCTATTGTTGATCGACGAGACCGAAACCCGAACTGAGCATCGCTCAGATTGGGACCAACGCTCTCAAGATGACGGTTGAGGCGTGCGACGATGATCCTCTCAAACGTCTTGCAGATCTCGTCGATCAACACTATGGGACGATAGGCAGACGGCTGGTCTTCCGGTCGCCCGGCCTTTCTGAGTAGCACGAGTTTGCCCGTCTTCCAGCGACGTGGAACTCGCCCCTGTACCAAACACATGTTCAGTACGGCGAGCACACGCGCTTCCATGTGCTCCATCGCCAGCACCCATACTCGACCAGGGACTCCATCCAAGCCAGGGGCCTTATTTTGAAGGCTCATCTTATGTACCGCCACTGCCAGTTCTCCGGCTGAGACTGGAGGGATTTCCTCCTCCTCTTCGGGCTCCGCAGTTAGTGGTGCCATGGATGGCGGGGACCACTCGGCCCTAGATGGAAATAGGGCCGAAACTATGGATCTGCAGAGATCCGGCTGCAAGGACTGAGTGAGCGGTGGGGCAGCAGGGCGAAGTTTTTGC
This sequence comes from Polyommatus iphigenia, assembly GCA_963422495.1. Classification (NCBI taxonomy): domain Eukaryota; kingdom Metazoa; phylum Arthropoda; class Insecta; order Lepidoptera; family Lycaenidae; genus Polyommatus; species Polyommatus iphigenia. Next base: position 30,549 of record OY730190.1, read on the forward strand.
CTCACCCACTTGTAGGGTCTGCCCCACGGGTCCTGCTCCAGAGTTCTCAGGAAATCCTCCCAAGCCTCTCTCTTCGCCGTTCTGATGGCGTCGCGCAGGCGATGTCGTGCTGAGCGGTATCCATCATAGATGGCGTCTTCCTCCTCCGCATTTCGAATTCGCCGTCTGCGGTACCGTAGGTAACGGCGTCGGGCCGCCACACATTCCTCTCGAAGGCGTTTCAGGTCCGGACTCCACCAGTATGTCTGGCGTCTGGGCGGAACCGGACCAGCGCGGGGCATCGAGGCGTCGCAGATGTTGTGCGCCGCCTCGGTTAGCCACTCCACGCACTCCTCTATGTCCTCCGATGGGAGAGGCGCCCACGATGCGACAGCCGCTGCCTCCTTGAGGATATCGCGGTCCAGCTTCTTCAGGGACCACCTCGGGCCGGCACCAGGTGAAATTGTGCGGCCTCGCTTCGTCAAGTGAGAAATGACGAAGCGAATGTAGAGGTGGTCCGATAGAGTCTCAGTACGACTCAGGACCTTCCATTCTGTTACGCGCCGTGCGATGGCTGGGCTGACTAGGGTCAGGTCCACTATGGACTCTCCCTGCCGCCGGACGCAAGTGCTGGTCGCCCCACTATTCGCCAGGACCAAACCGGTGGCAGCCAGCCATTCCTCCATCAAGCGACCTCTCGCATTCGTCACCGGGGAGCCCCACAGCGAAGACTTCGCGTTGAAGTCTCCGGCGACGACTACGGGTTTAGTCGACCCCTCTACGACGGCGGTCAAGCGGAGCAAGAGCGCCTCGAACTCGACGATCGGCCTATTCGGGGAAAAGTACACCCCCACTACAGTGAGGGTCCCCAGGATGGCGACTACGAATCCACGGCCCCTTATCGAGTTCCTCGACGAAGGAGGCACGACTTTGGGACCGAAGACTAAGCCGACCGACGAGTTGACGTCTCCCAACCAGTCACTCCTTTCCAGGACGCGGTACGGCTCTGCAATAACGGCCACGTCGATCTTCCACTGCAGAAGAGCCTGAACCCAGAGATCCTGCGCCTGGGCGCAGTGATTCAGGTTGCCCTGAAGAAATCGTATGGTGGCCGTTATTGGGCTTCCATAGGGTCCGCTCCGGCACTAGAGGCCGCCGTAGGTGATATGACGACCTTTTTCGGTGCTTGGCTCTTTTCAGGGCCACTCCGTTTCTTCTTACTGGGAGGGGCAGACTTGTCGCAGAGACGACTGCCTACGATGTGGTCCGCCGGCTTCCCTCTCGCCTCGCACAGTGCACAGTGAGGAGGATTCCCACACTGCTTGGTCGAGTGGCCCGGTTGACCGCAGCGGAAACAGAGCGCACTGCGATCGACTTCCGACGTGCACGTCGCCCGGGTGTGTCCCTCTTCGTGGCACTTAAAGCACCGCATTATTCGCGCGGCGAGCAAGGTCGCCTGCACCACGGTCCAACCGACATAGACTTTTGTGCCCGGCGTCATAATTTGTTTTACGGCTTCGACCGGGCATTTGACCCAAGCCGAGCCGCGACCTCTCCTGTCAACGCGGATCTCTCCGACCCTAACGTCCTCGGCGCGACAGCCGCCGGTTCTCGCTACGGCAGTCACGATTTCTGCCGCCGTCGCCGAGTCGTCGAAACCCGTGATCCGTAACTCGGCACATTTCTGTGGCCGTGATACGTGCACCATGTCCTCTCCCACTATTTCTTTCAGCTTACCCGCCAGAGCGTCTGCCTTCTCCTTGCAGGCCTCACCCGAGACCTCGTAAACCTAACCTAACCTAACCTAACCTAACCTAACCTAACCTAACCTAACCTAACCTAACCTAACCTAACCTAACCTAACCTAACCTAACCTTTTTTTTTTTTTTTTTTTTTTTTTGCGTCGGGAAATGCATTGACGCATCCCGGGGGAATTGGGGACTCCCCCACGGGTATGTGGGGCTCGCTGCGGTCGTGGAGATGGTAAATTGACCGCAGCCCTACCCACTAAAACCCGACGGTATTCTTCGACTTCCCATGCAGGGTTGCGAGCACGCGCGAGCCTTCGTCCGCGGCCCTGCATTGCTTCGCCTGCGTCTCACGACAGGCCCGTCTTCTTTGGAGCTTTAGGCTCCTGAGGGCCGAACAGAGGCCCCTCCGGGGCTTGTGTAGGCCCATCTCTCCACGGTGTCGCGATGCGCGAAGAATACGCAGCGCATCGCGATCCACTCGGGGACTCGACTCGTTGGGCGACGGCATCCCCATGTCGCCGCCCCGAGCCCCCTGGCTAAGGCGGCAAGTTGTCATCATGGACGACTCGTCGACGCCTCAGCCGTCTTCTTCGGCGGGGGTCGAGCGCCTCCAACTCCCGCACGCGCTCGGCCTCCTCCTTCGCGGCGATAACCTCCTCGCAGAAGGTCTGCACCGCTGTCCATCCTGGTTCGCTTGCCAGCATGGCGCGAACCAACGCTGGCAGAGAAAGGTCATGTCCAATGGCGGCCGTGAGGGCCGCCCGTTGTCCTGTCCAGGCGGGACAGGCAGAGACGGTATGCTCCGCCGTGTCCCGGTCGTCGCCGCAGTGGTGACAGCGCGTGCTCTCCTCTCGGTTCGCGATCTCACACAGGTAACGGCCGAAACAGCCGTGCCCGGTCAACACCTGCGTGAGTCGGAACGAGAGCGCGCCGTATTTTCTTGCCAACCACTCTTTCAGTACTGGGCGAATAGCCTGCACCAAGTCCACGCTCGCTTGTGGCTCCAGGAGTCGCTCCTCCCAGCGCTCGACTGCCACCTCTTCAGCTTGGTCCCTCCACCGACGTACGGCGTCCGGTGAGGGGTTGCATCCCCCCGCGCGGACCGCTGCGCCACGCCAGTAAACATCGGCGAGGGTTTGAGCGTCCAAGTCCCAAGGGACGCTGCCAGCGAGGAGGCACGATGCGTCACGAGAGATAGTACGATATCCTCGGACTGCTCGCGTCGCCATCACTCGCTGCAGCCGTCCCAGGGCCAGCCTGTTCTCTGGCAGCAGACCATCCGCCCAGATCGGCGCCCCGTACATGACCATAGATCGAACTACGCCCATGTAGAGACGCCGACAAGTCAAGCTCGGGCCCCCGAGATTCGGGAGCAACGAGGCCAGGGCTCCCGCGGACTTCTTCACCTTCTCTGACAGCCGGCGGAAGTGTTCCTTAAATGACCACCGGCTGTCGAGAACCAGGCCGAGGTAAGTCATCGTGGACGCAACCTGGATCCTCGTCCCGCTCACAATCACCGCGAGGTCCGGCGGAGGCGCATTTCTAGGCCCGTGGAACACCAGGGCCTCCGACTTGTTCAGCGCCACCTTCAGTCCCAACGCCTGGATCCTTCGTACCACCTGCGCGACTGCCGCCGTCGCCAGGATTGTCGCTTCACGGTGTGTTTTGGCGCGGCACACGACCCCCGTGTCGTCTGCATACGCGACGAGCTCCACGCCTGGAAGAGTGGCGCCGCGCAGCACGTGGTCATATCCTATGTCCCACAGTTCCGGACCGAGAGCCGAACCCTGTGGGACGCCGCAGTCCACTTCCAGCTCCTCCCAGCCCTCTTCGGTTGGGTACTGCACCGAGCGCTCCGACAGATAGTTGCCAATTGTTCGGCGAAGATATCTGGGCACTCGGTGGTACCGAAGTCCCTCCTTAATAGTTTCCCAGGGCAGGGTGTTAAATGCGTTGGTTATGTCCAACGAGACTACCAGCACCACCCCACCCCGGGAGATTTCCTCCTCCGAGATTTGCTGTATCCGCGCCACCGCATCCATCGTCGACCGACGAGACCTGAACCCAAACTGAGCATCGCTCAAGTTCGGGCCGGCGCCCTCCAGATGTTGAGTGAGGCGCCTGACGATGACCCTCTCTAGGGTTTTGCAGATCTCGTCGATCAGGACGATCGGGCGGTAGGCTGACGGCTGGTCCTCCGGTCGTCCGTGCTTGCGGAGCAAAACGAGCTTCCCCGACTTCCACCGGCGTGGGATACGCCCCTGCACCAGGCACTTGGTGAAGAGCTCCAGTACATGCTCCTCCATGTGCGGCATTGCCAGCACCCAGACGCGACCGGAAACCCCATCTAATCCGGGAGCCTTGTTTTTAAGGCTCATTTTATGAACCGCGGCCGCCAGCTCTCCGGCCGTCACGGGCGGTATATCCTCCTCATCGTCCGACTCCGCATTAGGTGGTCGCATTGATGGCGGCGACCACTCGGCCCCAGATGGAAATAGGGCCGAGAGCACGGAGCGACGAAGGTCTGGCTCCATATGCTGGGTCAGCGGTGGGGCAGCTGGGCGAAGCTTTTGCCTCACCCATTTATACGGCTTGCCCCACGGGTCCTGTTCCAGGGTGTTGAGGAACTCTTCCCAGGCCTTCTTCTTTGCCGCTTTAACGGCTTCGCGCATAGTGTGCCGCGCCTGCCGGTAGCCGTCGTAAATGGCCTCCTCTTCGGCCTCTTCCCTGTTCCGCCGCCTGCGGTATCTCAGGTATCGGCGTCGGGCCGCAACACAGTCCTCGCGGAGTCGTCTGAGCTCTGGGCGCCACCAATAAGTCTGGCGTCTGGGCACGACGGATCTAACTCGGGGCATAGAGGCGTCGCAAATATTGCGAGCCGCCTCATTTAGCCATTCCGCACACTCCTCGACGTCGTCCGACGGAAGAGGCGCCCACGACGCGACAATTGCCGCCTCCTCGAGAAGGTCTCGATCCAGACCTCTCAGGGACCACCTTGGGCCGCCACCGGATGGAGTTCGGCGACCAGTATCCGACGAAGGAGATAAGTCGAAACTTATATAAAGGTGGTCCGAGAGGGTCTCGACCTCTTCGAGGACCCTCCAGCCGCTCATTCGGCGAGCAATTGATGGGCTGACTAAGGTCAGATCCACAATTGACTCACCTTGCCGCCGGACGCAAGTGCTAGCGGCACCTCTGTTTGCCACGACCAGGCCCGTGGCTGTGAGCCAGTCTGCCATAACTCTGCCTCTCGCGTCCGTCGCCGGGGAGCCCCAACGCGTGGATTTGGCGTTAAAGTCTCCGGCGACGACAACGGGATTGGCTGCTCCATTCACGACGGGCGTTAGTCGGAGGAGGAAAGCCTCAAAGTCGGCGATGGGTCGATTTGGGGAAAAGTAGACCCCCACAACAGTGAGAGTCCCCAGATCCGCAGCGACAAAGCCGTGGCCCCTCGCCGTCCTCCTGGAAGATGGAGGGACAGTTTTCGGACCAAATACTACCGCCACTGTCGAGTCCGCGTCGCCCAGCCAGTCGCCCCTTGCGAGAATCCGGTATGGCTCAGCGATTATCCCGATATCGACGGACCTCTTCAGCATTTCTTGAACCCACAGATCTTGCGCCTGAGCGCTGTGGTTCAAGTTGCCCTGCAAGAACCTTTGGGGAGCCGTTATTGGGCGTTCATGGGGGCCGCTCCCGCACCAGAGGCCGCCGTAGATGATGTGGCAGCCTTGGGCGCTTGGCTCTTATTGGAGCCCTTTCCCTTCTTCGGCGGTATCTTGCAGGGTTTGCTCCCTACGACGTGGTCCGCCTTTCTACCGTTCGCCGCGCAAACCGCGCAGTGAGGTGGGCTGCCGCAATCCTTGACGGCATGGCCGGACTGGCCACACCGGAAACAGAGGTCTCCGCGATCGACTTCCGAGGGGCACTTCGCTCTGGTATGTCCCGCCTCGTGACATCTATAGCACCGCATGGTGCGCGCCGACAGGAGTGTCACGCGCACCACGGTCCAACCGACGTAGAGCTTGGCACCCGGCGCTGTCAAGTACTTTGCGGCCTCGACCGGGCACTTCACCCAGGCCGAGCCGCGTCCACTCCGATCGACCCGGATCTCTCCGACTCGGACCTCTTCAGCCGCGCAGCAACCACATCTTGCGACGGCTGCGGCGATCTCTGTCGCAGTGGCGGAGTCGTCCATGCCGGTTATGCGTAACTCGGCGCACTTCTGTGGCCTAGACACGCGGACGTCCTCCTCACCGAGTACCTCCTTTAGTTTGCCCGCGAGGGCGTCGGCCTTCTCTTTGCAGGCCGTTCCCGAGACCTCGTACATACGGGCCCCGGTCACGGCCTGTTTAAATTTCACCGCCGGGATCTCGAGGGTGGTGATGTCGACGTGCTGCTTGGCTTTGTCCATTATGGACTTGTACGTCACACCCCTCTTCTCCGCGTCCGGCAGTAGTGTCACAACTACTGCAGCTGTCTTCGGAGCACGGAGGCCACCTCTCTTTTTCCTCTTCCTCTTTTTCCGCCCATTCTTGGACTCCTTCTTTCCTTCTGCCCTTCCTTGCTCCTTTCCTCCTCTTTTGACCACTTCCGACCATTGTTCGGCCGGATTTGGTCCCTTCGCAGCCGTAGATGGGGCAGCGTCGCGCCTAGCGGCTGCCGCTTCTACGGCTGCGGCCGACTTTTTTACTCTCTTTTTCTTTTGTTTCAGAACCGGCCCGGGATTGAGCGGAGGCGACAGAGTCGACACCGCAGGCTCCGGCTCAGGAGTCCTCTCTTTTGCCTTCGACGTTGATGGTGTTGCATCTCGGGCTTCGTCGCGTATTCTGTCCGCGGCTAGAGGAGGCCTCAGGCGTGGCTCCGGAAGGAGACGGGCCTCGAGGCCCTCTATTCGCACGTCTAGCCGAGCACTGGTCACTGAGACCGCCTCGCGCACCGCTCGCTGCAACAGCTCTTCCACATCCAGCTCCCTGGAAATGGGAGCGGGCTGTGGTTGGGCACCAGCTAGCTTGCGCTTGACGGCCTCCAGTTCCACCTTCATATCTGCGAGTTCCTTAGAGAGGCGCGCGTTCGCCGCCTCCAAGGCTTTCTTCTCGTCCGACGCCGTTCTGTCCAATATGACCGAGAAAATATCACTCAGAGACTTGGTCGCCCTTTTGAGCGCCGCAACAGAAGTCCCTTTCAGGTTCCTGGACTTCCGGGCCACATCATCAATGGTCCCAAGACTTTTCGCGATCTCGGCGCCCAAAGAGGCTGCCGTGACCTCTCTGTCCTCCAAAGCAACCACATCCAAGCCGCTGGAGTTCCCCGACGTTCGGGGAATCCGTATTATCGGCACTCTCATTCCGGCCTCTACTATTAGTCGTTCGGCCTCTAACTCCATGGACCTCTCCAACTCGTCATTGTAGTCCTTTTGGGCTTTGGCTAAGCCGACGTATTTTCCAGTCGTGGGAGGTCTCCCTCTACCACGTTTCGAGGAGGGCCTCTGAGCCGCTCCTCTATCCTTTTCGGGACTGTCTTCCAGCTCGCATCCGCGCCTTTTGCGCCGGTAAGTGGCCCTGGTCTTCTCCTTCTCAATGTCCGTATCCTGGTTTCGGGAGACAGTGGACTCATCACCGCTATCCTCGTTCCCACTTCCTCCTCTCCGGAAAAACTTCGAGTTCGAGCGGGTGGAGACAGGTGTACCCGCCCGTGAACCCTCACTCGCCGTTGTCAAAGCCAAATCGGACACGGGCGTCGTCACCCGAGATCCGCTTTTCAAATCCGGTATTCGCACAAGCTCCACGACCGGTGATCGGGTCATGTGCCTGGAGTCATCGTCCGACGTTATTATTATGTCCGCCGCCGGCGCGGTTAGGGGCGCCGGTTTCGAACATTCGCGCTTCGAGCGGGTGGAGACAGGTGAACCCGCCCGCGAACCTTCACTCGCCGTCGTCATAACAGCCAAATGAGATTGCCTCTCATCGTCCAGTAATACATTTCCAAAGTCGTCGTTCGTCTCTCTCCTCCTCTCCTCCATTGCAGCGGTGGCGCCCCCCGTATACGTGGGCCAGACCCCCACCTCTGAGGGGGTGCGGGATTCTCCAACTGAGTTGGTACCCGCCCGGGGAATATTTTTGTCGTTGCAACCTTCCATAATTCGATCTTTAAAGGGAGATTCTGCCCTAGTGCCCTTGCGACGTAAGCCACCTGCTCGCCATGCATCCCAAGGCCGGGCACCACAAACCGGGGATTAGGGACCCACGGGTCCATCCGTCGCACAAACACACACACATATACACACGGAAGCAAACGCTGATGTAAAGAAGAGTTAACCAAAATAAGAAAGATAGAGTAGAGAAGGTGGTGAAAAGATACACAAAATAATACCAAAACAAGCAAAAACAAGAGTATACTACGAAAAGATAGAAAGATAGGAAAGACCGGTGATCAGCCATCCTGAGTGCCTCGCCCCGTGTAAAGGGCGGGGCGGCGCACCCAGGCGCCCAGGGACACCAACGAGGAGGAACCGGTATCGCCCCCAACCTAACCTAACCTAACCTAACCTAACCTAACCTAACCTAACCTAACCTAACCTAACCTAACCTAACCTAACCTAACCTAACCTAACCTAACCTAACCTAACCTAACCTAACCTAACCTAACCTAACCTAACCTAACCTAACCTAACCTAACCTAACCTAACCTAACCTAACCTAACCTAACCTAACCTAACCTAACCTAACCTAACCTAACCTAACCAACTGTGATAATTAGTGTTAGGTTCCTTAGCTGTAGGTTTTATTGTGATACTAGGTTAGTTGAACGTTGTGCCGTACTATTTTAAACTTGACATATTTTTATTGTATTTTTATATATTTTGACATTTTAACTTGGAATTTTAATCTGGAAATTATGATATTGAATACTGTCGAATGTTATTATTTGGAATATTAATTTTGAGAATATAAAAATGAAAAATATAAATTGTAAATCTATCTTGTTGCTGATATTATGATAAGAAAATAAAGACAAAGAAATTATTTGTACTGATTAAAATGTAAAATAATATTATATAGTTCATAAATCTGACGAAATGATTGTATCATAGAAATTGTAAAACCGAAATAAACCCGGAAATGTACTTAGCAATAAGAAATGATGTAACATAAGAAAAAGAAAAAAGTAATGAAATAAAAGAGAAAAGAATTAATAAAGATCAAAAGAAATGAAAATGAAAACAAACATACCTAATCATGTTAGGGGGAGGAAAAAAAAAAAAAAAAAAAAACCTAACCTAACCTAACCTAACCTAACCTAACCTAACCTAACCAAGCTAGCCTCAGGTCAGGGTCACTAGGGAACCTGTAACGTAAAATAGGTGCCATAAATGTAAAATGCTAAGTAAAGTATTTAAAAAAAAATTAAAATACAAGGACAATCCAATCCAAACTCCAAATAGTCATCCTAGCCTAATATACAAAACTTTTGTCCATAACACCTTTTTCGGGTAATAAATCATATTTTGCAGTTATATGTACGAACTACGAGGACAATCCAATCCAAAGTATAGCTAATGGTCACCCTAGCGAAATGTAAAAAATATTTCATTTAATTAACTTACCCGTGAAATTTCACACCACAATTTGGATACCATACACTTTTACAACCTCGACCTACGCAACTCATTGTATTTTGTATAAAAATATTATGCTTTATTTATCTTGTAAAAAATCGAACAGAGACGCTGTCAACAACCGGCAGCCATAATGTTTTGTAAACGTTCTGACATTTGCTTGTGTTGCCATTAAAAAATACTAACATTATAAAATGGGAGTAATGTGAATAAAAAAAATCATAAGTTTATTTTTCTTTTTGCTTTTGATGTTATGCAACCAAAAATCACCCTTGAATTATTATTTATTTAATTGTAAGGTTTTTTTAATCGTGTATATGGGACGTATTTTAGGCTTAAAAACTAAAATTGATTTTGTTAATAGGGAAAATATAAAACGCTTTGGCAACTCTGTGTTTTACAAGCGAGCGAGTGAGAACTATCAAAAGAAAAGAACAGGACATAACAAAAAGGTCAACAGAGTTCAAATATTTGACCTTCACTTTTTTGTTCTGCATGAAACCTCCATTAGGGTGTAAGCTTCTTGGTTTCATCGAATAGTTCCTTTGCCGTCATGTTGGTATTCCTGTCTGTCAATAATGTAAACAAGGTTGACAGCTCTGCGAGTTTTCATAAGTTTTACTGTGATTTCGTGAGAAAATCATGCCGAAAACATTAAAGAGTGGTGAAAGAATGATGGTGCTAAGAGTGAAAGAGTTTTGCGAACTGTTATATCCCAGCCCTGTAAGGGTAAATGCTGATAACAAGCTGTATCAGCATTTTGGTGGTTAGTTATAGGTCTCAGTAGTTCAGAGCGGAGCTCAGTTGGCTTCGAGACTTCATCCGTGACGGTTCTGCCTAAGGGTCCCAGTCGTAATATTTGTGAATTCCAAAGTGAAATAAATTGTGTAATAAAAAAAATCTTTTTTTAAAAAGACATTTCGAAAAGGGGCCCTAACAGAACGTGAAAAACGTAACTAGGCCCCGATAATTCCATTAAACTCGAGTTGCCGCCATTACGGCTTAGTGAAATAGGGTTACCAGCGTCAGTTTAATCACCCATAAACACAGTAAAACTTATGAATATTTGCAGAGCGTGTGTACCGTGCTTACGTTATTAACAGAGAATGCCAACATGATGGCAAAGGAACTATTTGATGAAACGCACTTCTAGTAACGAAAGCTACATACACACGAACGAAGGCGCGGGTAAAAGCTAGTACAATAATATTATCAGGGCGAGCGAAGCGAGCCCTAGTACTTCTCACAACCTGTACATTTTGTGGTACACTTTACGGACAAACTATCACGCCTATTGATTTGTGCTATAACATAGTATTTACATGTAAATGTGTTATCATCAGTCAGTGAAGGTGTGATGAGGCGAGCCCTCACAAAGCTCGGCTTTTAGCTAGTAAATGCGAAAGTGACTTTGGTTGTTACGTCTTCACACATAAAGTACTAAGCGGATCATCATAAAACTTTAATAGGTACACGTTGTCTGGAGTATGGAGAAGGACATAGGGTACCTTTTATCCCGGGAAAAAGAACGGTCCCCAAGGGATAGACGTTAACGTAGGCAGAGCAGCGGGCGAAAGCTGTTAGAATTATGTACAATTTTCTTTAAGTGCATTTTGTGATAACATAATATTATTATCTCCCCTAATTTAAGGTAGCACAGTAAGGGTAATGTGGCCACATTAATTTGCGTTAGTGCCAACATGACGGCAAAGGAACTATTTGATGAAACGCACTATATAAAAGTCAATGTTCATTATTCATACTATTTTCCGGCTTAAATTGCTTCCGAACAATTTTCAAATTCAATTGTCAAATTTGACAGATAAGTGAAACAAAAGATACGAAATGCCATTTACATAAAAGAGACAGACTAAATAAAAGACGGGCCAATTGGCCCTTAGTTGAGGCTTCACAACGCGCGCGGTAGTAACATATCTGCTTTGAGTTTTTAATAATATCATTGACAGAACAAGCTGTAGAGAAGCAATAATTATGTTCATGACTCAAGAACTCCATAATAAAAAAAAATAAGTCACTATGACAGATCCATTAAGCGATTGACGTTTGATCATTGTATTGTCAAATCATTTTGCTTTTTTAGGATTTCTACAAAAATTAAAAATACGAAATAAATATTGCAAATCAATTAATAAATAAGGTCTTGTGAAAATATGAATCCATGCTCTGTTGCTGCCCCACAACCAGATATTGAAGGCGATGGAAGATGGAATAGCATTGTAATGTTTTTTAACTTTCCGAATTTTAATATAATCATTTTACGGGCGACGTGGTTATCTTGTAAATTTTCCAAAAAATATTTTCTATTTTTTATAGAAACATAGACGGATATTGTATGTTGTAAATTAACTTTAACTTTTATTATAGCACAACAGATTCCTGTCAGATGCCAAAGGAAAAGATGCGGATGTAATATTTATCGGTGATTCTGTTCTTCAAGCTTTGGAGCACACTGAAGTTTGGAATCAATGGTTTGCGCCGCTCCATTGCCTTAATTTTAGTATTCACAGAGACCAGACTCAAAATGTGCTTTGGCGTATTAAAAATGGAGAGCTTGATCATGTCGATCCCAGAGTAAGTATTTTTTAAACCCTTCTTCATGATAACACTAATTCGGATATTATTTATTAATATTTAATTTTTCACCAGGTAATTGTCCTACATGTAGGAACAAACAATATTGAACATACTCCAGAACAAATTTGTGAAGGTATCTTAGAAATAATTCACACAGTTAGAGAGAAGCACCCAAGTGTCTACATTGTATTACCTGTAAGTATTATAAAGATTGTGAAGAGGTTTGTTTGTATTTAACCCATCAATACCAAAGGGGCAGCCGGCTGCCGCATAACAATTGAAAATCTATTGTCTGCGATACCCACAATGGAGGTGCTAATAGTCATTTAAACATTACTGTATGCTTATCACATTTGTTTCAGAGTTTACTACCTAGAGGACAGTATCCTAATAAACTAAGGGAAAAGAACAATAAAATCAATGAATTATTACGAGAAAAGGTGGCTAGTATGAAAAAAGTTGAGATGGTAACAATTGATAAAGGTTTTATTCAAAGTGATGGGACAATTAGCCATCATGATATGCATGACTATCTTGTCCCAACTAATGCGGCTTGTCGAAAAGCCTTTGAGCCAGTTTATGATCTCCTACAACAGATACTCACAGAAGGTGAACCAGAAAAAGACTTGACACCCTCTGAATGAGAAGTATGTGCTGTATTTTATAAAAAGCTTTTACCGCGTAGCTAGAATTGTGATGAAGTACTTAAATTTAAGCTTCTTATTATAGTATTAAGAGTCATATTTAATTACAGTCTAGATTATTTGATATTTATTCGTACATTCCAAATTTAGTAACTCACTTGGCTGTGGTAAGGTAAGAGTAATTCTCAACAAATTGTGCAACATCTTATTGTGCCCCGAGTGTCACATAATTTTTATACTTTTACACAAGCATGATAATAATGTTAAGAAATCTCACCATAGTGTGTCCATGTGTTAAGGCAAAGTATATTTTTATTCAAAAAAGTTTTTATAATCTTATGAATAACAACTGCCATGTGTATGTAAAATTTAATGGGAAACTTATAATATTAGCCTTTTTTTCAACTTCTCATGCCTCTATTTATTATTTATAAAATAAACTTTAGTCATAGATATAAATTATTTTACACAATTTATATGTGAAAATATAATATTATGTTTTCACACAAATGTAAGTTTTTAATGTTTTGCATAATATCTGTACTTAAACTACAACATTTAGGGCCAACCCAAACGTACCACAACCACACCACGTCGAAAAGACAAAATGCCATCAAGCAGTGGTTTCGTGTAAATGGTGTCGCTGCAGCTTTTTGTAGTTGCATTGTGGTACCGACAAAATGTCGACGTGGTTGCGTTGTCGCCAGTAAGTGTGATGTGGTTACGTACGAAAGTCAATGAAACGGAGGGGGGGAAGAGCGCGGGCGGTGTACGCGCACTGTCATTGCATCGACGCAACGTTGTGGTTGCTATGTGGTCGGTATCACACAAGTGGTCAACAACGACTGCAAAATGTGGTATGTGTGAATAGTCCAGTTCATTTACAATTTGAAATATACGCTCGACAACGTGGTGTGGTTGTGGTACGTGTGGGTTGGCCTTATTATCTGTCAAATTCTTCATTAAATTGAAGGTTAATCATAATTAAAGTCTCTAAATACGGCGATAAGTGACATTACATTGCTTATTATTTTTGTGCAAGTAGCCAACAAGTAGCTATGTCTAACTCCCACACTCAAAGATGATTATTAATTACATATAATTAAATGAAGATTTTGATATAAGCCTCACACATTACCTGTTAAACTCTTAATTTAATTACAGTTAAGTAATCATTATATTCGTCCGAGAGTGCAGTAAGACTTGATAATTATTTAAAGGTTTTATATTTTTTCATAAAATGCAAATTTTCATTTTTCCTAATTTAATAACATTTGCATATTATAAAACTTCAATTATTAATTGTGATTAAATGCATTTACTTTTTTAAACTTTATATTATTCCATATTTATTAAAAAAAAACAATTAGGTACCTGTTTCATCAACCTGAGCTACAACACAAATGCATATGGAATTATTATTATTAATATGAGTATTTTATGTCTGCAACAGAAGTATTATGAAAAATTTCTATTTCATCCTAAATATTATAATATACTGAATAAAACATAACCAAAGACTTTTTAAACAAAATTACCAAAGTTAATGATTTTTTCTTACATGTACTTATTTTCCTCTTTGTACTCAAATAGTGGCTAATGTATAATATTGTATCAGAAAACTTTCATAATTTTATAAGTGTCAGTAAAATAAAAAAAAATGTTGCTTGTAAGATTTATTCTATAATACTTTGTATTTCTATATTATATACTACTCAAGTTGCCAAACAGTGCTTGAATCTCAAGATTGTGGTTATTTATTTGCATGACTGTGCTTGAAGTAAACAGTGCAATTATTACTCTTCACACTGTTTTATTTTGAACCCTACTTTTAAATAGTAGTCAAATTATAAAAAAAACATTGTTCAAAACTGAAACTAGTTAAAAACATTAAAATTTATTTATTACTCTATTGCAATATAAGCTCAGAGGCAATATAACACCGCTATTATGAAGGGACTTGTCGAAAATGTTGAAATTTGTTTTCTGTAATTTTTTTAAATAATAACTAACTGTGACTGCAGGTAAAAATACTTGCTTAGCAGTTTTTGGCACTTCAATACTCCTTGCCTGAAATTAAAAACAAAAAAGTAATTGCCACTGAACAGCAGTAGTTTTGGTAACTTTAAATAAATTAAGTTGCTAGAGTTTACTTTTTACCTTTTCTAAATGGCTATTGGCGCGAGATGCTATTTCAAAGACAACATCTCTCATACTAGCATTATCTAAACACCTCAGAACCGATTCTTGACTGACATTATGTTTCATGAGAATATCCAGTGGCAAGTATACACTTTTGTGGTGACTAGCAATTTGTACAGATCTAAAAATAAATATGATAAATTGGATAAAACAGTAAAATGAAAGCAGGTGAAAAGTCAGAGATATACCATTTTTCTTAAAAGGCAATGTTGGCAAAGAACCCACCGTAAAATATTTGTTATCCCTTGAGCTTTGCCTAGATGTGATGCAGCATGATCAGCATGAACATTAGACACTCCAACAAGACACAGAAGTAAATAATATATTGAAGATACAGAGTTTTCTACATAGTTTTCTAGTTCTTCCAAGGTGTTATAATATTTTTTTGTTAGCATATGCCTCCTCGATGCCGCCAATCTTTCTAAATATCTTTTTGGCAGATTGTAATGTACACACACCTAAAATTTATACAAATTCATTATACCTTCCCGAAAAACATGATAGGTATCTAAAGTGAAGATTTATAACTATATGATACAAGAGATTTTGTAATTTTAGAAGGTACCTTAAACATTTCTTTTGCAACAGGATTAGCGGGAATTTTGGAGATATGTTGTTCACTTTTGTACATAGAAGAGAGTGTATCCTGCCAGAACTGATGCCTCATTGCAGCTATCTGAGGATCAGAGGCTTGGTCCTGGATACGAGATACTTCTGCATTAAAAGCTCTTATAACAAATGCTGGTGACCTTACAGGTTTAGTCATAAGAAGTGTTGCCAAATAGTTTTCATAATCATACTGTCTATCTGTAAAGAAAATACAAAGTACCCAGAAACATTTATGAGGTCAGCAAAGAATAATGTAAAAAAATCCTTAGTCACAACTCACAATTATTGACAATACAATAATTTTTGCTGCATAGTAGGTACATACTTTATTAATTATTATAAATAAAATGATCAATACCTGACAATATTTGCACAGTATTGTAATGTATCTCCATTCGTTGAGGTATCCTTACTTAAAGACCTTTTTAATAGCAGGTTATGCTTATAAAGTTTACTGAAATACCGCATCATCCTGTAAAATTTAGTTTTTCGTTTGATTAGAATTTCATGTTCCTTTTTAGTAAAATATACTCTTCAACCACTTTTAGGAACTATATAGAACCAGTTATTACTTATAAATAAGTTTTGTCACTTTTTTTTTTCTATTCTAATTAAAATTATTTACATTTTGAGAAAACTTGAAAATGAATTGAAAATCAAAAATCATCTGTGCAAAAATCGAAGGGTACCTAATCTTGTTCAAAACTGATAACAGCATTCTGGACAATGCGATTTCAGAGGTGTATTATATTTTAATTCGCTACAATTATGGTGGGAAATAGGGTGGCACACTGTATAAGCTTCGGAACACACTCTAAAAACGAGTAAATGTCGATATCAATTTGACACTGATACTTTTTTTGACGTGATAACGTCTTATAATTCGATATGGGGTGCGCGCACGAAAAACATGACAGTTCATGCGGCGTTGCCTCGCTGACAGCTGCTCTGAGGCGTTCCATTTATCCTCTCAGCAACCGTACTCAACCCACCTGGGCCGCGCTCTTTGTTTCGATTATATTACGTATTTCGATGACTTAGAGAATACTTTTGTATGAAGAAGTTTGGTTAGTTATGACCTTTGATACATTGACCACACTCTGAATGAAAAATAAATAATCTGTGAGCTATTAGTATTATTTCGGCTATTTAAAATTGTGCTCTATTTCCTACGTGTCAAGGTATGACTTGTGCTTTGTTCGAAGATTTTACTGGATTTCGTCTTTGTTCGAATGTGCGTTTTGTATTGCGAATAGTTTATTTTACTCATTATAAATATTTTTAGACAATATTTAAAAGAAATACATCGAAATAACTTTAGGTTACAGTCGAAAAAGTTTGTTTCTATTTATAGAGATTCGGAAGCGAGGGTTAAGGGGTTAAGGATAGTTGAACGTGACAACGTCATACGTTGTCACGTTCAACTATCGTCAGTAAACCGACTTTACAGACAACCGATTTATTTTTGCTTTTGGGACTGACACCGGGTGTGAGCTTTGCCACATAATGCCGTGGCCGCACATGCGTCTATCGTCACGAAGCTTCGTGCAAATATTCAGAGACGATACCAATCACGGAATATATAACACTAAGTATAGTGTTATATATTCCGTGATACCAATCGATACACGCAGATGTAACCAGGACTTCATAACGTTATCAATTACCAGAAAAAATAATGTTAATTACCGTTATTTTCATAATGGAAGCCAGATATCGCTATTTTTTTTAATGATATCTAGTAACAACATATAAATATTATACTTATAAAAATAACGTTATTATTACCGGTAAGTATATTGTTATTTTCTGGTATGCGACGTTTAGTCCATGGAAATCGTACAATAAAAGGGGTCTTCACTTGCATCAAATGGGGTAGTTCTGATTTTTTTATATGTTGTATGTAATGAGGTGGTAATGTCAAATATAATTTTTCCACCTCGGAATCTTTACGGAACATTGTAAAATTTATGAAAAACCATTAAATTTTTGATCAATTTTCAGTTTTTGCCATTTTTTACCATCAAGGACCTGTTTAATGGTCGAAGTTATCAGAAATTACTTTAAAGAAGACAAAATTTTCAACAAAATGAGAATAGTTAGGTCTCGATAAACTGAATAGTTTCAAAGGTACAGCTGTTCAAATGTTTGTAATTTTTCCAAAAAACATTTATTTTTCGAGTTTTTACAAGTTCTCGTCAATGTGGTCAATTATTGATCTATTTGACGGCATAAATTAATATACGTTATTAAAGAAGACAAATTTTTCAACAAAACGAGACCAATTTGGTCTATTAAAATCTGATAGTTCCCTAGCTACAGCTGTTCAAAGTTGCTGAGGTGAGTAAACAAAATGAAATAATATGACTTACTAGGCTTCGCTCGCGTAAATTAGATATTTCAGAGACAAATTAGTCCACAAAAAATAGCCTATGAACCTTTACGTGCTCTATTTCTTATCTGTGCCAAATAACAGAAAAATTGCTCCAGTAGTTCGTGAGATAAGCCCTTTCAAATAATTTCCCCCGTTTTTTACACATTTTCCTCTATTTCTTCGCTTTTATTAGTTGTAGCGTGATAAAATATAGTCTATAGCCTTTCTCGATAAATGAGCTACCTAAAACTGAAAGAATTTTTCAAATTGGACCAGTAGTTCCTGAGATTAGCGCGTTCAAATAAGCCCTTTCAAATAATTTCCTCCCGTTTTTTCCACATTTTCCACTATTTCTTCGCTCCTATTTGCATAGTAAAATATAGCCTTTCTTGATAAATGAACTATCTAACACTGAAAGAATTTTTCAAATCGGACTAGTAGTTCCTGAGATTAGCGCGAAAAAGAAGCGCTTAAATTATTTGAAAGGGCTTATTTGAACGCGCTAATCTCAGGAACTACTGGTCCAATTAGAAAATTTTTTTTAGTGTTAGATAGCCTATTTATCGAGAAAGGCTATAGGCTATATTTTATTACGCTAAGACTAATAGAAACGAAGAAATAGAAGAAAATGTTGAAAAAACGGGTTAAATTATTTCAAAGGGCTTATTTGAACGCGCTAATCTCAGGAACTACTTGGTCCGATTTGAAAAATTATTTCAGTGTTAGATAGCTCATTTATCGGGAACGGCTATAGGCTATATTTTATCACGCTACGTCTAATAAAAGCGAAGAAATAGAGGAAAATGTGGAAAAAACGGGGGAAATTATTTGAAAGGGCTTATCTCACGAACTACTGGAGAAATTTTTCTGTTATTTGGCACAGATAAGAAGTAGAGCACGTAAAGGTTCATAGGCTATTTTTTGTGGACTAATTTGTCTGTGAAATATCTAATTTACGCGGGCGAAACCTAGTAAGTCATATTATTTCATTTTGTTTACTCACCTCAGCAACTTCGAACAGCTGTAGCTAGGGAACTATCAGATTTTAATAGACCAAATTGGTCTCGTTTTGTTGAAAAAATTGTCTCCTTTAATAACGTATATTAATTTATGCCGTCAAATAGATCAATAATTGACCACATTGACGACACCTTGTAAAAACTCGAAAAATAAATGTTTTTTTGGAAAATTTACAAACATTTGAACCTTTGAAACTATTCAGTTTATCGAGACCTAACTATTCTCATTTTGTTGAAAATTTTGTCTACTTTAAAGTAATTTCTGGTGACTTCTACCATTAAACAGGTCCTTGGTGGTAAAAAATAGCAAAAACTGAAAACTGATCAAAAATTTAATGGTTTCTCATGAATTTCCCAATGTTCCGGAAGGATTTCGAGGTGGAAAAATTATATTTGACATTACCACCTCATCACATACAACATATAAAAAAATCAGAACTACCCCATTTGATGCAAACCAAAATGTACCAATTCCATGTACTAGTTGCCAGTTCGACGCGACACATTTCGTAGGAGTAATTGTTGAACATACAAAAATAAAAATATCCACAACCGAACTTATAACCTACTCCTTTTTGGAAGTCGGTTAAAAAGCAAAATACTGTTAATAGATACTTCGATTTAATTCGCAATAGGTTGTTGTAGTAACGTTAACCTTTTTTTTTTTCTTTTTTTTTTTTTTTTTTGAGCTGGCAACTCTCTTAGCTAGACGTACATTTGTATTCTCCCGACTAATATTTAAGTTTTTTTTTAAATTATACGCTGTAAATACTATTGTAAATGTGTTAGAAACTTAATTTATAACTCTATAAATTGTTATAACTTTATACTCACGGCAGTGTTTGTGCATAATAGTGTTTTATTACAAATAAAAGTTCAAGCCCGGTACCAGCTGTCAACGACTGGACGAATTCAAATTTTGGAGATGTGTTTTCTTATGAATTGATAATCCCGGGGAGTATTGTATTTGATTATCATCTTATTAGTCATCTTTTACTAACTAATAATCACAACTCCACTGCACACCGCTCACTTTAGTGAGCTACGTCCCATACACACTTGGCAAAGTTAATTTCTCTCTTGGCTTGACAAGTCTTGGAAGCGGAGTTGCAGATAAAAACAATAAAGCCCACACATACATTACACTAATATACTGTGCACGCACTACACAAGCACAGAGGCATCCTCAAAAACACCTAAATTTAATGCATTTAGTGTTCAGTTATATACAGGTTATAGTAACTAACAACTAACACTATAATTTGTCTATACTGTCTTTTTCTTTTATATTTCACCTTTCCAATCTATTTGTATATCTCAGTTTCATTCTTTAATCTCTTTCTTGTCATTTTGCTAAATTTTTCGCACTACAACTTGTAATTTCACATTATAATAATAATATCTTATTGAGGCTGGCTTTTGCTTTTGATCTAAAGTAAAAGGTGACTTACACCAGATACATTTAGCTAATAAAGCCATTAAACTATTACAATTGTTTTTCAGTGCCTGGGAATAAACATAATATAGCAAAATGATGACCCGTTCAGCCGTGGCCCGTCGTACCGAGGAACAACTACGTGTGGC
The DNA here is from genome assembly GCA_963422495.1 of Polyommatus iphigenia. Taxonomy (NCBI): domain Eukaryota; kingdom Metazoa; phylum Arthropoda; class Insecta; order Lepidoptera; family Lycaenidae; genus Polyommatus; species Polyommatus iphigenia. The sequence goes on from OY730190.1 coordinate 50,921, forward strand.
CCTCGAGGAGTTAAAGGACTATAAAGACCAATGCCAAACACTGCTGAGGGAAAGAGATGACAATGAAAAAGAGATGTTATCTATCTTGCAGAAAAATATGGAATTTAAATCACAACTTAATAAGTTATGTTTAGACTATGAAAATATTCACCAACAAAAAGTGGAACTTCAAAGCATTGTTGACTCTTTTGATCAGTGCAGAGATGAATATGAAGAAACGCTCAAGAACTCTGCTAATCTTAAGAAAAAATTGGACAGTGCTGAGGAATATATACTCCAACTGGAAAACCAATTAGACATTCAGCGATCAAATCAAACACAGATTTTATTCAACCAATTAATAAAAGACAATAAGTGTTCTGTTTCTAACACATCTTGTAACAATATTAGCACCATCGATTTAACTGCAGATGATACAGTACCAGTGTGCATTATGGACAGTAAGAGAAAGCTGAAGAAATATGTAAAAATTAAAAAATTTATAAAGAAAGCTCAGCAATTGTCAATTAAAAATAAAAAAGTAGTTACAAAATTGTCTAAAACAACAAAGAATAAAATGTTTTTGAGTGATAAATTGCTGAAATGTTCTAGTGAATTAGAAGATATAAAATATAATTATGAGGCTGATGTATGCAGCCTTCAGGCTGAAATCTCAAGTTTATTGTTTTCATTAGAAAATATTACAAAAAAATATGAATTATCAAAAAAGGAAATACAGGGACATATTTCTGCCATGGATGATTTGCTTGAAATGTTATACTATAATGAGGAACGAGTGAACTCGTTGTTAAAAGTCAATACTATTTCAGAAATTCAAGAAAATCATTTAACTGGAGGAATATCACCTGATATGAAAAGCCAGAAGGTAAATACTGAAAGCCAGACTAATATCTGCCTATTTAGTGATGAAATAGGAAGAGACTTAGGTACGTATCTTTATAGAATGTGTGGACAATTGGTCACTAACTTTTGTATGCCCGGAGCTACTTACTGTGAGATAATCGACAGGGCATCAACTATGACTTATTGTCCTAACACCACTATAATAATTCTAGTCGGGAGAAGGGGTAAAGTAAATAAGAAACAGATGACTGATCTTTTAGAATGTTTATATAATATTAAAAACTTAACAAACATTATATTATTCACTTTGCCCTATATAAAAATGTTGCCAAAAAGCTGTGCTCATGAAAATCAAATTAGATTTAGGTTGAATAGCATATTGTATAGTGCTGTCAACAACAATTGTATAGTTTTAAGCGACACACAACCAAAATGTCAGGTTGTGGATATAAATAATTTAGATAGTAAATTTATTAATGATATAAGTATAGATAAGTATTACTTATCTCATTACTGTAAGAGACATATAGCAAAGATGCTATCAAATTTTTTATTTTCTTTGAAAGCCAAGAATTTGGCTTCTTTGACTCCTGCTTCTATTGAGCAGTATTCTAGTTATAGTAACGAGTTGGAATATGTTCCAATTAATTATTTAAATTAGACCATAAGACAATGGAGGATGTCTCTTGCACTAATAGCTTAAGTGTGAAAAATCCTACCAAAACTTACTCCAATATAAATAGCAAGAATGTTATAAGCTTGGTGCATCAGAACTTTCAAGGAATGGTAGGTAAAGAGCTTGAAACTGAGTTATTTCTAAAACAATTTCAAATTGATATTATTTGTATTTCAGAACACTGGTTTAGAAAACATGAACTCATTTTCAATCTCAATGATCACCAGGTGGCAAGCTCGTTCAGCAGAGAGAATGCCATTAGAGGCGGATCACTTATATTAATTAGAAAAAATTTAAAATTCAAAGAACGTAAAGACATTGTGAACCTCTCTTCTGAACGGATAATAGAAGTAGCCTGCATAGAGTTAAGTCAACTAATTATTGTAAGCGTATACAGGCCACCATCAGGGTTATATGACTCCTTTGAACAAAGCATGGAACAAATATTATCAAAGATATGTGCATCTAACAAAAAAGTTATCGTTTGTGGTGACTTTAATATTAATTTATTTGACTTGAACTCTACTACTGTTAGATTCACATCTCTATTTAAATCATATAACCTAAATTACTTGTTTTATGAGCCAACAAGAATCTGTGACACAACGGCAACTTGTATTGATAATATTTTTACAAATTTTTCTCCATGTAAAAAAGAAATAATAAATAAGCTTAGCTCTGATCACTGTGGGCAACTAGCCTCATTTAATATACATTGCGATAGTTACCTAGAGGAAAAGCGTGTGTTTGTTCCTGTGAATACAAAACGTATTGAGAAGTTTAGAAATAACTTAAGTTCAAGTATTCAACTATTATTGGATGAGACGAATAGCTCAGATGAAGCATTTAACAAATTGTTTAAGATGATAAGAACCCAATTTAATACTGTATTTACTCCTAGAACGGTTAAAAAAAGCCATAAAAAAAATAATAATTTCACAGTATGGGCAACTACAGGAATTAAAATAAGCAGACAAAGATTATATGAATTGTATGATGAAAAATGCATGAATACTAGTGATAAATTCAAAACATATGTAAAAAACTATTCAAAGATTTTTAAAAAAGTTTGTAAAGCCGCTAAGGCTATTCACATTAGGAATAAAATTAAAAATTCGAAAAATAAAATCAAAACTACTTGGAAAGTAATAGCTGGTGAGACTGGAAACGTCACCTGTCGTAGCTCTGATTTTGAAATTTATTTTGAAAATAAAAAGATTACCAATGATCATGAGGTTGCGACGGTCTTCGAGAAATTTTTTGCTGACATTCCGGTCTCAACTACGAAAAATTTAAACTCCTCACCTGCAGCTGCTGAAAAACTACTCAGAGACAATGTAAAGGAATGTAATGTCAATTTTAGGTTTAGAGAGATTGTCCCCAAAGATATCGTTGATACTTTTAAATTAATAAATATTAAAGATACTACTGATCTCTGGGGTATGTCTACTAAAATTATCAAATCAATAATTGACATCATAGCTCCTCATCTATCAATGATTTTTAATGACTGCATAAAGAGTGGTGTTTTTCCTGACTTGATGAAGCACAGTAAGGTTGTACCTTTATTTAAAGCGGGACTTAAATCTGATCCTACAAATTATAGGCCTATATCGATTCTACCGACTCTAAGTAAAATATATGAAAAAATAATTTTAAATCAGTTACTATTACATTTTAACTTAAATAGTTTATTGCACAAAAATCAATATGGTTTTACTAAGGGGCGATCCACAACGGATGCTGGTATAGGTCTTCTTTATAGTATATTTGAAGCATGGGAGGATTCGCAGGATGCCCTAGGGGTTTTTTGCGACCTCTCCAAGGCTTTTGACTGTGTTGAGCATGCTACATTAATCAGGAAATTGCACCACTATGGCATTAGGGACTCAGCACTCAACCTTTTGACATCTTACCTCAAAAATAGAACTCAAAGGGTTGACATTAATAGTAAAAGGTCCAATGGGACCAAAATAGAATTAGGCGTCCCACAGGGATCCATTTTAGGTCCATTCCTTTTTCTCATCTACATAAACGACTTACCTTATCTTGTTAAGGATAATGAGATAGTACTTTTTGCTGATGACACTTCACTTATTTTTAAAGTGAAGCGACAACAGTCAAATTACGACGAGGTAAATAGTGCTCTCTCAAAAATAGTACATTGGTTTAACGTTAATAACTTACTTCTAAATTCTAAGAAAACTAAATGTTTAAAATTTACTTTGCCCAATGTCAGGCAAGTTAAAACCAATATACTATTAAATGATGAGAAGATGGATTTGGTGGACACCACTGTATTCTTAGGCATTACACTAGATAGTAAACTACAGTGGGGTCCTCATATTGCTAATCTTGCAGATAGGCTCAGTTCTGCAGCATACGCAGTCAGAAAAATACGGGAAATTGCTGACAAAGACACAGCAAGACTAGTTTATTTCAGTTATTTTCATAGTAGAATGTCGTATGGCATCCTCTTATGGGGAAACGCTGCCGACATTAATACGATTTTTGTGCTGCAGAAGCGAGCTGTACGTTCAATTTATAAAATGTCAGCTTTTGAATCTCTGAGAGAAAAGTTTAAAGAAATTGGTATTCTAACTGTTGCTTCTCAATACATTTTGGATAATGTTTTATATGTTAGAAAGAATCTTAGTAAATTTACAACCAAAAGTGACAGTCACGGAAGAAACACTAGAAATAAGTACAAACTAGAAATACCGGTGATCAGACTTAGTAAAGTTAGTAAATCTTTTAAAGGTCAATGTGTACGCCTTTACAATAAAATCCCAGAAAAAGTTCAAAATCTTTCCATTAATAAATTTAAAAAAGTAGTCAAAGAACGTTTGTGTGCCAAAGCCTATTATAAGGTCAATGATTTCATAAACGACGGCACATCTTGGGAGTAGGATGGCTGCTTGCAAGGCTACTTCTACATTATTTTATGACTTACAATTATGTATGTATGTTGACATTGTATAATTTTAAGTTACAGCATTGTAAACTTTATTTTAAAAGATTAATTTTTTTCTCACTTTTTTTGGTAAATAAAGTGGGCCCCCTGCGAGTTTCTTACGCCGGTTCTTCTCGCCGGGTTAGTTCCCGAACCGGTGGTAGGCATCATGTAGACTTTCAGAAAATATTTGCAAAAATTTATTCTGAATAAAAAATTTTGAGTTTGAGTTTTGAGTTAACAAATAACATTTAAGTACCGTTATAAATCTTATTAACCGTTATAACATTTACCGTTATTAATTTCAACTTTTATCGTTATTTATAGTATCGGGTAAATTTTCATAACGTTATCTATGCCCTTGAAGCAGTAACGCTATGAAAAAATAACGATATTTGAAGCCCTGGATGTAACCAGCTGTTATTGGCTATCGTCGCGAATATTCGGCCTGCGTCTTCGTTATCGCGCGGGTGGCGGTACATCAAAGGGGTTTCGCGCGCTAAAGTGCCTGACAGACGTACGAACTTAAAGCACGCGAGTTTGAAGTTCGCGAACTTATTCGGCTCGCGTCGGTGACACACGAGAATCGCTCACACTGGATTACCATGCCCCTGGCAGCCTGGGCTCGCGGCTCGCGGCGCGCGGCTCGCGGCTCGCGGCTCTTTGCTGATACACTGCACACAGGTGATTAAAATCGTCGAGCCATAAGTCCGCGTACTTACTCGCACGTCTGTCACCCTCACCCCCTACAATTCGTCCTGCGTGGTCGCATAATTACCTAATTAATTCATGAAGCCCCAAGCGGCCACATCCGGCCGCGATAACAATGAAAAAGCTATTGTGTCTCGTTTTGCCACGACTGATGGGTTAATGGTCGCATTAATGTAAGTACCTATCCAATTTATAACAGCGCAGAGTCGAAGCGAAGCTAATTCCCAAAAACTGAACAAAGAAAATTCAATCTTAACTCCAGACTCCAGAGCGTAACGCATATGTCACCGTAAGATTGTAAACACCGCGAGATTGTAATATGACTAAGTGATAGATTGTAAACAAACAGTTTTCCGGTGAGTTTAAATTAATTATTTCGTATTTAAAATAACTTCAATGAAAAATGATATGAGATGTATAGCATAAAATAAAATTTAGATATATTTAAAGTGCTGTTTGAATGTTCGGTTATTAAAATTAACCAAATTTATAATTCATACTGCACTTTAAATATATCCAAATTTTATTCAATGTTATACATCAAATATTCAGGCAATTGAAGTTATTTTAAATACGAAATAATTAATTTATAATCACCGGAAATCTGTTTGTTTACAATACATTACTTCGTCATATTACAATCTCGCGGTGTTTACAATCTTACGGCGACACATACATTACTTCTGCGAGTGCGATGCGCGCGCCTTTTCAAATTCTCAGTACTTCTGATATTATATAATATAGTGCGTTAACGCTGTGGAGTTAAGGTTGAATTTAAATGAATTTGTTATATTATACCTATATGTTCAGTTTTAATAATTCGCATTGATGCGCTTCGACTCTGCATTAGTATAATTATAGGTCTACCAGAATCTGATAAAAAGTGCGAAAGTAAATTGATTCTAGCAATACCGGGAATAATTGGAATAAAATATTTTGATCCTTTTTTATCCTTTAGCGGCTGACTCTGTGTGTGAAACATGCAATTATATAAATTTATCCATTAACAAGGATTTTTTAGAAAATCTGCTGTCAAAATTTGCCATATCAGATTCTGGTAGACCTATAATTGACCCTTAATTACTAGTAATAAGTAATAACTAGGTATTGACCGTGCACGTCCTATCTGCTGTCTTTTACACAGTACACTGTATTTCTACGTAGGGCTGCTGTAAAAGATTTCTTTAAGAAATAAGCAGTTCCTTTGTGCCGTCTCACAGTGTTCTTTTCTTTCTTTTTCTTCTTTTTTGGCAACTTGACACAAAGGATGTGTATGTTGTGCCACAGACAAGGTCACAGACTAATAAGGGATACTACGTATGACAAGGTAAAAAGGTAAGGAATATGGCGGGAAAACCATATTCCTCCTATTATAATTTTCATCATCGTTTTCATGTATCGTCAGGTCTAAAGTCTAGTCAAAGTCTAAGTAAAAGTCAATACAGTCAAGGAGTCAAGTCGGTCGATTCAGTAAAGTGGTAGACGCTTTACTGAAACTTTTGATGGAGTTTTGGAGGGAACACAAAATAGCACGTTTCTGGATATTACATCACTTTCCTACACTTGTGCATGAACACGAATATCTAATGGTTAATATTCTACCAATATTACACACTAAAAACCCAGTTAACACAATTTTAGGAAAATAATATAAAAACACAACAGCACCCTTTTACATTCCCGGCAAAACTCCACAGTGTTTTCATCGACCAACATTTCGGACATCGTCTTTTTATTGGTTTAATCGAAAGAGTACATAATTACGAATCCCCGAGTAAATACCCAGGTGTCTCACTTAAATAGTTTTTGAATTATCTCTAAAAGAAAATCCCAATCCCGCGTTCATGAAAAATTGAAAAGTTTTTATATTTCAAAATTGGTACAGATTTGACAAAAACACGTTATATAATATTTGCAGGACATACAAAAAGCTACATTATGAAAATTTTTTCGGTCGGCTATCACTTATGGGGGCCATAGAAACAAAGAAAATCGATTTTCAGTTTTTTTTTTTCTGACTAAACTAAGTCGATGCCGAAAGCGCATGTTGCTTCAAAGAAAAGCTGAACATTACCACTACCACAGCTGGTAAAAATACCAAATCCCTAACCCGTTGAACTTTTAAGTTCTATGACTTTGAAAAATCCGGGATTGACGGGATTCGTGGACGTTGTTTTTTATTACACTTTTCGATCGTGTTGCTAACAAGGGACAAATTCTGCGAAGTAACTATAGTATTAAAACTTTAAAACAGTACCAATTTTTAAAAATTTAATTTTTTTTATACATTTTGGCGAAATACCCAAAGAAAATGCCTTAAACAAGTTAAAAATTTGTATGGAATTGCCTCTGACATGTCATCACTGAGTAATTTAAAGGCATAACTTAACTTTTTTCATGTAAAATAGTAATTATTAATGTCTTCAACATTTGTAGCTGGTAAAATTCGAATACCAAAGAAATGTGGGATCAGCCAAAAACTTAGATATTTAACTTCGTTTTCATTGGAAAGTAGGTATTATAGTATAATAGGCTACTTGACCTACATTTAATTTCATTGAAAAAATGCATATTTCTAGTAGAACTTGGCCTAGGAAACCGTATTTCACCCTTATCATCAAATAAAAGCTTATGATTGATAAATAAAGTCGATTCGAAAATATGATTTTATGAAAATATGAATTGTACTGACGAAAACGCTTTTGCGGTACTTCCGATTTGGATGTGACGTCATCACATTTGTAATTTAATACCTTTTATTTATCGCGCTCGTTATATGTAAGTTTATTTGTACATAAATAATATGAATAAGCCTAGAAAGATTTAAAAAATATATTTTCTTGATTAATTCAAATAAAATATCTGTTTTTATATATTATCTCCATTTATTGTAGTTGGGAAATGAAATGGCAAAAAATTTTCTACAAAAGTGTTCAACATTACAAATGATTTCTGAATTCTTTTCTAATTTTTTGGCACTGTTAGACTCGTACGCTTAGCACATAAAACTTTTTTCAATAAAGAAATTATAAAATACAAAAAACATGACGTCACACTATGGCGGCACAATGGCAGACAGTGTTTTCGACGCCATATAAAAGGCATATTTTCAATCAACATTTTTATGGGTTTCTACTGTTTAAAATATTAGTTTTTTTGGTGAAAATTAATGATTAAGAAGCGATTAGAATGAAGAAAAAAAATAGGTCAAGTAGCCTGTTATTATGGCTGTTTTATATACTATCACCATCGTCACTGCTATTATTATTATCATAGGGGCATGAGGTAGTGTGATATCAATAACATACTATCTCGTGCCAGTTAACAGCATCTCAATTTAACGAGCCTAAGCTTGGTGTATTCAAGTCCCATTAACGTAGATGCCATTAGGGATGATATTCTAGTCCTCTTTCTTAGTCCTCTTTATGCCTACATTAGATGTTTAGAGCTTCTCCTCTATCTTTGGCAGCCATCCCACTCCCAAGATTTGATATTAATAAGTTTAATACTTTAGGTAGATAATATGGTACTGGTTTTGGCATTTTTGTCCAAAAACACAACTTTACCGTCATTTGAATATTTGGAAATCCTTTCTAAGGACAGTGGAGGATTTCCTGGATCATTTTTATATCAAAGAAAGAGGAAAGGAAATAAATCTAATGTATGCATGAAGATGACTTATATAATTTCATTCCTAATGACATCTTCGTTAATGGGACTTGAATACACCAAGCTTAGGCTCGTTAAATTGGGATTCTGTTAACTGGCACGAGATAGTTTGTTATTGATAGCACACTACCTCATGCCCCGATGTATTAGTATTAGTATATTTAATAGCCATAATAATAATTATACTATATTACTTTTCAATGAAAACGAAGTTAATTTATCTTTTACATGAAAAAAATTCAGTTATGACTTATGCCTATTACTCAGTTACAAAGAAAGATGTGCAACCGTGATGACATGTCACAGGCACTGTATAGGTACAAATTCCATACAAATTTTTAACTTGTTAGGCATTTCACCAAAATGTATAAAAAAATTAAAATTTTAAAAATTGGTACTGTTTTAAAGTTTTATAACTATAGTTACTTCGCAGAATTTGTCCCTTGTTAGCAACACGATCGAAAAGTGTAATAAAAAACAACGTCCACGAATCCCGTCAATCCCGGATTTTTCAAAGTCATAGAACTAAAAAGTTCAACGGGTTAGGGATTTGGTATTTTTACCAGCTGTGGTAGTGGTAATGTTCAGCTTTTCTTTGTAGCAACATGCGCTTTCGGCATCGACTTAGTTTAGTCAGAAAAAAAAAACTGAAAATCGATTTTCTTTGTTTCTATGGCCCCCATAAGTGATAGCCGACCGAAAAAATGTTCATAATGTAGCTTTTTGTATGTCCTGCAAATATTATATAACGTGTTTTTGTCAAATCTGTACCAATTTTGAAATATAAAAACTTTTCAATTTTTCATGAACGCGGGATTGGTATTTTCTTTTTGAGATAATTCAAAAACCATTTAAGTGAGACACCTGGGAGTTTTACTCGAGGAGTCGTAATTATGTACTCTTTCGATTAAACCAATAAAAAGACGATGTCCGAAATTTGGGTCGAAAAAAACACTGTGCGTCTTTACAATATTATGTTAATTTTGTATTTTTATGTTTTTTCTTGTGTTCTTCTTGAAATTTCTGTCGAAATTCTTCTTTCGCACTAACACTAGCAAATACATAATATTATTATGCAATAAGTAACAGTAGTTCGTCGTTCATCTTTTCTTTCTGCTCTGTATGCAAGCTCACAGGTAGCTCGAGAACTTTCCAAACTTTTATCTTAAAAGGTTCAGGAGTTTTCTGAACTCAGTAGTTCAGAAAACTCCTGAACCTTTAAAGTTAAAAGTTTGGAAATTGCAGCATCGCTTAGATAACTGCAAGCATTTACCACAATTTCGCTTACAGTAACATAATGTGAGTTAACATTCGTAATGGTTTAGTTATTTACCCATAAAGTCTTATCTTGTAGATAACAAAAAAGAGTAAGATGTGACGTACTGCCATAAGAGTCGGCGCTCCCCCCGGCGAAAAGATATCTTCTTTACCTTCGAGCACTGATGAGAGGACTTTCCTTTCAGGAGCAGTCAATAATGTTCCCTCATTCACGCAGAGCCCCGCGGAAGAACAAACAAGAGAAGTGACTTCACCCTCGAAAACTAAAGGAAAGTACAACCGCCGCATTTAAAGTAAACCGTCGCGTATAAAATTCATACTCAGGAGAGTCTGTAGCGCTAGGTAAGATCACAAATACAGAAGGTATAACAACATTGTACTCTTCTACATCAACAACAGCAGATTTAACATTATTGTTACAAATAAAGCCGTCAGCTAATAATTTTAGGTCAACATTAAGGCCCGTATTTTTGGTCAGTAACTCAGTCTCAAGACACGGTTCAGGCTCTGTGATTGGTTGGCTGTCAAAATTTGGACCAATCACAGAGCCGAACCGCGTCTTGAGACCGGGTCGCATCTTAAGTACTGACCAAAAATACGGGCCTAAATCTTTCATAGATTCACTCGCGATAGAGATTTTTGCGGCGGTATCCACGAGAACACAACCACTAACACTGCAGAAACCGAGAGCGACTGGAAAGAAGTCGCAGACAGCTCATCCCTCTTCTTGCAGTTCGGACAGTTGGAGTGTATAACTCCGGGTGCCCCACACCCGAAACTGTCATCCGTATCAACTTATCACTGAGCATCTAATATTTAGGCATCTATTTCCATAGGTATATTAAGGGAAAAGACCTAATGGCAGACACTTTAAGGAAACATGAAACATTTGAATGTTATAAAATATATATTTATGAAAATAAAGGATTGATAACTTCTTCCATGTCTTCAGTAACTCTTAGAAAATAAAACTATTATAATTATTCTCTGACAAATCAATTAAAAAATATATTATTGGTCTTTTTGTAAACATAGTCATAAGTACTAATAGATGACATCGCAAAAAACGAACATCACTAATAGTAGACACCAATATGAACTAATAGTTGACATAGAACATTACATTAACCCATTTAGACCCAAACAAAACTTAGCCGTTGAAAATATGAAATTTCTTTATTAATTTATAGAAAACAATAAAATTATTAGGAAAAAACAAAAAAACTTAAATTTTTTTGAATTTTTATATTAAAAAAATTGCCGTCCTCAAATGGGGCCAATGGGATCAAACGGTGTGAAAATTTTCGATACATTCTTTATGAATTTACCGTGTTTTCACACATTTCTTAAATGCCTTTGACCTTTTTCATGGCGTAATGCTAGCCCATTAGAACAGCGCAATTGTTGGGATAGTTTTTGGGGAAGGTTACTCTTCATGCTGCAGGTTTGGCAGTACAGATATGTATTGCTGGTTGCAAGATTCTACCGCTTGTATGTATCAAATAAATAAATAAATAAACGTTTATTCCCCTTTTATTGACCATTACACCACAAGACATAGTAACTAAAAAAAAATAGTAAGTACAATAATAACAAAAACTAAAAAAAAACCAAAGAAGTAGAACGTACAAGGTTACAAACAATTTTGACAACTGGTACAGAACAATCCACAATAAATATATTATGCATATTACAAACAAAGTATCTATAATAAAAAAAAACAACAATAACATACTTATTTAATATTGGCACAATAATATTAAGTCAAACAAAGTAAGGCAGGTAGTGTAATGATCAAAAACTGAATTAGCATCCACTCAGGTAATGACCGCAGTTCGCAGTCCCTGATTTTCAGTGGATCCAGACTGTCAGGCGAATGACAGACGTTTTAATAAATATAACTCAAAAAATCTACATATTATACATTGTGTTATAATAAAATATACTAAAAAAAAATGAATAGTGATGAAAGTGACGTGAAGGGAGGCAAAGTGTGTGCTAACTGCTATAATATAATAATATTTAAATATGACAATTACATAATAATAATAATAAAATAATAGTACTATAAACTTAATCACGTGCCCGGAGAAGACGGGAGGCTGCGGGCGGGGGGCAGGATGCACCTGCCACGCTCAGCGCCGCTCCGTACTCAGCATGATGGCCTTGCGCTGCACGCTAGTCCCCACACTAGTCCCTTCCTTGTTTATAAATTTTGCGATAATAGCAATTATATTGGGCTGATTAAATAAAAGATAAGAACACGATGTAACTAAGGATATGGGTAAGTGTTAGCTATAAGTACATACTATTATATTATAATAAAGTTACAATAAATATCTTATAATATATAAAATTCTCGTTTAAATATAAAATATTGTCCATACAGTATCAACATGAATTATTATTATTATTAGTGTAGCTTAATTCTACTATTATGTATGTATTCCGGTTTAGGCAAGATCACAATATGGCGATGAGCCTGTTCGATTGTCGGTACCAAATTACGTGCGGCTACGAGATGGTTACCGCTGAACTGTAGTAGGTATGGTCAGCATACGGCTGACAATGTTGGAGCACCCTGACCCACCGTGCTTCGGCTCAGAAATTGGAGGGTGAGTAGTAATTGCACCATAGTCATTACAAGTAAGATTATTTAAATTAAAATTTTAATTGTATCCATATAAAATATATTATAGTAAAAAATAATAGTAATAATATTAAAATAATAATAGTAGATAATATTATGTATAGATAGTATTAAGGTTGTTAAAAAATAGAAATAATATACATCACATATTGAACTGTTCCCGTAGCAATAGGCTCTTAAATTTGGTTTTAAATTTTCCAACTTCTTTCAGAGCACGAAGAGAAGGTGGCAATAGGTTGTTCCATATTTTGCTCGCCAGGTACCTAAAGCTACCTCTGAAAGCCGAGGAATGATGAAGTGGAGCTACTAGAAGATAAGAAGACCCCCTGGTGGTAACTGTCAGCTGATTATTGCTAGCCCACTGTAGCTTATCGTACAAGTAGGACGGGGTTTTAAACTTAACCACACCAAACAGTAGCGTAGCCACATGCAGCTGACGGCGAGCTTCCATCTTCAACCATTTTAAATTATTTATATATGGCGTCACATGGGCGCGAGGTGGTATGCTGCAGCAATATCTTGCGCACGCGTTTTGGACCTTTTGAATTAAATGTTTAGAGCGTGCGAGTAAACATGGGCCTATTACTGCGTCTGCGTAATTTAAATTAGATAAAACCAGCGATTCGCACAACGTAGCGCGTAGGTCTTCTGAAATAAAGCTTCTTATTCTATATAAGAGCTTTAACCTATAAAAGCATCGACTTACTATTTTGACGATATGCTTCTCGAACCTAAGCCTTTCATCCATTAGGATTCCGAGATTACGAGCTTCTGTAACCCTGTCGATGGGAACGTCTCTTATTAAGATTTTAGGCTGGTGTAGGGCTACTTTTTGAACTTGAACTTTGGTGCCCACTAGCATGTACTTTGTCTTGGTGGGGTTCAGTACTAGAGCATTGTTATAAGCCCACTCACTGATGCGAGCCAAGTCCTCGTTCAGCCTTTTGATAGCCTCGATTGCGTTCGATGGCTTAAAAGTAATATACACCTGAATATCATCAGCGTAGATGTGATACCTACAAAATTTGATGCACTTTATTATGTCCGCACAAAAGATGGAAAAAATTAAGGGTCCAATTACCGAGCCCTGTGGCACGCCTCTATTTACCCTACAAGTGCGTGAACGCAGTGGCGAGCCCTTACTACTATTTACCTCCACCGCCTGTAAACGGTCCATTAGATAAGAGGCGAACCACGCAATGACTCCGTCATCGAAGCCGTAGTGTTTTAACTTGGCCAGAAACAATTTTATATTGATGGTTTCAAATACCCGCGAGAAATCGAGCAAAACTAAAATCGTGACCTCCCCGTCATCCTGCCCCGTGATGATATTATCCACCACATCGAGCAGCGCAGTTGTCGTGCTATGTCTTTTGCGAAAGCCACGTTTGTAACGTAGGTAAAATATTGTTCTCCTCTACAAACTTGCTGGTCTGCCTGTATACAACCCTTTCGAGTACCTTTGACAAACACGGCAATATACTAATAGGCCTTAGGTCTCGGAAATCGGAAACAACATCCTTTTTTGGCAAGGGTTTTATAATTGCTAGGCGCCAAAGATACGGAAAGGTACCAGTGCGGAGAGAGGTGTTGATTATGTAGGTCATGATACTTAGGCAGCTAGAAATGCGGCTCACCATAAGAAGCATATCCAAATTTATATTATCAGCCCCAGTCGCCTTAGACTTGATAGATTTAATAATTTTAAGGACATCATCATCACTGACTAAGGAAAACCTGAATGTCTGAAATATTCCAGGGACATGGGAATTAAAGTTGTTGATTGTTGATTGGGATACAGAGTTACTGCCCGGGACGTCTAAGAAATGATCAATAATAGCATTAGGATCCTGAAGGTTAGTAGGTAGTATAAAATCCGATTTGAGATTATGCCCATTTATGTTTTCTTTCAAATGTTTCCACATTTGCCGTGGGCTCTTAATATTTGCGTTAACATAAGTGTTAAAATAAGCTGCCTTCTCCCTAATTATTGCTCGTGAAACTTCCCGCTTGAGGTCTTTATAATAAGTAATGTGCGACTCGTTCCTCGTGGAACGTGCGCGCTTATGTGCCTCGTCACGTTTTTTCATGAGGAGTTTTATGTTATACGTTATCCACGGATATTGGCGATCTTTTACATAAAACGTTTTGATAGGAGCAAGTAGGTCGAAAACGGACAAAATGTAATAATTTAAATTACGTACCATCTCATCAATATTGTCTAATTTTGTAATATTTTGCCAATCGATTGCATTCATTAATTGTTCGAAGTCCTTATCAATAATATCATTCATGGCTCTAAAAGAATTTTTTTAGGTAAAATGTTAGTTTTAGGAAAATCTATCATAAATGAAATGAACGCGTGGCTACTGAGATCCGGAATGTGTTCCACCCAGACACATTTCAGGTCCGCGTTGGTGCAGACCAGGTCGAGTAGGGTTGCAGTGTCCCCAGTAAAATGTGTCGCCTCAGAAGGGTATTGGCGCAACCCATGTATAGATAAAAAATCTTCCAAAAATTTATAGTGTGTGGTGTTTTTGTTAAGAAAATTAATGTTGAAATCACCGACCAGATATAGGTAATCAAACCCCGCCAAGGCGCTAATGGTGTCGGTTAAAGTATCCATAAACAGTTTTACCGATAGCCAGGGAGGCCGGTACGCAGTACCTATAAATATGACCTTGCCGTTATGTTTTAAAGATAGCCACATTTGCTCGACGCATTGTGACGTACTAAGGTGTTTTATTATTTGAACGCTCAGTCCTTTCATCAAATAGAAACATACCCCGCCACCGCGGGAGTGGACACTCTCATCTCTCGGCAGATGAACCAGCCGGTAACCCGGGATACGCGGGGCGCGGCCCTCCTCACCTGGTCGCAGGCAAGTTTCATTTATTGCCACTAGGTCACATTTCAGCCTGTTGACGGCTACTAACAGTTCGTCATGATTAGTACCTAAAGAACCGGGATTTATGAACCCAATTTTTAATTTGTTAGGAGTAGTCATTTTCTACAGAACAATAAAAAATATATATAATAAATATAAATAAGTACATTGTAAATATTCAAATTATTAATAATGCATGTTGATAATAATATAGAATAAAATTGATCAAGACGATAATAATTGATTATTTTATTTATAATAATAATATAAGGATAGCAGCAAATAGCATCAAAATTAATTATTGTATGTGTGTATAAATAAATACGTGATAAAATAACATAGTTCAGGTGAGTCTTGAGCGATAAGTCTTCATACCAAAAGTTCAATAACATTACACTACCATACCTTACCAATGTTCGATGTACCTCAAATTTGCTATGCCTAAAAAAAGGTAACATAATATTATAACATAAATAACAGTTTAGGACAAACATAAAAAACAATTTGACAGAAATAACAGGAGTATTATTATAATTGCCGTAATAATAATATGGGTAATGAGCCACATTGCAATAAACAATATCAAACTGAGCCCAGTCCAAAAATTCGTTCGATATCGCGGTCGGTTTTAATTCGTTGAGCCGTAGAGGTCGAGTCCCGACGGGCGAATATGAGACCCCCACGGGTCCACAAGTAACGCCAACTGTGACGGCGGCCCTCTTCCCGGGCCCTGAAGAAAAGTGCGCGATTTGTTTTAGTTAGGCGCTCGTTAAGGTAGACGCGCCGGGGCGGACCGTCGAGGACTCCAGCAGTGTCTAGTCCCCGCCGTACACGGGCCGCCTTGAGAATATTATCTCGCACTGTCCTACGGGCCAGGAGAACGACAATGGGCCTCGGTGTGTGACGCTCTCCCCCCGCGGCTTCAGCGCGCTTGGCCCCTTTTCGCAGGACGCTGACTATCTCCCGCTCGTCGATATCTACTCCGAGCTTCTTGACCACCAACCCGACGATATGGACCGTGTTCTCCCCGAGCTCTCCGGGATACCGGTAATCTGTATGTCGTTGGACATGTTTTCTTGTTCCCGGTCGTTAAGGTCCTGCTGTAGTTGTTCAATGAGCCTAGTGGCGGCCGGGTCGGGCCCGCGGTCGCACGTGTGCGCGTCCAGTCGTTCCTCTACGGCGGTAATTCGCACCTCCACCGCGTCCACGCGCTTGTTTATATCGCATATGGTGTCGATGTATCAAGTATCAAGTAATGACGACCAAATGCCGCTAAAATTGGAGCTGATTGATTTCTTATTTTTTTACTTTGATGATGCAGCCGCCATACGTTTGCCACTGTAGCAGTGGCAAAGCAATCCAGCATGTGCGTAAACAGAACCTACTAGTTACCACCAATTTTCGTTTCGTATAACAGTACGAAAAAATCGATTGACCAGTTGACTTGACCCCACGCATATCCTTGTTATAGCTTTGATAAAAATGTAGAAAGCTATCGTCCACATTCTTTCAACAGTAATACGTCAAGTTTACTTTCCCCAGAAGAAAAACGTTGTTATGGCTTGCCCCGATCGCATACACATTATAATCCAGCCGATGTAAAACAAATTCTGATTTAGTTGGTCGAAACGGTAGTCAAACTCAGCGTTTTCTTTTTTTTCATATCCTTGATGGATACGAGAGGACACTTCTCTGTACTGCTTTGGCCAACAGTAGCAGTTGCACAATAGCCAGTTTCCCTTGGAGTAATGAAAAACTGGTAAAGAGACACATGGTTGCGAAGGAAATACGACTAAATATATCTTTACACTGTCATCTTCAATCACGGTAACTTCCTGAAGATATTTATCATAGCTATTGAATATCCTTCAGTTCATTGATTATACGAAATTGATCGGTGGACAAAAATTGGAATAATTTACATCCTATGTGCCCATTGGCCCCAAATAGGGACACTTGTCTAGACTACTCCTAATCTTATAAAGACTAAAGCTTTTCACACTAATATGTATATTTTTTTATAGGTTATAGTGTAATGAGCTCTTTCAAGTGAAAAAATATATATGCCTAAAAAAAAACTTAAAAATAAAAAATACTAACTTGGCGTCATTTCGGATGTTAGAAACAGCTTTAGAAAAATCACTATAAAACACTGTGAACTGTATTTATATTATTTGTACCTTCTAAGAATAAAAAAATACACTTTTAGCAAATTGAAACTTACTATAAAAATAAGTATAAACTTGAATGACAAAAAATTTAAGTAATTTTAAAAGTGTCCTCATTTGGGCACGGCGGGTCTATATGGGTTAAGTACATATTACATTTTTAAAGTGAAAACTTCTTTAGCGGCGTTGAGCACTTTTGTGGGATGGGTAAAAACTGTGAAACTCGCGCCAGATTCTCGTGCTGATCGAAAAACCGTAAGACGGTTGGAGAGTAGTGTTGTAACATCGAACCGATTAATCAATCACCGATTAAACAATCGAATCGATTAATCGAACAATCGATTGTTTTTTTCAATTGTCGATATTTTTTAATCGATTGTAAGGGTTTCGATTAATTAAAAAAAACGATTTTTTTAAAAATCGATTTTCATAAAAATGGGTTAAAAATTTAATCGATTGTAAGGGTTTCGATTTTTTAAAAATCGATTTTCATAAAAAAAATGAGTTAAAAAAAATAATGCACAACGTTAAAAATCAAGTTTTCACTTCTGCCGGCACTCCCGGAGTGCATTTTATTCCTATTATTAGGTCTTTATTTGCCATTTTTCAAAAGATTTCATTTACTTCATCATAGTAACTAGTCATGCATCAGAAGTATTATCCACGTTGTCTCCAGATTCTATTCATTCTTCTTCCATGCTGAAACTATCTTTCCTTTTATTTTTATTTTTCATATTTTTTCCAAGCAAATTTATTTTCAGTCTTTAGTCTCCATGCTTCTTTTGCCTCTTCTTTTTTCTTCATTCTTTTCTCAGCTCTCCCTTTTCTTCTTTTTACTGCTAAAAAACTAAAGCAATCGATTTTTAGATCAGTACAAGGTCTAATATTAGACACCATGTCCATTTTTAGGTGCAGTAGTTCTAAGTTCTTAGATTATTAATAGAATTATATGTATTTTCAGAGAATAGTGATGATTTTTGCAGTAGAATAAAGTACAAAATAACTTTAGTATGTATTGCAAAACTCAAAGATGAGATCCATGTCATCTATTAGGTTTTTTACATTTTCAAGAACTAATACTAGACACCCTTTATATTGTTAGGGAAAATGGATAAAAAATCTTAAATAAACATTAATTAGTGTATACAACATGACCATTAATCCAATGAAATCAATAGAAATTACAAAAAATCAAATAAATGTATTCAAAACTTACGACGCAAAATTTCGCCTTCCTTAACCTATTTGCTAAGAAATTGCCGAGCGCGTGTTGACGCGGTCATATTATTTACGCAAACTGATCCCATTTTAAAATTTTGTTCCCGAAGGCGTCTCTAATATATTTTTTCAATTCAACAGATAGCTTGAGAAGCTATAAGCTTCTTTATGTATATAAATTTACAGCGGTGAGAAATAATTAGAGTACTTAATTCTTATTTTTATGGTATTTTTGTCATAAGTGTCATCTATTAGTTCAGTGTCTAGCATTAGGTCTTTTCCCTTATAATTCATGATAGTTTTATTTACCTGATTAATGCTATAAATTCGAAAGTATGATCTGTTTTCCGTCTGTTACCTCTTTTTGGCTTGGCTGGAAGGATAAAATTATTCCGGAAATTATTGCGATTAAATTGTTCGGTGATAGGTACGAAGTTGCGGGCTTGTACCTATTTCTATATATTGCTTTTTTTCATTCTACACAAATAAGTAACTTCCAAGTTCCAAGTTCCAAAGTTGCACATTAGGTACGGAGTACGGACTATGGTACGTAGTTAGATACAGTCGCAAAAGGTGCGTAATATTACGTTAACATGCACTTTGTTTGTTTCAGTAATGTGCTATTAGAATTTAGATGATATTGAATAATAATAATTTGTAGTTGTTTGTTATTGATCAATTTCGCAGTAATCAAGGGTAGGAATAGTGGAGTGTTTATGAACAGGCTCCACTGTCGTCA
Source organism: Polyommatus iphigenia (assembly GCA_963422495.1). Lineage (NCBI taxonomy): Eukaryota > Metazoa > Arthropoda > Insecta > Lepidoptera > Lycaenidae > Polyommatus > Polyommatus iphigenia. The sequence goes on from OY730190.1 coordinate 70,713, forward strand.
TCTCATATACATTTTAAACCAGTTCTGCGACTCGGATTAGTGGTCAATAAATGTAAGCATCCTACAAAACTGAGGTGTATTGGAAAACGTGCTTTATTCTCGATTCAAGTGTCGCCGTAGCGTTCTATTATACTAAAAGTTTTGTGCCCATGTCTCGAGGGACCCGAAGTATCAAGGACTGGGAGGTGCGCGCTTCAACTTTAGCCCGCAAAACCAGCAATCCGATCCGACGTATTGTTGAGAACCTTAACGTAGAGCCTAATCCTGACAAGGAGTTTATTGCGTTGTCCATCGGTAAGTTTCGTTACTGCGTACAAGCAACCCCCTACTTCATTGACCACACGAGCCTCAAGGGAGTGAAAGACGAAATTTGAAAACGAAATTCTAACGCTATACTGTTGGTCCATAAAATAGATTTTCATGTACTAGAATTAAAATTCACAAAATAGAAAGGTTGCAACTATTGTTATAGTTGTTTATTTGTTAATAACAGCTATAGCTAAAGCAGAAAACTAGCACTAAAAAAAAACCTTTGGAAGCTCTATGTATGTTTATGGTGTTTGTTTGATTCTCTCTGACTAGAACTAGGCTCTATATCTTCCTTGGGGACATACCCAAGTTAGTATAAAATTAAAAAGTGCAATAATTACTAATTACGAATTAGTATAGTCACTAGTGTATTACGTAAGTGACGTCGTCTAAATACAGTGTTTTATACTCGTACCACTATTGTTGCCACTTCTGTTTATCAAAGTTAATATTCATATTCCCTCAAGCCCCGTAAGGCCCATATGGGCCGCGACAACAAAAGATTTCCTGGAATTGGTGATCGACGGAATATTATTGCGACGCATCTTATGATACAGATAACTGACATGGCTTGTAGGAATTAATAAGGACAACCTGTCTCGTGCAAGACTGATTCTTACAATAATGCATAACCTGATAATAATAGGTCACATAAAAAATTATCATTTATCACCTTTCTTGTCGGAAAGTGATGGTCAGGCAATAAAGCGATTGACACATTGTTGTTTCGATATTATAATAATAAGTATATAATATTTTAAAAAAAGAAACTGTACATCAATAAATAAGTATTATTTCCAACTTTTTGACCGACTCCCAAAAAGGAGGAGGTAATATGTTCGGCTGTATGTATCTTTTTTTTTTTGTATGTGCAACGATTGTTCAGCCGTCTGTGGTCCGATTTTCAAAATTGTTTTTGTGTTGTATAGGGTTTAACTCAAATTTGGTACCATGTTCACAAAAGTGGTGATCTGATGATGGGATCCTTGAGGAATCGAGGGGACTCCTTGAAATTAGTATGGAAACATATAGTGATTTCGATTTTTTCTGAAGCATTCGAGGTAAATGCTACCAAAAAGTAAGACTTCGCACCCTGGTGCCTGTTATATTATATAACCTGTTATACCCTGGATCCGAAGGTACCGAACAGAACTTTTGAATGCTTATAGGTACAGGTTCGGGGATTTTGGCGTTGTTAAAACAACTGAAAGCATAAGCTAATACATCAATTTGATTAATCATCATCATCATAACCATAATTATGCCATGGGTCATCACACTATGACCCAATTATTGGTACTTTTCGTGATATTTTCGCATCGAAGCAGACGTTTTTGATGATGATTTCGCTGTTTGTGGACCGATTTTCAAAATTCTTGTGTTGTTGTATAGGATATAATCTAAATTTTGTATAACAATTACGAAAGTGGTGAGCTGATGATGGAATCTATGAGCAATCAAGGAAAATTCTTGAATTTTATCAAAACACTCATAGTGGTTAAAATGTTGTTTCTAGTAAGTTAAACATATGTTATGAATAAGAGAAATGTCATACGAAGGTGTCTCTTGGTCCAAAGGCACTGAACAGAACTCCTGAATCTTTAAAGATAAAATTTTGGAAATTGCAGCATCGCTTAGGTAACTGCAAGCATTTACCACAATTTCGCTTACAGTAACATAATGTGAATAGTTAACATTCGTATTGGTTATTTACGCATAAAGCCTTATTTTGTAGATACCTAAAAAGAGTGAAATTATTATGCTTAACAAAAAAATTAAAACCGACTTCCAAGGTAAAAACAATAGTAATATGAACTAAAAAGTATTAAATAACTCTAACTCTTTAATAGCACGCCGTTTTCAGAATTCGTCTAAATCTCAACTATTTCTGTACATATTATACTACAGTCTTCATTACTATGAAGTCGGTACCAGTCCCAAAAGTTTCAGATATTCTGACATTACTGAACTCACGATTAAAATATTAGCTGGTACCGACTTCAAAATAATGAAGACTGTAGTATAATATTATGTACAGAAATAGTTGAGATTTAGACGAATTCTGAAAAAGGCGTGCTATTAAAGAGTTGGAGTTATTTAATACTTTTTAGTTCATATTACTATTGTTTTTACCTTGGAAGTCGGTTTTAATTTGTTTGTTAAAAATAATCTTACTTTGAAAGCTTACTAGCCACTTACACCGCTTAGCAGTTAGCTCATATTATAGGTAGCCATGTTGATATTAGACTCCGAATTTTTATCAACGTGTTTCCTTTTGATCGATTTATAAAGGGATACTATACCAAGCTTAAGAGGATACACAAGGGCTAGACAAATGAAAAACAAGTACTTATTTGTAAAATCTATTGCTGTCCCCCTAACCTCAAGCCTCCCCCCGCAGAGCAGAAGCAACTACAGCTTGAATTGAAAATTCTGAACAGAAAATGAACGATTCGTTGTGTCGAAGTGGATTTAAGTGTACTTTTTTCATTAAAAATTAAAGCAAGGCTTGAGCTGTGTTCTTATGTTTTATTTTAATTTTAACTAGCCAAATTTGTTTTCTGGTTGTTTGAACACAGCGGAAAATCTGGCCATTTTTCGGGTTTTGGAACGTTCATATCTTTTTTAATAATTAAATTAAGAAAAGAGATAAAACATAGGGACATGCTAATAGTAGCCATAGATATATTCAGGAAAAAATTATAACTCTACCGGCACTATCCAGGGAGGAAACACGTTTGTATGGTTAAACAGCCCTAGTGTTTCCTCAACTACGGGAGGAGGACTGAGGAGAACATGAGTACGGACTACGGGCAACTCTGTACCACATATTGCACGTAAACCTAAATATTAATACATTTAAGGCTACATTAGGTAAATACGTTAGCATTTTTGGTATAATGGCAAAATTGGTGACTTTACAGCTGCCTAATGAAATACAACGTTCGATTTATTGTAAAAATATATCTGGCTAGGCCTATTTTTGTCGCTTATTGAAAAAATTGCCTGCTCTCTTGACTCTATGAACACATAAATTTAATAGGTCAAGGATAACCAGATTTAAATTTCGCAATATTTGTTCACCATTTCGTGTCTTTAATAATAATAATTTTTATTTTAAGACTTCTGGAATGCCCTACAATGCGCTAGGTAGTAGGAACTATGTTTTCCGCTTTTAACGCACACCACGCCCGCGCCACGGCGTCGGCGTCGGCGTTCTTGTGGATGTAACAGCCTCTGTACAAAAGGGTTCTCTTGTCAGATCTACGAAGCTTAGGTGGCATATCAATGTCGAAAAACACTCAAATATTGTACCTAAAACATTTTTTTTACCCTCTTTGGATAATTTTAATAATACAAAGGGAAAAAAATGTACTTATGGATTGTTTTGTTTGACCATTAATTTATTCTGATATATAATTACTAAAAGCTCATAAAGCAAAACATGATTAAGTGAGAATTACCAACCAATTAATGAGAAATTCGTGTTGTTGATTGCATTTTTTTTTGTAGGTGATCCTACAACTTTTGGAAACTTAAATCCTCCAGAACAAGTGATACAAGCTGTACGGGAAGCTGTTGAGTTACACACAAGTCGGGGCTATGGAGCATCCAAAGGCCATTTAGAGGCTAGAGAAGCAGTGGCAAAGTATAGTGCGCATCAAGGAGAAATCACACCAGAAGATGTCATTCTTTCTAGTGGTTGTTCCCATGCGATAGAACTAGTGATAACTGCAATAGCTGATGCCGGACAGAATATTATTGTTCCTAGACCAGGATTTATGATATATAAAACTCTAGCTGAAGGTCTGGGGATAGCAATAAAATATTATAATTTACTAGTAAGTATTTTTGGACTTTGGGTTTTTGGTGCGTTTATAGGTGCTGCTCGCTAACTTGAAAGCAGTATTTAAGCACACTAATGGGTAAATACCGTGCGTAAACTATTTCCTAATGCGAACGCAGACACAATTCAAGAGTAAATTCTCCGAGCTGCTGATAGTTATGTACGTAAAAGTGAAGTGAATTGCGAATTTTAAATAAGTAGGTAATATTTTCGATGTTCTGGGCAGTATTAATAATAAAATAGTTAAACAAGTTTCGAGAAGCAGAACTTGTTTATGATATAAAACAATTTACATACTGCCCATGTGACAAGATAGTTTATTGTAATTATGTTAAATTTTCTGATTTTCTTGAATTTATCGAATGTTACAATTATTCTGGTATCTATTCCAGCCTCACGAACAATGGAAAGTGGACTTAGTAGATTTAGAAAGCCAAATCGATGATGACACTGCAGCTATCGTCGTTATTAATCCATCCAATCCTTGTGGTTCTGTGTACGATAAAACACATTTGATAGAAATACTAGAAGTGGCCGCAAGAAACTATGTTCCTATAATAGCAGACGAGATATACGAACACTTCGTATTCTCCGGTCAAACTTTCACTGCAATATCGTCCATATCCAAAGATGTTCCGGTACTTACTTGCGGTGGACTCACAAAGAGATTTTTAGTTCCGGGTTGGCGGATGGGATGGGTGATAATACACGATCGAAACAATGTGTTAGGCAAAGAACTGAGAGATGGTTTAGCCCGGCTATCGACGAGGATTTTAGGGCCCAGCACCCTCATACAGAGAGCTCTTCCGTCTATACTCGAAAACACACCTCAAAGCTTCTTTGATGAAGTAATTTTGTTTATCGAGGTAAGCGGAACGTTCCGGAAAGAATGTTTGTTTATTTAATCCTTTCAATTAACATAAATGCAAATACTCCATAATGCTGTTATACTAGTTAACGGACGCGGTTATATTTACTTTGCAATTACTAAATTAAGGATTAAAGTTTTTCTAATTTAATTATTTCTGACTAACTATAATAAAATACAGTCTCAACAGGCTATTATAGCAGACTTTTATTCATATTTTAAATTCGAAAATATAACAGAAATTTAAAATTTTGATTCCTTAATCGCATATAATAATATGGTAAATATTAATGAGTTTTTTTATAATTTATTACATTTTGCATTTTAAATAATAATGTAGAATTATTGTATAATATGTGTAGGTACTATAATGTATTGTACATTTTAGAACCAAGCAAAGATGGCGTATAAGGAATTACTACAAGCTCCTGGCCTCAATCCGATTATGCCTCAAGGAGCAATGTACATGATGATTGGAATTAAAATGACAAGTTTTCCAGGAATTGCCAATGAATGTCAGTTCTTGGAGCGCTTGGTCGCTGAACAGTCTGTTTTCAGTCTGCCAGGAGAGGTAAGATTTGATACGCGAATCATTATCACTATAATCATACCTATTGGTGTATGTAGTCAATAAATTCTATTTTTAATTCTTTTCAGTGTTTTGAGTATCCAAACTATATGAGGATTGTTTTAACGGTTCCAAAAGAAAAATTACTGGAAGCTTGTCAAAGGATTGTAATCTTCTGCAAAACTCACGCTGTAACAAAAGAAAGACGAAAATTCGTAGATATTACTGAAGTCGTTTCTGGAGATGTAGAAGTTATGTGCGAATTTTAGAATACTCCCCAGATATTTTTTTTTCATAATAGTGAATAATCTTGAAAAACATGACAGTGTTTACATAATATTATGGTTTCCATAGTGTTTCTATTATCTATACATATAATAAAACTGTAGAAATGACGATTCTGTACATTAAAGATATTCAAAAAATAATAAGCGGAGGGTGTTACTACATCGCTATACAAGCCAAAAATGTGGTCAGTTTTGTCTGTCTGTCTGTCTGTCTGTCTGTCTGTATGTTTGTTCCACTATCACACGAAAACTACTGATCCGATTTGAATGCGGTTTTCGCAGATATATTTGTCTTCTTCCAACTTAGCATCTGGTGTATAAAAAAATTCCCCCACCCCTCTAAAGGGACGAAAGAGGGGGTCAAATTTTGTATAAGACTTTTGCTTTAACACCAAAACTACTGATCCGATTTGCATACGGTTTTCGCAGATATATTTGCCTTCTTCCAACTCAACATCTGGTGTATAAAAAGACACCCAACAAAAGAGAGGGTCAGATTTTGTATTAAGTAAACTTTTTTCTTTAATGGACTTACTTTATATTATTAACTGTTTTTCCAACTTAACATCTGGTGTTACATAACATTTTCCCCCCCACCCCTCTTAGGGGACAAAAGAGGGGGTAAAATTTTGTATGCTGATGAAGGAGAAATACTTTAAATGGCAAAACAACGTTTGCCGGGACAGCTAGTTATTAATAAGTTTGCGTATTCCGTCCTGCGTAATACGATTAATATATTAGTAGGCTCACAATTTTGTAGAAAATATGAAGTAAGTAATTTATAATAAGTTCCAATAAATTACATTATGTTAAATGATGGTGGTTTTATTTATATTTTATTGTTTGTGTAAACTTAATTTGGTGCTTTGGCTTCAATGTGTCTACACGACCAAAAAAATGTTATCATATCCGTACGGCTTATGGCACAGATTAAGGTAAGTACACAGGGTGTAACAACTGACAAAACTAAGTAATAATACTTTAGGGTGTGTCAGTGTACGTGTTCTTTGTAGCTCTCTACAAGGAACACGTACACTGACACACCCTAAAGTATTATTTCTAGTTTTGTACTTAGTTTGCTACTTTCACAGTGAACTCTTCACTGTGAAAGTAGCAGCGCTGAAAGACCAATTTTTTTTTCATTTTTGTATGGAGAAACTCGTGACGCTGCGCGCTGGGGCGCTTGCCCATACAAAAGTAAAAAAAAATTTGGTCTTTCAGCGCTGCTTCTTTCACAGTGAACTCTCTATAAGGAACAAGTACCTACAGACCCTAAAGTATTAACTTATTAAGTACTTATCACTTAGTTTTGTTACACCCTGTATAATAATATGGCGTACGGTACCTAAGCGTTTTTCATAGTGTTTCATAGGCCATAGGCCATAGCCTACCTAGATAAGTAAGATACGAGGATAGGTCTTAATAATCAGTAATCACCGTCGATGATGATGTTCAATAAATATTATTATTTTTAACAAAAAATTAAAACCGACTTCCATGGTAAAAACAATAATAACATTCTTATAATATGAACTAAAAAGTATTAAATAATTATTCCTATCTAATAGTGCCTATTTCCGAATTCGGCTAAAACTCAACTATTCTGTACCAGTGGCGTGGGGTGAAAAAAAAAAGGTAAAGCCGGACCAAAAAACGGCTAACTCGTGAATAAGCAAAATTTCAATTCTTGTAAAAAAAACGTGCAATAAATTACATACCTGTATTAAGTGTGTTAGTTTACCTTTTCCATAACTACTAGGGTGCTTTGCTTGCATTGTGTGCGTTGCATGCAGTGTTAGTGTTGTTAGTATTCACCACCTTCACCATACATGACATCACTGGTATTATATGAACAGTGCATGTCGAGTATGATAAAAGTGGCTTTAAAAAAAGCCGTTTTAAGCACACGTCACTCACACTCACACACCAAAAATAAGTGAATCCTGACTTGCCAGTGTAGATGTTTGTTACTCAATCATGCAAAAACTGGATTTAGATGAAATTTTGCATGCATCCCATGTCAAACATGGAAAGGAACATAGGCTACCTGTCTGAAGTCCACGCAGACGAAATCGCGGGCAAAAGCTAGTAGCAAAGAAATATCAGCAGAAATACGTACCTAACTGTGTTACTTATAAGCCGAGTATAAAAGTAATACTCAGTATAAACTTGGAATAAGCAAAATCGCGACTCATAAACCAGGTATAACTTATACCTAGTATAAGGTTGGTGTAACTCCCATACAAACGTTATACCAACGTTATTCCAACCCCTGCCCTAGTTTAACCTCGATATAACTTGGGTTGACAGTTCACATTTCGTAACATAGCCTTACAGAGTATTTCATAAATAAAACTTTTATAATAATTTGTGATTCGAAAGGATTTCGTTTAAAATATCGCTTTTCTAAACATGGTGTCCTGTTTTTAAATCGACTATTTGATGGCGCAATATCAATGTACTTACAAGTTACAACGTATTTGAAAAAGTTATGAAGACACTTCCAAAATATGTTGAATTTTTTTCCTATCCTTCGATCGCGGATTCTTGTAAATCTATTGTTATTCTATTGTTGTCGCGATCACCGGTGCTGTTATGTGGCTTGATTGGTTAAGGCACTAGGTATGGCTAATAAAATAAGGCCAGTGTCGAGTAAATAGCGGGAAATCTATATTCTTGTTACTTGTGCATGATTATGATTTATGAATTTTTAATGATATCTAATAATTATTTCATCAACATTACACATTAAAAACAATACACAAACTATCACAAACAACAGCACTCTTTCACATTCCCGGCAAAACTCCCATCTGTTGATTTATAGTTAACAGCTGTTAACAGAATTCACAGTCAAAAACCGACTTTTTACCTTTTTTTATTCAATACTATTGTCTATTTGCGGCGTTGCCGTCTTGTGCTTCGGGAATAGCAGTGGTATAGTTATGACAACCTTTTACCGAGTTTATGAGTTAGAAAGTAATCTAAGGTTATTCCAAATTTATACCGAGTATAACTATTCCTAGTATAAGCTTGGAATATCCTAAGGATAGTCAATTTTTATAAGTAACACCGTAAATGTTTAATTTTGTTATTTGTCGTCTGTCGTCGTTATTTAATAGAACGAATTTAAGTCATTTAATAGGTAATCCGTAAGACAACAGTCAATTTGTACTAATGCTACCATTTCTCACCTAACCGTGTCACGACTAATTTCAAAGTAAGTAAAACAAACCAACCTTTACGATGTAACAAACAAAAACACAACACAACACTTGGCAAGTAAAGTTTCACTACTTTCGATTCTTTTAAACTATATAACATTACAATCAAGCTAGCCCACTAACTTAATAAACAAAATTTTGCATATTACAATAATAACAGTACAAAATGAGTGCAAATGACCGCGTAATATAATTGTATTGTGAATTGAAATGACAGCACGCGCCGGTCGGCCGCAGCTGCAATTAGCTCTGTTGTGATTGGACGAAATCTTTTAAAGCGAAACATGCGAAACTAAACCTTAACACATGACAAATAAAGACTAGGTAGGCTATGTGGGATCGGCTTGTTGTTCGACAATATCGACGAGTCGTTTGCATGTAGTAGTAATGTGTATGTGTGCGTGAATTTCATACATTTCAAATGTTTGGATTCCCGATGTTTTGAGCGAGTTCCCCGGCCACCGGAGCAGTACGTACGCGTTTTGAGTGCGATCGTAAAAACGGGTATGTGTGCGTTTGCGTGATTTTAAATACATGGCGAATTATTTTTATGAAATTGTAGGAAGCGGGGTAAGCTATAATTATTAATAATAAAAAATGTATATATTAAAATTGGCCAAGGTAAGCCGGTAGGAATCGTGTTCTATGGAGGCTTCGCCACTGTTCTGTACTCAATCTTCATCATTTTGAAGTCGGTACCAGATACAGCTGAATCTTCAGTTCTCTGACAGAATATTTGAAACTTTTGGAACCGGCACCGACTTCAAAATTATGAAGATTGAGTACAGAAATAGTTGAGTTTTAGCCGAATTCGGAAAAAGGCACTATTAGATAGGAATAATTATTTAATACTTTTTAGTTCGTATTATAAGGATGTTATTATAAATGATCAAACGAACTTACCAAGTGAAGTTCGATCATTATTATATGAGTCGCTTCATTCGAAGATATAATAATTAACCAAAAGTAGTACCTTTGATTATCTGCCAGGCAATCGCGTTTTTTTTAAAGACGTATGTGGGTATTTCAAAAGTTACCCGGTCGCTCGCTCACTCAACGTTCCGGCGTGCTTCATTATGTTTAGAGAGAAGTAATGCAAAAAAATCTTTCTTTCTTTCTTTGGGTACTGCAGCAAACATAGTTTCGTGCAGACTGGGTGGGAGGGAGATTATATCTTCGAATGAAGCGACTCATATAATAATGATCGAACTTCACTTGGTAAGTTCGTTTGATCATTTATTATATTTCTTCGCTTCATTCTTCGATATATAATTAACCAAAAGTAGATTTTCAGAGTAACGAAAGAAAGTTTTTTTTTTTTTTACAAAATACAATAGATTACATTATGAATAGTAAGTAGTCATTATAATATATTCAAGAAAAAATTTAACATTATGCCCATAAATTTAATAATTGTCAGTAGAAACGAAACGTAAGAGACCTCTATGGTTTGTGATTCAAATGATAACAGTTATACTGGGATCATGGTGATTATTTAAATGATTCAGGGAAACTTTGTTCGTTGATAAAATAATGGTTAAGGAAAATAGCGAAAGTATCGGAATCGCTAGTCCTGACTCCTGCCTGTCGACTGTCGTCTTACTAATAGTGTCCAGTATCAATCCCCGTGTCGACGCTCGTGTCGACGCAGCGCCGCTCTCGCACATCACCTGCTTTATCCAGCAGCTAACTGACCGACTGGGAGGTGGCTGTTCTCTGCAGAGCGTTAAGCGTTAGCAGTAATAACCCGTACTGTAGCATTATCCTATTTAATATAACCTTGAATAACCATCACAGGGCGTAATAACTTAAATATTGTGGCGGTACCCACATTCGCCTAACATTCCTGCATCGCGCTATCGAAGTTTTCTAAGCGCGTCGGTATATATACGACAGCTGAGGCCTGAGATGTATCACGTGGGCTTCGGTCTGACCGAGCATAACACCTCGCTCGGTCGGAAGATCTTCCTTTAGCCTTCACGCATTATTCCCACATTGGTGACCCTCGACAGAACATGCCTCCTTCATCATCATCACTCCCCGCCCCTCCGCACCGCGCCAGCCAGCATCGCCTCATCGGGTACCTCGTCCACTAGCCGCAATGTACCGCGGCCTGGGCGACTCCGCACCGGCATCATCGGGCTTTCTCACTTCACCGACCGGTCAGCAAGCAGAGCACATCTCTCCTGGTCAGCACGTAGCATCGGCCCCGCACGGCAGCTATCCGACTCACTGGACCCCGTGCAGCAATTTACAGTTCCGACTCACTGGAACTCTCTGGCACTGGCGACTCAAGCGACAAGACTTCAAGATTCGACCTCCGGTCTTCGGGGGGGAGTGATGTGGCGGTACCCACATTCGCCTAACATTCCTGCATCGCGCTATCGAAGTTTTCTAAGCGCGTCGGTATATATACGACAGCTGAGGCCTGAGATGTATCACGTGGGCTTCGGCCTGACCGGGCATACCACCTCGCTCGGTCGGAAGATCTTCCTTTGTGGCGGCCACGCATATTTCCATATAATATCCTCTTCTTCTTTTTTTTTTTATATAAAAAAAAATTACATCCGATCACGCCCGGGAGTTTATGTCTTTGTAATATAAATTTCGATACCGCTATTTAAAACCGTTTTTTATTCTTTATTTTTATTTTGCTGAGTTTTATTAGGCAGAAAGTTTTAAGTCAATGATCAGTATTCAGCTGTAGGTACAGAGTGCAAGAAAAAACAAATAATTTATAAGTGGATCCCGGGTTCTACACTACTCAGGTATGGGCTAGGATTTTTACAGGAAAGCTTCTTTCAAAAGGCGCTTCATGCATTCATCTGAACCAATGTCACCAACCAATAATGTCAACATTGTTCATAAACAATGACAGTGCACAGTGATGGCTGTAGAAGATATCGTATTACAGCCATTGTCAAATTGTTTGGCTAAGGTTCCGATGGAGCGGACGAAGATCTCTGTAATAAATCTATTAACTAATAAGATTGAAGAGAGCATATTTTATCTAAAATCTAAGTCGAAGTAAAGTATTTTAGAATAAATTTTAAGGAGTCTACTGCTTTAACTGGGTCCGGCTCTGTGGTCGTCGATAGTGTGATTATTGCATATTAATATGATTGAAAGTCGAGAATATTGGGTTCTCGGTCCACCAAGCTGAATATTTTAACAATTATTATTCAAGAATAAGTGTGATTCTGTTATCGTATTTATCATTGCATATTTTATTTAGTATTAAATATTTTAATCGCTGAAAACCAGTTGCATTCCGCGGTGGGAGTCAAGAATCAGGATATGAAGGTGTCAAAACACCTATCAGTTGAGCTAGCTCACGAATAGTACACAGATTTAACTGTTCTATATTATTCCGTTTTTAATAGGCATATATTATTATAAAATATATCTAATATATAAAATTCTCGTGTCACGGTGTGCGTGGTTGAACTCCTCCGAAACGGCTCGCCCGATTTTCGTGAATCTTAGCGAGCATATCGGCTAGGGTTGAGAATCGGACAACATCTACTCTTCTATCTTTATATTGAAGAGTGTATTAATTAGTTGAATAAATAATAGTAAATTGTTACAACTTGAGACTGACGGCGACCATTGTTTGTGTGACGGGATAGCAATCATGGACTTTGCCATGGTGACATACATATTTAGTCACCTCAATAAAATAATAATATGGGCGAAATACTTTATATGAAAAAACAACGTTTGCCGGGACAGCTAGTTATGTTATAATAATATATATTATAAACGTTAAGACTTAAATATTTACATATTTGTTGTAGATTTAATACACTCATGGCACTATTAACCATAAAACGTTAACAAAAAAGGGGCGCCTGAGGCTGAAGAATTCTCGCCTAGAACACTGATATTGTTAAAGTCTAGTAGTGATAACGCTTCAACTCCCGTAAGGCCCAAGTGGGCCGCGATAACAATAGAAAGGCATTGTGTCTTGTTTTTCCGCGATCGAAGGAATAAAGCCTACGCCTGGTCTAGTTTCCTTCTTTATATTTTTTGTGAAAAAAATGTTAGCGCATCGGATAGTCTGTACGTCAAGACTTAAGGCTCTTAATTCGTAAATTAAAATCTTTCAATCGACTAGTGAGTTACTAGGAACCAAGAAGTAGGCTCTTAAATCTATTTTTGCTAGATATCCACTTTTAGGTATTGGCTTGGAAGCCTTAAAGGGTAATTTTCCAAATTAACATGTAATTTCGAAATAAACTTACGAAGTGGTTTCAAATTTAAAATAATTCAAAAATTGTATTTAAATTATAATACAATATTTTCCGCCGCTTTGTTTGGGGAAAAGAAAATCTTTGAAATAAGGTAACCTTCGGTGGGGGTACACGAAGATATAGTTTTAAATTCTAATAATTTATTGATGTCATGATGTATAATATATTAAGCCAGTGGTCCCCCCTGTTTTTGTTTTTGGAACGAAATTCCCTAACTTTTTTTATTTTTTATTTTTCATGCGGGCCGCAAACATTTTTGGTGTTAGTGTCGCGGGCCGCAACAATTATTTTTAGGTTTAAAAAATAACGTTATTCAAAATTAACGATTTACAAGTGAAAAAGACTTTCACGTTGACTGTATAATATTTTGCCCGTGGGCGTGAATTTCAAAATGGTTTTACATCACGCGGGCTACAAATAAAGTCCCGGTGGCCCGGCGGCCCGTATGATGCCCGCGGGCCGCTTGTTGGGGATAGCTGTATAAAGCCCACAATAATTATAATAGTAACATCTATAAAATATATATAAAAATAACTGTCAGCACTACTGCTGCGGTGTTGAGCGTTTAGTCGTCTCAACGCTCTTCGAACTCGAAGGAGGTTGATTGTAGCGGGACAGTGCTAGCGGCGCCAGCCGACGGTTACCAGCTCTCCCCACCCCCCCTTTGACGGGTAGCGGGAAGGGTCTGCCAGAGCCCAAAAGAAACCCGATTAATTGGGATGTACTAATTTGACTCTGAGAACAAATACTGGAATTATCCAGCGAAACAATAATAATCTCGGTCTGATATTGAGACGAGACTTATCGAGTCTGAGTGTTATAGGTTTCCGTTACGAAGTTGTCTTGTCTGATAATATATTATCTGATAAGTTTGATAATAATTTATATCGAGATAAGTCAGATACTGTTGATAAGTCTGATAATATCGAGACTTTGTCAGGTGAAATCTATAATGATAATAATCGATCGAAATGGAATCGATCTGCAACACTCGTAAGGAACGTTTTATAAGCAGTAGCTTATCTTCATCATTTTTGGGATCATTTAAAACCATAATCTGGCGAATCCAACAAGGGTTCACCTAACGTCAGTAGGAGCCCTGGATCTATCCGGATCTGGTCCGGTTCTACCGGTACCGGTACTCAGAATCGACCGTTGGCACCTGGTTTAGGAGTGGGAAAGCTTCGGGTTCATTCGTAACCGGATCGACCCGTATATTGATCACTTTTAGTGATATTTCCCCAATTGTCTGGTCTTAGTGACCTAAAAAAATAAATATTGGGGTAGCTCGTTATAATCGACTTATTTGTCGATAAAATATGTTACAAAAAATATTGAGGGTAGTAACTATCACGTTACGTAGATATTAAGTAAGTTTCGTTATACACTCGCGGTGTATCCCGAGTCCCAACATTGGTGCAAGTTTCATTTAATAATAATAATTATATACCGGCAGACATAGTAAATTATAATCGTAGTTCTATATATTTAGAACAAAAGGATCGCGCGGGACGCGCATAGGTTGTTAACTGATGAGACTCGTAGTCAATCTAGTTATTAGCTCGAAATAGCTGTTCTCTATAAAACGGCAAAGATATTAATATTATATTAAAATAATAATTATGTAGTTCTATTTATAGAACAAAGAGCGCGGGAAAACGCGCGGTAGTTGCTAATTTTTATTTTTAAAACATTGTCGGAGACTCCTAGTCAATCCATACATTATGTTGATTTTTAAAATATCAATATATTTAAAATTTAAATATTAATTAACTCGCAGTTAATCCTCTCAAAACCAGCCAACATAATTATACTTCTATTTTTAGATAAAACATCGTCAGAGACCCGCGGTCAATTCCGATGCACAAGGATTGTGTTAAGAGACTCGCAGTCAATCCACACATTATGGCGGTTTATAAAATAACTCGCTGTTAACCCCCAAACCGGCCAACGCATAGTTCTATATTTTATAGAACAGATAAAACATCGTCAGAGACTCGCAGTCAATTCCGATGCATATAAATTGTGTTTAGAGACCCGCGGTCAATCCACACATTATGGCAGTTTACAAAATAACTTAATATATTTAAACACTTGTAGTAATTAACTTGCAGTTATTTCCCCCAATCGGGCAAACATATAGTTCTATTTATAGAATAGGTAAAACATCGTCAGAGATCCGCAATCAATTCCGATGCATATAGAATAAAGATTGTGTAAAAGAACTCGCGGTCCAAACACACTCTACTTATTGACTCACAGTCGCAGTACATGCCGGTTGATTAAATAATTGCAGTAATCACCTGCAGTTGTTTCCCCCAATCCGGCAAACATATAGTTATATAATAATTCTATTTATAGAACAGATGTATGCTTTAATACATAATATTATAGATTGTGTATAAAGACTCGCAGTCCCAACACATTGTACGTTTATTGACTCGCGGTCGCAGTACAAGCCGGCTAGTATTGAATATAATTGGCTCGTCTAGGCCTCGGTAGTGCCTGCCGTTTATTTAAGTATTTAATAGTACTTGCATGTATTTTCTTGTTACACGATAAAATAACACTGACTTTAGTTACTTACAACACTGACTCAATCATCTTAATAATAATAACCAGCTGCGCTTTGGCATGGTTACTAAGTATACAGTATACGTGCTCGCGTTGCCTCGCGTTAACAAAGAATGAAGCACGCCAACGTCGAGTGAGCGAGCGAGCGGGTAACTTATGAAATACCCACATACGTCTTTAAAAAAAACGCGATTGCCTAGCAGATAAGTAAAGGTACTATTTTTGGTTAATTATATATCGAAGAATGAAGCGAAGAAATATAATTGTTTTTACCATGAAAGTCGGTTTTAATTTTTTGTTAAAAATAACAATTTCACTCTTTTTAGTTATCAGAGTAAACCATCGCGTACTATAAGTAGAATAATACACCTGTATAATATTATTCTGCGTATCTTATTACTAGGGCCCGGAAAAATATGTATTAAAAAATCCAAAATATGTACATAAGATACGGACTAAAAAATAGAAAATATGGAAAAATATGGAGTATAAAATAGAAATATGGAAAAAATATGGAGTATAAAATTACAATAATTATTAAACGTTGTTTTAGTGTAGGTAAGAAAAGAGTCACTAGTGACAGTTAAAGAGATAGAGGCCAGAAATAGGCTATGCTGGCTTTGCCTATGCATAGTTGGTTTTTCGAATAAACATACGTGACAGTATTAATTGTGCAACTTGCACGACATGCCGATCATATTGCAAGCATGACAGCACGACACGCACGTCATGCTGCATGATTTGACGTGGGAGAGCCATGCTTCGGCACGAATACTTAATAAAACAATCCTACTCACCAAATCTTTTGGCTGTAATTTTAACAGATTTTGCTCAGCGATGATGAATCATTAAGTCGGTCAGGACATGTTATTTTATAAGTATAGATCTACATAATATATATTTATATAAAATGAGATTTTCTATGACAGAAATGTAATAAGAATTAAACAAATCAACTTTTCAAATGTAACAAATTCCAGCAATCACATTTTTTTGATGAAATTATTCATAATGATTAAAAATTTTTTTTCAAATTCGTTTTTTTTTCGATTTTTTACTTTTTCTGAGAAGATTTATTATGGTGAAATATATATGTTTTTTTCCAATAAACATAGATTTCAACGAACAGAAAACATACCACCTTTTGAAAAAAAAATGATATTTTGACGGTCGAATTTTCGATTGAAAATTAGGGTATTTTTTCGATATAAATTCAAAATAAGGTGAAAAAATAAATATTTCTAATCAAATAGATGACAGCGTATCTGGGACATAAAAATGTAAGTTTTCACCAAATTTCGTGAAAAAAAAAATTTTGTAAAAGATATAAATAAAAAACCAAAAACATAGTTTTTTGAATTTTTCACATAAATTTTGAGGTTATGGGGAAAAAGTGTAAATAGAAAAGTTTTAGATCTTTTTCTTCTTTTGACGACCTCTGTGGCTCAGTGGTGAGCACGTCGGTAGCTCAAGCCGGGGGTCACGGGTTCGAATCCCGCCGACGGAACAAAAAGTTTTTCAAAGTTCCTGGGTCATGGATGTGTATTAAATATGTGTATCATACAATAAAAATCTTAAATATATGTAAAGTATAAAAAGTATTAAATATATTTCCGTTGTCTGGTACCCGTAACACAAGTCCTTCAGGTACTTACCGCGGGACCAGACTGACGTGGTGTAAAGCGTCCATAGATATTCTTACCTACAACTTTGCCCTTTGACTTTTTTTCATAGGAATATTAGTTTTGCCAGAAATCGAGATAAACCGTTTTTCCCCCTTAAAACATTCCCCCACACTTTTCACTAACTCAGATCGCCCGTAAATTATTTTTCCCTTAATTTTTATAATATTCCCCTCCTTTTGTAATGGGTTTCATCCTACTGTAAATTTTTGAAGTGAAAACTTCTTTAGCGGCGTTGAGCACTTTTGTGAGATGGGTAAAAACTGTGAAACTCGCGCCAGATTTTCGTGTTGATCGAAAAACCATAGAAAACGCGTAAGACGGTTGAAGAGTAGTGTTTTGTGTCGAGCTCGAACTCGAACGAAATGTAAAGTCGGGGAAATGAGTTGTTTAGCAGAAATGTACAGTCGGGGAAAATTGTGCTAAGCAGAAATGTACAGTCGGGGAAATGAGTTGTTTAGCAGAAATGTACAGTCGGGGAAAATTGTGCTAAGCAGAAATGTACAGTCGGGGAAATGAGTTGTTTAGCAGAAATGTACAGTCGGGGAAAATTGTGCTAAGCAGAAATGTACAGTCGGGGAAATGAGTTATTTAGCAGAAATGTACAGTCGGGGAAAATTGTGCTAAGCAGAAATGTACAGTCGGGGAAATGAGTTGTTTAGCAGAAATGTACAGTCGGGGAAAATTGTGCTAAGCAGAAATGTACAGTCGGGGAAAATTGAGCTAAGCAGAAATGTACAGTCGGGGAAATGAGTTGTTTAGCAGAAATGTACAGTCGGGGAAAATTGTGCTAAGCAGAAATGTACAGTCGGGGAAATGAGTTGTTTAGCAGAAATGTACAGTCGGGGAAAATTGTGCTAAGCAGAAATGTACAGTCGGGGAAATGAGTTGTTTAGCAGAAATGTACAGTCGGGGAAAATTGTGCTAAGCAGAAATGTATAGTCGGGGAAATGAGTTGTTTAGCAGAAATGTACAGTCGGGGAAAATTGTGCTAAGCAGAAATGTACAGTCGGGGAAATGAGTTGTTTAGCAGAAATGTACAGTCGGGGAAAATTGTGCTAAGCAGAAATGTACGGTCGGGGAAATGAGTTGTTGAGCAGAAATTTACAGTCGGGGAAAATTGTGCTAAGCAGAAATGTACAGTCGGGGAAATGAGTTGTTTAGCAGAAATGTACAGTCGGGGAAATGAGTTCTTTAGCAGACGCGCTGATTAAGGCCGCGTTTCCACCTGCAAGACAACTGTCGCGAGAAGTGTCTGACAGTCTGTCTGACAGCAGCTTTTTTTTCGATTGTCGATATTTTTTAATCGATTGTAAGGGTTTCGATTAATTAATTAAAACGATCGTTTTTTTTTTTTTTTAAATCGATTTTTATAAAAAATGGGTTAAAAAAATAATGCACAACGTTAATAATCAAGTTTTCACTTCTACCGGCACTCCCGGAGTGCAACACGTCTTTTTTTTTTGTTTTAAAAATTATTGGTCCTGGTCTATTATCACTTTGCTTTAAAATAATACAACCAAACATAATATGAGAAATGTTGCAATGCAACTGAGACGTCGAAGATCGCGAATATGGGACGAGGTTGTGGCGACTCCGTCGCAAAATACCATAGATTAAGAATATTATGTTGGCAGCACTGCCACGCTTGGGTCGCTTCTGTGTCTGTCGCCTAGCATTATTATTATTGAGATTTTTCTATACGAAAAGTAATTTTTGTACTTTGGTAAATTGTGAATTTGTGATGTACTACATAGAACCATTGTGACGGTGCGGAATACGATATAATATTATGGTATACGTGAATAAACTAAGTGGGGTGAATTAGAAAGACTTTCCTTTTACCCAACGAACCCCAAATTGGTGACCAACGACCGAACACGACGCCCGACGCCGGCTCCCGCATCGCATCGAATCACGCCACGGAATGCACGGAAACGCACCTATGCATGGTGAAAAACTCCTGTGCATGGTGAAAAACTCCTATGTATGGTGGAAAACTTCTACGCATGGTGGAGACTCCTCGCACTTCGGTCAAAACCGCTCCGAGAGGTCTGCGGCTGCGCATCAACGCACGTGGCTTCCATTCTTCGAGTTCCGGCGCATGAGGTCCTTTTATGCACGAGGCTCCATCCATTCGGCGCGCGAGGCTTCATCCTGCATCGCATTGCATCATCCCCTTGCTGACCATGAAAACTACGGAGAAGCCCAGAGTTATGCTTACTAACATCGCATGAGGTGACATTGCATCATTATTTTGTTCAAAAGACTGTCCATTTCAATTTTCACATAACTTTTTTGTTGCTAACCCGTTGCAACATGCATGTGGTTTAAGATTTTGTGGTAACTTTAAAAGATATTATTAACATTTAAGTTTTGTTAATTTAACCAGCATTTTGTGTAATTTATCTTGCATTTTGTGTATTGTACTAATTTACCGCAACACTTTGAATACTAAAAGTTAAAGAAATAAGGAATATCATTTGACATTTGAAAAACTTAATTTCAATTTTAATTTTGAAACTATCAAATAGTTATCCATGTTTGCATGTTAACTGTGTTTAATATTGTGTTTGTAAACAACATTAATTATTTTCATAAGAAAATTCGCATGACCTAACCCCCCGGTGAAAGATAAGGTTTTCCTCTTAACCCGTTAACACACAACTTTTTTCTTGTTTTACATTATTTTTCATTCATTAATTTTGGATTGGTTGGTTTATTGTTTTGGTTTGTTGTTTGCTTGCGTTTTTTAGTAATCATGACTGACACTAACACTAACACTTTACCCGAACCTACAAATTCTGCACAGGTCCATAAATCTGTAAATAAAATGTCAGCTAAAATTCCACAATTTTGGCCTGAAAAGCCCATTCTCTGGTTTAGCCAAGTGGAAGCTGAATTTCACCTTGCAGGCATAGTTTGTGACACAACGAAATACAGTTATGTCATTGCTGCACTTGATCAACACACTATAGGAGAAATAGAGGATAATATTATCAACCCTCCCGTTGAACAGAAGTATGAAAAATTAAAAAAGGATTTAATTTCAAGATTTTCGGCCTCAGAAGAACAACGAGTCAGACGTCTGCTAAGCGAAGAACAGCTCGGAGACCGAAGACCATCTGCTTTTCTCCGGCACCTGCGGTCCTTGGCTGGTTCCCTGAAAGATGACAACCTGTTACGACAACTATGGATGCGACGACTGCCGAATCAAGTACAGGCTATTTTGGCTGCACAAGCAGATCTGAGCCTGGACAAAATTGCAGACCTGGCAGACAAAATCATGGAATTACCGTCTGCATCCACCAACGTTTATGGGATTGAGAGCTCACCATCGATACTTACCACACTTGTCACACAAGTTGAGAATCTTACCAGGCAAGTTGCAGCTCTCACAAGTGGACATCCTCAGCACCGTGGCAGGTCACGTAACCGGTCTGCCTCCAGAAACCGCAGCAGCTCCAAATCTGAAAGACCTAAAATGTGTTGGTATCACAAGAAATTTGATACAAAAGCCAACAGATGCATTCCTCCGTGCAATTGGAAGGAAAACTCCAGCAGCAGTCAGTAACGGCGGATACTGACTGCTGTTCCATAGACTCTACTGGCCGTCGAATTTTCGTTATAGACCGAGTTACAAAGAGGCAGTTCCTTATAGATACCGGGTCTGACTTATGCTGTTACCCGTACCGCTGGGCCCCTGAACAGAGGACTCCCACTGACTGGGAACTCAGTGCTGCAAATGGGAGTAGCATCAAGACCTACGGAACCATCAATCTACGACTGGATTTAGGACTGCGTCGCGATTTCTCATGGCGTTTTGTAGCTGCAGACGTGAACACTGCAATCATCGGTTCAGATTTTTTGGCACACTACCATCTCTTACCAGATTGCCGCACGAAGACCCTAGTGGATGGTACCACTGGTTTAAGAGCCGTCGCAACTACCGCCGCAGTAGAGCAGCCCAGTGTAAAGTCTGTTGATATCCAGAACTCAACCTACGCACAAGTGCTTGCTGAGTTCCCTGATGTTACTCGTCCCCCAGGACTCCCTCGGTTGGTTAAGCATAACACAGTGCATCACATCAAAACTTCAGATGGACCACCAGTTTCTTGCCGTCCTCGCCGCGTAGCTCCTCAAAAGTTGATAGCAGCTAAAAAGGAATTTGAAGATATGGTGAAAAATGGCACTGCTCGACCATCGAAGAGCTCCTGGTCCTCTCCGTTACACATGACTACCAAGAAAGACCAGTCATGGCGTCCCTGCGGTGACTATCGCGCCCTGAACGCCAGAACAGTACCGGATCGTTACCCTGTCCGGCATATAAATGGTTTTGCCCACAATCTCTCTGGAGCCAAGATATTTAGCACAATTGACCTTGTGAAGGCCTATCATCAGATACCAGTCTTTGAGGAGGATAGCCCTAAGACCGCTATCGTTACCCCGTTTGGCCTCTTCGAATTCCCTTTCATGACTTTTGGGTTACGAAATGCAGGCCAGACATTTCAGAGGTTTATCGATGAGGTCACACGGGGTCTCGATTTCGTGTTTCCGTACGTAGATGACTTATTAGTGTATTCTGCTGATGAAAGTCTTCACAAGGAGCACCTTAAAATCTTGTTTAAACGCCTTCAAGATTACGGCGTTGTTATTAACCCGTCAAAGTGCATTTTTGGCGCCAGAGAGGTTGTTTTCCTCGGATACACGATTAATTCTGAAGGTACTCACCCACCTGAAGACCGTATCCGAGCCCTACTTGATTTTCCCCCACCACAGACTGTCCAAGGAGTGCGCCGTTTCCTCGGTATGTTCAACTATTACCGCCGGTTTGTACCTCATGCTGCGCAGTACCAAGCCCCCTTGATTGATGCCTTAGTAGCCATCAACGGCAAAGGTGCGAAGCCATTTAAATGGACACCTGAGCTTCTGGAGCATTTCAAGGCTTGCAAAGAGAGTTTGTCCAGCGCTACATCTTTACAACACCCGGTTAAGGACGCACCCCTGGGATTATTCACAGACGCATCGAGCACATGCATAGGCGCATGCTTACAGCAACAGGTGGACGGAGAGTGGCGCCCCTTGGCGTTCTTCAGTAAGAAACTCAGACCACAGCAGACGCAGTGGCCAGCTTAGCCACTACCGAGAATTGTTGGCCGTGTACGAAAGTGTACAGCACTTTCGGCATATTCTAGAGGTCCAACATGTCACCATCTTTACTGACCACAAGCCGCTGCTGTACGCTTTCGTACAGCGGCGGGAAAAGCTGCCACCTGCGCAACTCAACCAGCTGTCTTTCATCGGACAATTTACAACTGACATTCAATACATAAGGGGTGAAGATAACGTCGTAGCAGATGCCATGTCTCGTGTGGAAGCGATAACATTATGTGAGGACTTTAAGGCTCTTGCAAAATCTCAAGAAAACGACCCAGAGTTAGCTACCTTACGAACAGGCGACACTGGCCTTAGCCTGACGCAAACCATTGTTCCTGGATCTAACATCTCCATCACCTGCGACGTGTCTACTGGCAAACCTCGCCCATTTTTGACCCCTCCATTTCGTCGTGCGGTGTTCGACAAGTTGCATAACTTGAGCCACCCTGGCGTTAAAGCTACAACCCGTCTCTTACTAGACCGATATGTTTGGCCTTCGATAAGGAAAGATTGTCGAACATGGACCCGACTGTGTCAGGCATGCCAGCGCAGCAAGGTCACTCGACATATCACTGCTCCACTCGGACAGTTCGAGCAGCCACCTGGACGATTCATGCATGTCCACATTGACATCGTGGGCCCTCTCCCAGTCTGTAACGATTTCCGTTATTGTCTTACCGCCATAGATAGAGCATCTCGGTGGCCGGAGGTATGGCCCATGCGCTCCATCACGGCAGAAGAAACGGCTGACACGTTCACTAGGGGCTGGATTGCTCGCTTTGGTGTCCTGTCGATTATTACTACCGACCAAGGAGCACAATTCGAGTCAAATCTGTTTCGCCGTCTCACTGAATCTTTCGCTGCAAAGCGCATCAGAACAACGGCGTACCACCCGTGCGCAAATGGGATGGTGGAGCGAGTTCACCGAACACTGAAGGCGGCACTCATGTGCCACGGTGACTCTTGGTACAAGTCCCTCCCATTCGTGTTGCTGGGTATGCGCACTTCTTTTAAAGAAGACCTGAAGGCTACGGTTGCCGAGATGCTTTATGGTGAGTCCCTTCGTCTACCTGGCGAAATGTTAGCTCCCGTCCCACGAAACGACCAGCTAGAGGACGCTTCTGACTGCTTCTGACTCTTCTGAGTCCAGCTCCGACGCAAAATGTCTAATGTGCGACCCATACCTGCCTCTCGCCATAGCAAACCCGGTTCTTTTATTTTTAAAAATCTGTCTTCAGCTACACACGTGTTTCTGAGGGACGACACCGTGCGACGTCCCCTCCAACCTCCTTACACCGGACCATTTTTAATCTTAGAACGCTCCAGCGACGGCAAGACCCTGACTCTCGACGCTAAAGGTAAAAAAGTAGTTGTAAGCGTCGATCGAGTGAAGCCTGCCTTCGTTGAGAGCGACATAATTACAAATGGTCCACCACAACCAACTCTTCCAGACGCAAACATTCCAGATATTCAGCCTCCCCAGGCACCGGACCAACCAATTCCTCCACGTTCCACTCGTTCCGGTCGTGTTGTAAAATTCAAAGAGTCCGAAGATTTTATTTATCTTTCTCCGTGGGGGGGTGGTGTGGCGACTCCGTCGCAAAATACCATAGATTAAGAATATTATGTTGGCAGCACTGCCACGCTTGGGTCGCTTCTGTGTCTGTGGCCTAGCATTATTATTATTGAGATTTTTCTATACGAAAAGTAATTTTTGTACTTTGGTAAATTGTGAATTTGTGATGTACTACATAGAACCATTGTGACGGTGCGGAATACGATATAATATTATGGTATACGTGAATAAACTAAGTGGGGTGAATTAGAAAGACTTTCCTTTTACCCAACGAACCCCAAAAGGTATTCGGTATTCCCCACGACAGCGTCAGGTATTTTGCGAGAATCCTCGAATCATACATAGAGCTGACCTAGTCAGGGGCGTCTTTCCCTTAGGTGCAGTGTGTGCGTCGCACACGGGCGCCGCGGTCCTAGGGGCACCGAGCGCCGCTCGCAAATCGGCGCGCGCCCACTTTGGCCAGCCGCCGCGCTTTATGACCAACGTAAAAAGAACTCCAGTTTGCATACATTTTGTGAAGCATCTGGAGCTCTTATACATTTTGTCGAATCACAGCAAAGCAAGGCGCGCCACGAGCGGCTCGGCTTTTGCAATATAAATATAAACTTTATTTTTCAACGTGAAGTCAATCTTAAAACACATAAATGAAGATTATATTTGTCGTCAAGATGGGCGCCAAAATGAGAGCCGCGCGATTCACGTCAGGCTAGATTTATACGCGTAAGCGCGGTTTCGCCGCTAAACCACAAAATCACAAGCAAAATGTGTACCTACGCATGATGGCGCCCTTGCGGTCGCACCGGGCGCCGTGCAGACTACGCCATCCGTGCCTCCTCCTCATGGGATCTGCGTATTAATTTTTCTTCCCGCTCTCTTTATGCAGCTTTCGTTTGCAACATAACAGATTCTCAGAGGATATAAGCTACTTACTGCCTCTCAATAAGTAGTAAGGTCCAATCCAAGGACAGCGCAAAACTCAGCCCGTTTCTCAGCCCAAGCAGAGCGTTCAATCGTCTTTCTCAGGTGTGGTGTGTTCCGCCCAAACAGGACTGCAGGACCCCTGTATAAATCCGTCTGTAGGTGGGCCACAGATTTTTGCAGAAGGAAATTCAGGGTCATGGCCATTTTCTTCAGTTTTAGTGCCAATCGACGAAAATGAGGGGTATTAAAGATCCATTTAGAATCAAGGACCAAACCCAAGTACTGCATTTCAGCGCTGATCGGCACACTCTTCTCCACATCTGTGCGATGCGCAGTGATGCTTCCGCGGGGGCGGTGCGTCCGAGGCCCATAGAAAAACATGGCCTACGTCATTTCGACTGCGACTCGCAGCTCCAACGCTTCTATAAGCACCACAACCTGAGACTCACCCACTCTCACCAGGCGTATTGTCTCCTCAAACATGTCTCCGTGGGCCAGCATGTATGAGTCGTCTGGATGGCAGACCAAACGTAGCCCACGGAGATGGGACATTCGCAGGATGCAATGGTAGCCGATGTTCCACAGAAGAAGGCCAAGAACAGACCCTACCAGCGGGCCGATTCTGTATCGTACATTTGTGAGTTAATCACTGAGTTAGTAACGAAACGGAGGAGTGAGCAACGGAAAGTCTCACTTTTGTATGCAAGTGAATACAAAAAGTGTCACTTTCCGTTACTCACTCCTCCGTTTCGTTACTAACTCAGTTATTAACTCACAAATGTACGATACAGAATCGGCCAGCAGATCAAACCACCTCAAAGTTATTAGAATTTGAGGTGGTCTGGTCATAAAAAAAAGTATTAACTTTGAGGCAGTTTAAGGGTCTTACGGCTCACCTCATAATATTTATTCTGGTGATAGACTGCAGGTCATAGATGGCATTCATTATATTCATTATTCTCTATGCTAGAGAGTTTAAATTCTCAGATAACAGATTATTATGTGATTATGTTGCCTCTTTAATAAAAAATACTGAAAACAAAATAAATTTAATATTTAAGGATACAATCCCATACAAGAAATGTGATTTTTTTGGCCATTAAGTATATCAATAACGGCTACACGTAGGCACCTAAAATATTCACAAAATACTTAGGTAATTGTATATACTTAAATAAACATTTAAGGAGCTCCCATAAAAAACATAATTTTTGCCTATTTTTTCTTTATATTATACGGAACCCTTCGTGCGCGAGTCCGACTCGCACTTGGCCGATTTTTTTTACCGCGCGCTTGCTAGGGGGCGCTAGGGTAATATTTGAATACGGGCGCCACACGAGCTAGAGACGGCCCTGGACCTAGTGCATAAACTGCAAGTGGAGGGATCCCCGAAAACGAAATTTTTGTCCTAGCGATTTATTTTTGAGAGACCGAGTGAGTGTCACCCCAAGAAAGGCGACCCGTGAGTCGTGACACCCGCTGCCCGATTCACGATCGTCGGAAAGTTTTCACGTGAAAAGATCTCATATTCTGTCAGTATTACAGCGATTAGCAAACTTCCGCGACGGAATGAATCCGAAACCAAAGAGAATAATTGTCACTAGTTTTTTTTGGCAATAAGTGCTACGGCATATATTATAGCCTTGGTTATTCATCAGACAGGAAAATAATTGTCTTTTTTTCCTGCACCTCTTAATTTAATGAACAAAATTTTTAAAACTAAGATTAGTCTTACCTTACAAAAAAACATATTTCAGCTGCGTTTTAATCAACGAATGATTTTGAGTATTTCATTGAATATTAAAAAGCTACTCATTAAAAAGATTAATACAAAACACTACAAGTACATTCGTGAAATCCAGTAAAAAACTTCGACAAAGTACACGTTATAGCAACACACACTAAATAACGCACAATAGCCGAAAATATACTAATCTCCCTTAATCTATATTGTAGTATTTTTCATTCAGATTGTAGCCAATATATCAAAGATCGTACGTCTAATGAAACTTCTTTATCCCGTAAGGACACAGGTGACCGCGACAACAATAGTATACAATAGCATTTCCAAGAATCCCCGATGGAAGGATTATACAAAAGTAGTCTGTAAGTCAGCAAAATATGTTACTTATTTGAATAAAAGAGCGCGGTAACCGACTGCCGCTTGGGGCTTGAGTCTTGAGTGAATGGCGTACCGCGCAGTACAAAGTACAAATAGCGCGGCTGCCGACTGCCGCGGCCGCTTGGGGCTTGAGTGGAATTAAAACAAAAAATATTGTTTATGTGCCGACTGCCGAGTGACAATGACAATCTGTGAAATCTGTAAGTCGCGTGTTGCTGTTGACTAGTGTGTTGAGCTCTTTGACTTTTGTTGAGCTCCGATAAATCACAGAGTACCTACTTTATTATATTATATCGGTAAATCTTGTTGTGTGAGAATACCTTTTATTTATGAGTAAAACAAACTACTTACTTTTAATTTTATATAAGTTTTTTTTGTTTTAAATTTGTTTTTCATTTAATATTAGTTTTTATTAGAATATATACTATGGAAGTTCCAGGGTGGTGAGTATGACCTTGGAATTATTATGATAATATATACATAACTATTTAAAATTATTGTAAAAGCACAATAATGGTTTAACATAATACTTAAGTATTAATTCTTCAAGCCCCATAAGGACACCGGTGACCGCGATAACAATAGAATACAATATAATTTCCAAGAATCCCCGATTGAAGGATTAATAGTTAATACAAAATTTAAAAATTATTATACTTATTTCTAAATCTTTAAGTACCGAATATTAATACATATACTGCATTTATAAATAAAAAATATTTATTGTTCAATGAACACTTCCTAAAGATTTAACACGTAATTATTACAGTACGACATTTATTTAATATTTTAAACAAGACACGACTAAGTATTAATAATTGCTTTGTGTGGGGGATCAGCTTGCGCCAATTCCCCTAGATCGCCTAGGTCAGTGATGTAGATGTAGGATTGTAGGTGATGCAGTTGAATTAAACCACACTTTCACTTTTGTTTCAGAGGTCAAGCACACAAGTTGTTCCGAAGCTGGGTAACGTTGTAGAGCGAGTGCCGCAGTATGGCGGCCGACCCATATTTATATGAGTCCTGGTACCCAGCTTCCAGAACATTCCATGCCTCACCCCCTCAGATTAAGTTTTTATTTAAATATCATTAAATTTACATTATTTCACAAAATATACATTGGTTTTATTTATACAATTTCTTACGCTATAATTTTACATAAAGAAACATGTTCGTGCCGACCTCCGTAACTGAAATATTGCAAAAAATCTATTTTCTCTATATTTATAGTACCTCACCGCCCCCTGATATAACGGTCGTCTCTGGCTGTCCCTTTCGAGCGGGTATTCCTTGTCTGGGACAAGGATAGCCCACTCGAGATGTACACTATCTCCCTTACATTTTCCGTTACGGAATTCGGCACTACCGCATAGGTTTAAGACCCATTAATTTACAAGGCACTATTTTCACTATATTCACGCACTATTATTGCCCATACACTTTTTCTATATGCACGATTTATTGTCTGTCGTGCACATTTCTCCCGCCGGTCGCGCAGGCGACACTCCCGGTAGCACGACGATCTTCTTTGTGGGCCGCCGGAGAACGTGGCCGTTCGCGGTCTCCACGTCCACGACCCGCACCACGCCGTCCTTGCCTGGATATGTCCTCTTGATCTTCCCTCGCGGCCAGATGTTGCGCGGCAGGTTCGAGTCGCATATGATAACGACGTCACCCACCGCGGGATCGGAGCCTCGGGTGTGTGGCTCCCGCCGGTGATGGAGGAGCGGGATGTACTCCTTCACCCACCGTCGCCAGAACACGTCCGCCAGGTGCTGCGCGCGCTTCCATAGCTGCCGCGCCGATGTCTTCTCCTCCTCGAATTTTCCCGGTGCAGGTACATGGCAGCCCGACCCCAGCAATATGTGGTTGGGGGTCAAGGCCTCGGGCTCCTCGGGGTCAACCGAGACATATGTAAGTGGTCTCGAGTTGATGATGTTTTCCGCCTCTACGAGTAGCGTGTAGAGGGTCTCGTCGCTCGGGCGCCTCTCGTGCAGTGTGACTCGCAGGGACTCCTTCACGCTCCGCACCAGGCGCTCCCACGCCCCGCCCATGAAGGGGGCAGACGGGGGAATGTACCGCCAGGTGATGCGGCGGGCGTTGACCTCGTTCTTGTACTTCTCCCATTCTCCTTGTAGCTCCTTTTCGGCGGCCTTGAAGCAGGTCGCGTTGTCCGACCATAGTTCAGTCGGTTGTCCTCGTCGTGCGACGAACCTCCGCAGGGCTGCGATGGCGGAGTCGGCGCTGAGAGACGTCACCACCTCCAGGTGGACGGCCCTCATGGTGAGACAGGTGAAGAGGGCCACCCATCTCTTCTCTCGGTGTCTGCCCACGGTGACCTCCACAGGGCCGAAATAGTCAAGCCCCGTGAAGGTGAACGGCCGCGCGTGGTGCGTCAGCCGGGCGACGGGCAGGTCGCCCGTGGCCGGACGCGTCGGCTTGGCTCGGCGTATGCGGCAGGCCAGGCAGGCCCGGACCACACCCTTGACTGTGGGGCGTATCCGGGTCACCCAGAACCTCTGCCGGATCTCGTTCACGGTGGCTTCCACCCCGCCGTGATGCATTTCTTCGTGTACCTGTTGGACATATAATTTCGTGTACCTGTGACTGCCGTCCAGGATAACCGGGTTGTTGGTTTCCCGGCTGATGTCTTCTGCGGCTGCCACTCGACCCCGTAGCTTGATGAGGCCCTCTTCAAGGTGGACACTCAGCGAGGCGAGGCGATCTCCCGCCGCTGGGGAACGGTTTTCTTCTATTCGTTTTCTTTCTTCACCGTAGGATTCTTCCTGCATTTGGCGCAGCCAGAGTGCCTCGGCACGAATGAGGTACTGCGCGTCGAGTGCGATGTATTTTCTTGGCGCCGACGAATTTATTCGCGTCGCCGATTTTTCTTTCTTCGTTCGCTTCGAGTCCCAGGCCGCGTCCTTTTCTTTATTCTTCTTTGTTCGTTGTCGTACAGCTGCCACGGTTTCTCGCGGGCGACGACAGAGGTCAATGAACTGCAGTACACGACCTGTAGCTCGTAGCAACGTCTTCCATTTTCCTATGCGATTGATATCGGGTAAACTGTCTTGTAACGCGATGTGTCGCGCGACAAAACATTTTTCTTCACCTGTGTTCATTTTCTCCGCCGGTTTTCCTTCTTCCGGCCAGAATTTTTCTTCCCTTTTCAAGAATTCGGGCCCGCTGAACCATCTGTGGGCGGCGCCGAAGTCCGTTGGTGTGGCGCGCGTCGCGTCGTCGGCTACGTTTTCTTTCGTCGGCACCCATCGCCACTCGCTAACTTTCGTTGTTTCTTCTATCTCGGCGAGGCGGTGCGCGACGAATGTCTTGTAGGCTCGCGGCTCGGTGCGTATCCACGCCAGTACGGTGCGGGAATCGCTCCAGTATGTTTTCCTTACCAGTTCGACTTCTAGTTCTCTCTCCACAGTCTTCGCGAGGCGGGCACCCAGCAGAGCAGCTTGCAGCTCCAGGCGCGGGATGGATGTCGGCTTCAGCGGGGCTACGCGGCTTTTGGCTGCCACGAGCGCCGTGTGTACTGCCCCGTCCTCGCGCGCCATGCGAATGTACACGGCTGCGGCGTAGGCCTCTTCACTCGCGTCGACGAAAGTATGCATTTCACTTACCATTTCAGGTTGCAGGTTGTAGCAGCGCGGAATCTTTAATTTTCTTACTTGTTGCAGGTCTCTTGCCCACGCCGTCCACTTGGGGACGAGCTGCTCGGGTATGGGTTCGTCCCACCCGGTGCCGTACCTCCAGGTCTCCTGCATGAACTTCTTGGCTGGCATGGTGAGCGGTGACAGCAGTCCCAGCGGGTCGAAAAGTGACATGACCACACTGAGGGCTTCGCGCTTCGTGGGCGCCCTCTCCTCGCTCATGGCGCGAGGTATCTTCGCCTCGTTCAGGTTGAAGCACAGCAGGTCTTCACGTGTCTCCCACCATATTCCCAGCGTCTTGTCTGCACAGTTTTCTCCTACAGGAACCTCCTCGGAGTCTCGGTCGTTCCCGAGATGTCGGCGTAGGGCTGCGCTGTTCGATGTCCAGCCGCGCAGCTCGAACCCGGCGTGCCGATGGACCACATCGACCTCCTGCGACGTCTTCAGGGCTTCTTCTTCGCTCGGGAAGCTGGATATGAAGTCGTCCATGTAATGGTTTTTCTTTATTTCTGCTACGGCACGCGGATATTTTACCTGGAATTCTTCTGCGTTCTTGTTTTTCACGTACAGAGCTGTGCACGGCGACGACGTGGCTCCGAAGATGAGCGACGTCATCTGGTACTCTTGCGGCTTTTCTTCTCGTTCGTTTCCTCTCCACAGGAAGCGGAGTGCGTCCCGGTCTTGTTCCCGGACGCGGATGCGCATAAACATTTCTTTGATGTCCGCGGTTACCGCCACAGGGTGTCGGCGGAACCGCATGATGACTCCTGGCAGCGACTGAAGAAGGTCGGGGCCGGAGAGCAACATGTCATTGAGGCTGCGGCCATGGGATCTGGCCGCCGCGTCGTGTACTAACCTTATTTTTTGTTTCGCTGGGTTGCACACGGCGAAGTGAGGTAGGTACCATGTCCTCCCTGCCGTAGGCGGCTCCTGCGCTGGCACCGCGTATCCAGAGTCCAGCAGGTTGCTTATTCTTTCTTCGTATTTTTCTTTCAGGCCCGGGTCTCGGTCCAGCTTCTTTTCCAGGGACCTGAGACGCTTCCAGGCGTCGTGATAGTTGTTGGGAATGACTTCCTTCTCGTCCTTCCAGAGCAGCGCGGTTTCGAAGCGCCCTTCGGGAAGTCTTCGACTGGTTTTCTCGAGTATCTCCAGTGCACGCTTCTCCGGGTCGTTCTTCTGTTTCCTGGCTTCGATCCCGAGTGATTCCAGGTCGAAAAACCTCTTCATCATGTTTTCCATGTTGTCTTCTGTCTTTTCCTTCTTTGTGGCTACTGTGTGGCCACAGAAAGCTACAGTTTGCGTGTGCGAGGACCTGTAGCCATGCAGCACCCAACCGAGTCGCGTATGGGATGCGACCGGCTGGTTTCTTCTCCCCGTCTTCGTCTCGAGGGCCAGCAGCAACTCCCAGTTGTCTTGACCCAGTAGTATTCTCGGGCGCGCATTTTCATACATAAGGTGGTCTTCCAGGCCCCTCAGGTGCGCGCAGTCGTGCAGGTCTTCCTTGCGTATTTTCTGCGGCGTGAACAGCAGCTTTTTCACTGTTCTTGCACTGCCCACGCCGTACTCCTCGTTGCAGTGGCGCCCCCTTATCTTGAAGCTTACCTTTTTGCTGTTTTCGTACTTCTTTGTATCACTGAGGCCCTGCACCCACATGTCGTGGCGAGGCCCGTCCAGGTGGAGGAGTTCCGCCAGGTCTTCGTCGATGAGTGTCACCGTGCTGCCGTCGTCCATGAGTGCGTAGGTGTCTATCCTGGTGCTGTTCTTCCCGAAGACCGTGACCGGCGCAACCTTCAGGAAGGCCTGTCTTTCCTGGAGGCAGTTGGTGCTGCTCACTATCTCTACGGCTGTTATTTCCTCCGGTTCCATGGTCTTTGGAGGTGCCGTCGGCTGTTGCTGGTCTGCCGGTGGCCTGGAGTGGTGTAGCAGGCGATGGTGTGCCATGCCACACCCGTTGATGCTGCACCTTTTTGACCCGCAGCCCCCTCGGCGGTGATTGCTCCGCAAGCATTGGAAGCAGATGCGGTTCTTCTTTGTCACGTTCCAGCGCTCGTTCACAGGGGCCCCGATGAACTGCTTGCACTCGGTCAGGTAGTGCTCGTTCTGGCACATGGGACACCTTTTCTTGCCACTTACCTCTGTGGCGAAAGCTCGTTCCAGTCTTTTTCTCTGGGGCCTCTCCGGGTGAGGCTCGGTCTCCTCGGGCAGCGCGTATGCACTGCATTTGTCGGCTTCTTCATTGAGGAACAGGGTCATCTTCTTTAAGTCCGACGTATCCTCTTTACTTCTAGCGGCAAAATCGTACCACTTGTTGCGCAAAATGGGCGGCAACTTTTCTACAATACTTTTCACTAATTCAGGATTAAACATATAGTGTACCTTTTTGAGTGTCTCCAGCGTAGCCACCACATTTGCTATCTTGTTAGCAAATATGCAGAGTTCGCGCGGGCTGTCGCTCAGCCTGCCCAGCGCCTTGATCTTCTGTATTTCGCCCATCGCCAGCGTGTCCGGACGGCCGAATCTCCTCTCCAGCGCCTGGATGACTGCTCGCGGCTCCGGTTGGCTGATGAGTAGACTCTCGACCGCTTCGAGGGCTGCTCCTTTGAGGCTTCTTCTCAGCCTCATAGTATTTTCGGTGTGCGAGAACATTTCTTCTGTTTCGTAGTACGCCGCCCTGTAGCCTAGCCACCCCGTCGAATGTCCGGCGAACGGGGGAAGCTCCTGCAGGAACTTGGGGGCGTCTCTTGACATGCGGACGGCCTGTGTAAGCGCCGCCGCCAGCGAAGTGATGTCGCTGCTTTTCTGTTTTTCTTCAGTTTTCCTGTGTTCCGGTTCATTTTCCGAATTTTCATTTTTCTTTTCTTCACTTTCACACTGTTTTCCCTTTTCCTCGGCCGCCTGGTTACTAGTTTGCCCGTGCAGCCATTCTTCCACCATGTCCGTTTCCTTTTCTGTTACCTCGTTTCCCTCCTCGTCTTCGCAGGCCAGCATGGCCTTTTCCCTGGCCAGCTTAGCCTCTGCGAGCGCGAGCGATGCACGTGCCTCTGCCAGTTTCAGTTCCGCCAGCTTTTCCTCAGCTTCCAAAATTTTCCTGCTTCTCTTTCCCTGGGTCACACGCTTCTTCTGTTGTGAGTCCCCTTCTACTGCTGTTTCCTCGCTGGCGGCTGTAGAGGTTTGTTCCGTCGAGGTTTGTTCTGTTTCGGACGCCTCGGCGGTTTCCATATAGTTTTCCATTTCTGCTATGACCGGTGGAGGCGCGGGGCGTGTCGATGCTCCGCTCCTCGTCTGGACTCCGGTCTGACTCGCTCGTTCGGCCCCATCAGCGACGCTCGATGCTCTTGATTTGGACATCTTCACTGACCGCACTGGCTTCTATTTTCCTTGTAGACGTAGAATCCGGCTTTGCGAAGGACCATGCAATGTGGGGGATCAGCTTGCGCCAATTCCCCTAGATCGCCTAGGTCAGTGATAAAGATGTAGGATTGTAGGTGATGCAGTTGAATTAAACCACACTTTCACTTTTGTTTCAGAGGTCAAGCACACAAGTTGTTCCGAAGCTGGGTAACGTTGTAGAGCGAGTGCCGCAGTATGGCGGCCGACCCATATTTATATGAGTCCTGGTACCCAGCTTCCAGAACATTCCATGCCTCACCCCCTCAGATTAAGTTTTTATTTAAATATCATTAAATTTACATTATTTCACAAAATATACATTGGTTTTATTTATACAATTTCTTACGCTATAATTTTACATAAAGAAACATGTTCGTGCCGACCTCCGTAACTGAAATATTGCAAAAAATCTATTTTCTCTATATTTATAGTACCTCACCGCCCCCTGATATAACGGTCGTCTCTGGCTGCCCCTTTCGAGCGGGTATTCCTTGTCTGGGACAAGGATAGCCCACTCGAGATGTACACTATCTCCCTTACATTTTCCGTTACGGAATTCGGCACTACCGCATAGGTTTAAGACCCATTAATTTACAAGGCACTATTTTCACTATATTCACGCACTATTATTGCCCATACACTTTTTCTATATGCACGATTTATTGTCTGTCGTGCACACTTTGGTTTATTCTTATCATTAAATAATTTCATCTAACAATATCCGCCATGACACGGATCTCGTAGTGAAAAGATTTCACGAGTCTCGGAGCTGGCGGGAACATTCCGCGAAATCGACTCTAATCCTCGGATAATTTCCCGCCGTCGGATGTCAAACTCCCATCCGCGGTGAGATGTTCTCGATTCCGTGGCGGAAACTATTTCACTCATACAAAAGAAATGTCACTACTGTCAAAATGACAGCAAAATCGGAAAGTATTCACTTGTCATTTGCTTGAAAGTGAAATAGTTTCCGCCAGCGGGAAGATTCCGCGCGGAATCGCTTTGTGAATCACCCCGCCGGTGCGGCCCACCTACGCCCCTCCCCCCCTTTGCTACGCCACTGATAATATCATTGACATTTAGAGATCTTTGGATAATATCATTCCTACATCATTCAGTATAATGTTATAAGCCTATGGATAATATTGATGTGTTTCATATGTCACTGATATTCATAATACATTAATATTATTAATTAAAGGAGATTTTTCCTGTTCCCAAAAAAAAAAAGTCGTTGCTCTATAATTTTATTGAAAAATATTATATTATTCTGTCACAATTTTTTTTTTCTTCTTTTTTGGCAACTTGACACAAAAGAAGAAAAAAAAATTGTGACAGAATAATATAATATTTTTCAATAAAATTATAGAGCAACGACTTTTTTTTTTGGGAACAGGAAAAATCTCCTTTAATTAATAATATTAATGTATTAAGTGGTAAGGAATATAGCGGGAAAACCATATTCCTCCTATTATAATTTTCATCATCGTTTTCATGTATCGTCAGGTCTAAAGTCTAGTCAAAGTCTAAGTAAAAGTCAATACAGTCACAGGAGTCAAGTCGGTCGATTCAGTAAAGTGGTAGACGCTTTACTGAAACTTTCGATGGAGTTTTGGAAGGAACACAAAATAGCACGTTTCTGGATATTACATCACTTTCCTACACTTGTGCATGAACACGAATATCTAATGGTTAATATTCTACCAATATTACACATAAAAAAACCCAGCTAACACAATTTTAGGAAAATAATACAAAAACACAACAGCACTCTTTCACATGCCCG
The DNA here is from genome assembly GCA_963422495.1 of Polyommatus iphigenia. NCBI lineage: Eukaryota > Metazoa > Arthropoda > Insecta > Lepidoptera > Lycaenidae > Polyommatus > Polyommatus iphigenia. Next base: position 106,933 of record OY730190.1, read on the forward strand.
CCAAAACTCGTCACAATAATTATTTGCCAATGTCATATATGTCATTCTTGATATTTTTGAGTCTCTTGTCACTTGTCAGTGTCAACTGTCAAATTTCAAGGTCTGTCAAATCCAAATCGAATCAATTTGTGAAAATTGAAAAAGTAAAAAGGTTCTATTATCGTTTTATTTTAATTAATCACAATTTTAAATTTATAAATTAAAAGAAAAATGTCGCATCAGAAATCAATAAAAAAATTCAAATGGTCCATGGACTTCAACTCGTCCAAGTAAGTATCTGTACGGACTACGGACGGACGAAGTTGATAAACGTGATGGATTTCATAATTTGCTTTGAGTCACAGTGAGATTTGGTTAATTGAATTATTTTCAGGCCTAAATCTATAACTATGGATGTACCTTCGCCGCCCGGATACAGCCAGTCAGCAAATACAAATTATACTGAAGCATCTAAAGATACAGACAATCTTCTATTGATAAAAAAATTATGGGATGTCGCCCTTGGACCCTTAAAACAAGTTCCTATGAATCTGTTCATTATGTACATGGCTGGAAATTCTATTTCGATTTTTCCAATAATGATGGTTGGTATGTTGATTGTGAGACCAGTCAAGGCATTGTTCTCTACACAAAGCACATTTAAAATGGTAGAAGGAACACAAGCGGCAACTCAGATGATGGTGTACATAATAGGGAATATGGTGAACATTGGTCTCGCTTTATATAAATGTCAGAGTATGGGCTTGCTACCTACACATGCAAGTGATTGGCTGGCATTTGAAGAGCCTTTGAGAAGAGATGAATATTTAGGGGGAGGGTTATCATTACTTTAAAAAAATGGACTACATTGCAGTTCATTATTATTTATTTAAATCATTGTAATTTCCTAGTGTTGTATTTACAGTAAAATAAATATTTCAATCCATTTGAGTACGCATAATCATTTGTCTTTCTTGGAATCTTCATTTACTTCAGATAACTTTGCTTTTAAAAATGCCTGAGCTTTTTCGAACAAAACTTTGGGATCCTCAACTTTTTCTATCTAAAATCAAAATTTTTTTTATTAAAACCCTTTCTAAGTAAATCCTTCCAGGTTCTAAATTTTTACTATCTCTCAAATCATTTTAATTTAAATCTTATGATTGTCCTTGTTTTTGTGCTTTTTACAAATTATTGTTGAAGTGCCAATACCTCCTAACTTTTTTTTTAACAATCTACTACAGTTTTACAAGAATAATATGTGATATTATTTTAATCACAATTTATAAAATATTAAGTATTTTTATAATAATTTCATTAGAAATTATAGTAAAATTCTGTAAATAATACTTATCTTGAATAGTTTTTTCCTTTGTTGTAAAATAAGCACCTACAGTTAGGAGGTATTAGCACTTTGATGAGAAATGTTATGGTCAATGGAGTCCTAAATAGCAAAGATGTAGATCATTGTGCTGTAAGATTTTATTTCATTGTTAAAAAATTTTATCTATTAAATTTTCAAAGTGTAAAATGAAAAGTTTGGGTGTGAAGAGGTAACAGACAAGGCAGACACACCTTTTGTCCTTTTTGCACTCTGCTTTTGTTTTGAATAACATTTAATCAGCTAGTTTTTACAGTCAGTAATACAGAGACTATTTTCTTTTACTCTACCCATCGGTCTGTCACCACTCACCAGGCTATACTTAATTAACTATGAAACAATATTATGTTTGTGCATTTAGTATTGCTGTTGCAACAGCAATATAACAACAATTATTACTAAAAAGTAAATTAAAAAATCAAACCTCATAGTTTTGTGCTAAATAAACTCCTGCATATACTCCCGTGCCAAAAATAATCTGAAAAAAGGCAACCATTATAAAGCTAGCTAAAAGCCAAGCTTTGTGAGGGCTCGCATCGTCACACCTTGACTGACTGATGATAACACATCTACACTTATATAAAAATTACTATGTTAAAAGCACAAATCAATAGGTGTGATAGTTTTTCCGTAAAGTGTACCACAAAATGTACAGGTTGTGGGATATCTATATATATAAAACTCAAAGGTGACTGACTGACATGTTGATCTATCAACGCACAGCCTAAACCACTGGACGGATCGGGCTGAAATTTGGCATGCAGGTAGATGTTATGACGTAGGCATCCGCTAAGAAAGGATTTTGATCAATTCTACCCCAAGGGGTTAAAATAGGGGATGAAAGTTTGTATATAATAATACTTCTTAACGCGAGCGAAGCTGCGGGCAAAAGCTCGTACTATATATAATTATAATGTATGGTTACTGCTTAGCTTTTATTTATTTTTTTAAATTTTATCTCTTACTTGCTATGGACGGTAAATGACAAAATGCTTTATTTTACTTACATTATATTTGACAAGAGGTAAAATACAATTTAGTGATTTCATTTTATAGGAATATATTTTAAATAAGTTAGAAAATCATATTATTATTAATTACGTTTGTTTTAACAATATTTTATTAAGAACATAGCTAAAATTTGAGAATAAAGGAGCAAAAAAACAAACCATTGCATAAACAATGATTACTTGACATTCTTATTTATTTTTAATAGTCACCTTTCATTATGATTTATGTGTCAACATAGATTATTTACATTTATTCTGTAGTAACTATAAGTTCATAAAAATTAAAAACAAATAATTCACGGACAATTTTGTCTTTTACATTTTTGAAAATATTATGAGAGAATGATATTATTATGCATTTTGATCTATAGGTATCCCGAATTAAACAGTTTATAAAACAGTGGAATTCTCGAAAGTAATACACTCACAGATGTTTTATTATCTTAAAGTGTTTTCATTTATGAAAAAAATCAGAAATAACAGTAGGTAAGTATTACTTACCAAACCCTTAAACATTGCTCCTAACATAGAAATATGACTTATCTACTAAAATACTGATTCCTTTGTTCGAAGTGTCTAATTTTTAACAAAAGACTTTGATCACAACAATGTTATTTCTGAATTATTTTTATAATATTTCTAAAATAGACAGTCATAAGTCATAACCTTGCTAGCTAAGAACAGCTGATTAAATGTCACTGCCAAGTGCCAATTCTTCGCTTAGCTAACAATACCGCGCAAGTCGAAAATTGGTCATTTTGACTTTTATACTTCATTGGATAGATTTTGTCGGCGCGCATCCAATGATGTTAGAATTTTGTTTAAATTGTCCAATCGCAGCGCGTTATTCAAGTAGTTCTGGCACCGCGCAAGTCGTTTGTTGTGACTTGTGTCACAACCGCGTAAGTCGTCAGTCCGCCATACTATCACAATAGACATAACTACCAGTAGTTCGACTGCAAAGAAACGGACAGGTTTCAATATCTGTCAAATTCGTCGGGTTTCACTAGGATTATGAACGGAATGTGCCTCGCGCTGGCTGATATAATTTATTTTTAAATATTTAAAATAAAGATTTCAAAATTGGATTCTGACAATTTTAATCGCATGTGCCAAAACACAAACAACAATACGAGCAAAGAGGAACACGTCCAGCGAATATGTCAAAGTTTTAAATTCGTAGGTAACAACTAACAAGTCAACAACCCTAGCGACGATTTTCGTCATAATACGTCAAATTTAAAAATTTCAACATCAGTTCTAAGTCGGCATACTCTATAATTCTGTCTACTCTGATACTATCTTGTGTTGATGTGTGGCCACGCAGCAAATTTATTGTATATTTTTGTCTATTACAGTTTTATCAGAGAGACAGACACTTCTGATGGACCAAAAAGGAAAGACAACTCGATTATTTATTATTTTGTAGTTTAATAGAGTGCTAAATTACTGCTATTTTAGATGTATTTTAAACTTCAATTATAGATCGGCGGTTTTTCAATGTAATGTTCATTGACTTAGGCGGTATTGTTAACTATTTTATGGGGGGCACATGACATCTTTCTTCTAAAAAGCCATAACAATTTACCTAGTTGCAAATTGCAATAGCTCGTACTGCTACCCATTACCCAAATTAAGGCTTCCATCCCGTTTTTCATTGACCTTATAAAAGTTATGATGAACTCCTGAGGGATACTGCCCTACTCTTCTTGTATAGCCACCTAGAGGTTTTGAAGGGTATCTGCGGCAGGAGTCCTGGCCCTGACCCTCCTTTGGAGTTCGCCCCGTGATTTCTCTATAGGATTATGGTCTGGGCTTCTTGCTGGCCAATTAACCAACCTAACCGAAATTCCGACCTCGGAGAGATATTGACGAACTATCGCAGCAACGTGCGGTCGACCATTGTCCTGCATCAATATGAAACCTTCACCAACTAACGTCGTATGGCACCGCATGATATCCTAGCACGCCCTGGATGTAGCGATGGGCATTCAAAGTGCCAAGGCACGGCCCTGTTTCGAACTCAAGATTGGTTTTTGCACCAAAAGAAATACCGCCCCAAACAGTCCCGGAACCCCCGCCAAATGGACCCATTTCGTCAATGCACACCCCCGCAAATCGTTCTCATTTTCTAAGGTATACTTTCCTGTGACCATTGCTACCATAAAGATTGATTTTGTACTCATCAGAGAAGAGTACGACCCGCCATTACTCCAACGACCAATCAACGCAAGAACGAGGTCGATGTCTGTCAGTACGAATATCGACGTAAAGGACATTAAAATAACATTCATATCAGCGTGCCTTGTACAGTGGCGGTTACGACGCTCGCCGCGTACTTGATAGGGCGAAATAGGAGAAAAAAACCTTTTTTCTTTGATAATTAAACCAAAATGCAAAATGTAACCACAAATTATTCTTCTTTAAGTTATGAGCTTTTCGTAGATATGATTTTTGAAAGTAAAACTATCATAAGCTTCATGAAAAATAAGAAAAATATCACAAAATATTCGAATTTAGCCTCCTCTTCGGAGTTATTTTTGATCGAGTGAAGTTTTGAATATTATGTTTCGAACCACAAATTGTCAAAGTACATTAAATAAACAACAATGTGTATTTTTTTTTGGCTTTTAAAAGTCACTATTTGTTTGTTTATTATTGATTCAAAGTCATGTAAAATTGGGTCTATAGGGCCTTAAGCTGCGCTTGACGGTGTGCTGGGGCTAATTTTGGGCCGTTAGCGATTTTTTGTGAAGTCAAACAACTGTCTGCAAGTCTTCGTCGTACAGTCCACTCACTTACTGTAACTCATCCTGTTAGATGAAGCCCGATGTCATCCTGAACCTGGTCGCCTGGTAAAGTTTAAGAGTCTCTAAAAAACTTCGGTATACTCTTCTAACCGAAGATCGACTTAAATTTAAGACTTCTAGCCACAAATCAAAATGAGAGGCTATATTTGAAGTACTATCCATATTATCACAAAGAAATTACGTCCAAAATGAAGTTAAACGAACAATAAATCAATAAAAATCAAGACAAAACAGGATCGATAAAATTTGACCAATTTTATCCACAGGACAAAACAAAATTAAGAAATTGAGTGATGGGGGTGCTTAGTGATTTGTGTCGTTTGTAGTCAAGCACATTGATGTAAAAAAATGTATTTAATTGAATTAAAATTAAGAAAAAAATGTAATAAAAATAAGTTTAAATACCGCATAAGTCTTTCTTCTGTTGAACTTGTAGCAGTACCTACAAAGTACCTACACGTTCGTTCGTCGATTGAAACAAAGAAAACAACGCGCTCCGAAAGGGACGCACGCCGTCTTGTGTACAGAAACAAATTTTATTGATCGAATAGGTATATACAAATTTAATAACTATTTTATTATTATCACACTTTAGCTTTTCTACTTCTATATTCTTCACAATTGATAATATTAATAAGAAACTGGTCCCGAAACTGCACCTAAAAGCAAAAAAAAAAGAAAATAAATAAAATATTACTTAATTCAAGTCTGTGTGACCTACTCATTAACAATATAACCACTCAATGTATAATTCAAGACTTTTTGTACTCTCTAATAAATACTTATTATCTATAGGATGGCTGTGTGATCAAATCCTAAAATCAACAATAATATTATCTATAGGATGGCTGTGTGATCAAATCCTAAAATTAACAATAATATTATCTATAGGATGGCTGTGTGATCAAATCCTAAAATTAACATAGTAATATTATCTATATAGGATGGCTGTGTGATCAAATCCTAAAATCAACGCAATAATATTATCTATAGGATGGCTGTGTGATCAAATCCTAAAGTCAACAATAATATTATCTATAGGATGGCTGTGTGATCAAATCCTAAAATCAACATAGTAATATTATCTATATAGGATGGCTGTGTGATCAAATCCTAAAATCGATGACTGGACGTGTCTATGTGACTGGCGTCTATGTGACTGGCGTCCATGTGACTGGCGTCCATGTGACTGGCGTCCATGTGACTGGCGTCCATGTGACTGGCGTCCATGTGACTGGCGTCCATGTGACTGGCGTCCATGTGACTGGCGTCCATGTGACTGGCGTCCATGTGACTGGCGTCCATGTGACTGGCGTCCATGTGACTGGCGTCCATGTGACTGGCGTCCATGTGACTGGCGTCCATGTGACTGGCGTCCATGTGACTGGCGTCTATGTAACTGGCGTCTATGTGACCCATGTTTACATGACTCATGATAACGTGACCGATGTCTATATGGCCGATGTCTATGTGACCGATGTCTATGTGACCGATGTCTATGTGACCGATGTCTATGTGACCGATGTCTATGTGACCGATGTCTATGTGACCGATGTCTATGTGACCGATGTCTATGTGACCGATGTCTATGTGACCGATGTATATGTGACCGATGTCTATGTGACGGATGTCTATGTGACTGATGTCTATGTGACTGATGTCTATGTAACTGATGTCTATGTGACTGATGTCTATGTGACTGATGTCTTTGTGACCTAATAAGTCTGTGTGACCTTACAAATATTCTAAAATTGAGCTAAATTTAATTACTACAATACAACTATATAAGTCTGCGTGACAAACTATTACATTACTGATAACAATCAATACAACAAAAATCAAAATGCATAAATTACATAAAATGCATAATATAATGGCTTCAGAAATGCCATGTGTTGGCTAGTGGAGATGAGATGTGAATTGTGATACTAGAAGACTTCTCTGACATCAATGCATACCTATATTACTTTTTTCTTTTTTGTTTACAAAATACTGTTCCGATGTCTTCATCTGTTTCAGACCACTGGCAGTTCTGGCACTGGTACAGCACAGGGTAGCAAACCATGGGAACGTCGTGGGACACTCCTAATGCAGGATGGCCGAGTGTTAGCGGATGTCAATGGACAAGCTACATAATATTATATTTATTTTATTTAAATAGGTATATTAAGTTAGTCACTACTCACTACATATAAGTTTAATTAGTGATTATTATATTTTGAATAGTAATAAGTAAGGTTTTGACAAATATTTAGTTATAAATGGACGGGAGGATTATTTACTTCCGTTATAACTTCCTCTTCTCATATTTAAGTAAATAATTATCTTAAATATGAGAAGTACGTTAATTAATATTTAGAATTATATACCTACTTATTCTTAGCCATTCTTAATTTTTAATGTATTCTTTAATGATTTTACTATATTTGAATTGTCAACGGAAGTTCGTTTCTTTTGTGTAAAATGGTATAAAAGCCAGCCATATTGCATTGATGGAGGCATTCTGTAAATAACTTTGAAACGTATAATGCTGCCTCCCCATATAGACGAACGCACTGCCAACGCGTTGGCCCACGCGTTGGCGCTGCGCTTGCAACGGCGTTTGTGAGTAATCCACACATTGGAAGGTCATTCAGTATGCTTTGGATCGCTCCAATGTGCGGACGGATTCAAAATGGATGTTGAGTCGCTAACAGCTGCAGCTGTATATTTATTCACAGCTTATAATTACTTTATAAATGTGTACAACAAAAATTTTTTAAAGGGTATTCTCGAAATAAATACGTAAAAAGCGAGAAAACGTAACAAACAAAGAAATAAACTCACTTTTACATATTTTATATTATTAAAATAATACAATTATTTTATTACTTATTATTTTTTATATATAATGATTAATACCTTATAATTATAATGATTATATATATTTATTATTTATTAAATATTTAATTTATTTTGTTTTTAGTAAGTATATATTTATTGTTAATTGTGTACTTATATCTGTGAAAATTTCAGAAATCTAGCTATAGCGATTCTTGAGATACAGCCTGGAGACAGACGGACAGACAGATAAACAAATAGACATACAGACGGACGGACAAAAAGGCAGACAGAAAGGCAGACAGACATTGAAGTCTTAGTGATAGGGTCCCGTTTTTACCCTTTGGGTACGGAACCCTAAAAAACATCGTTAGGAAAATAGCATGTCCAAGAACCTTATTTTTTTAGCACTTTTGATATATTTTTTTTGTTCCCCCGGCAGATTTACTCGGCACCGGCACCGGCAGATATAGTTAACTCAATAAATTTAAATGTTTACTCGATACTTATATTGTTCGCTACTTCGTCAAGTTAGAATTTAATTCGCCACAAGAAGGAAACGTGCACTCTTCAGCGCTGCTCCTGGCGAACTGATCGCGCGGCCTATGTGTGGATGGAACGCAAGCCTTGCGACAAGCCTTGCGACAAATTTCCTTTGATCATTCCGACACCGCGCGGCAAGCTCGCAAACGCGTCGGCCAACGTCTAAATACCTACCGCGAACGCGCGAACGCCTGTTCTACATATTGGGCCAACGCGTTCGCCTATTTGTAGTGCCGACATAAGGTGAAACTCTGCTCGAATAAATACCGCTCAATGTATAATTATTCAAGACTTTTACTACTCCCTAATAGTTGCTTTAAATTACCTAAGTTATCGAATGGTATACAAATATTAAGAAATTTAATTGAAAAAAATTCGACTTCAAAATCCAACTTTGAAGGCGCATAACAAAAAAAAATACAAATGCTATCAAGCTGAAATTTTGGAAACACTTATTTTTTACCGTTATTTCTTTATTTTATTACAAAATTCGCTAATCTTTGACCTTGTCATCATCCCAATTCTAAAGCATGGAATTAAATAAGTATATAATATTATACTACGTATAACATACAATTAATTGTAATTATTAATTATAATTATTGTACATGTTCTAAAGGCTATAATATTATTATGAATGTGTCAATGGGCGCTGCTGGTTAAGGAGAACTGTCAAAAATGACGTTTTCGTATGATAGCAGTTAGTTTCTTTTCTCGCCACGTTAATTTAAAGCAGTGGTTCTTAACCTTTTAGTCATGAGGGAACATTTTACTAAATGTTTGTCTAGCCGGGGACCACCCGGTTGGCTTACCTAAACTAAGAGCGCTTACAGACGAACGGCACGTGTCGGCGGCAGTCTGCGGCACGTGTCGGCGGCAGTCGGCGGCAGTCGACGGCAGCCGTCGACAGTTTATCACGCTTGCAGTTGTGACGTAACGCGTAAAGGTAAACGTCCACAGGCAGCGGCGTGCACAAGATTTTGACACTGGTAATGCAAAGATATCGGTTCAGTAGTTTTGGTGTGAAAGCAAAACAGACAGACAAACGGACAAAAAGAGATATTTTCGCATAAATTATAATAATAGTGTGGATATAAATTAAAAACTATGTTTTCTAAACTATTAGTATAATTACGTTGTTATGAAGAAATAAAAAAAACGCCATCTGTTGTCACGCATTGGAACTAAAATGAGAGTTTATTTCATCGATGTTTCCATGGAAATATACCAATTACCATACAACATAATATTGTGCGCTAAGCTAAAATAAATAAAAACGCCATCTATTGTTACGTATTATATACGCGCCGGTGCTCGCCTCAGCTACTGCGGCAGGAGTTCGCCTATAATATAGCATGTCTGTGTGCGTGTGCGAACTGTTCACGGACACAAAAATCTTTACGCACACATGACCCCAGAGCCTGCCGCACGAGATCTGCTTGCCTTGACCTTGAGGCTTGAGCCATGCCGTTCGCGCGTGTACCTAACTTAATGTTTCATTTCTCGCAAATTGATTGTTGCTATTTTATAAATGTAGGCGTTTTAAATGCGTTAATTTTTTCTGTTATATTTTTTACTATTAATATTTAATAATTAACGTCATGAGTCATCTAAAAAACGAAAGTTTAATTAAAATATATGTGTATGGCAAGTCATGCATTAGGTAGGCACTGCATTTTTGCCTTCATGGTATGCACGCCCATGTCCACAGGTCGGTATCGTACGCAACGGACGTTTTGCATCAAACGGATATTTTTTTTACAGTACGTCCACTATATCGGCAGCGTACGGATTACCGACTAGCTAGTATGTTTATCTTCAAATTAGTCCAAACAAAGTTCCTAATTCCAAATTTCTGCTATCGATTTTTCCATCCACACCCCCCTTTTAAGCATTCATTTACTAGGCTAGTCGGTAATTCGTACACTGCCGATTCAGCGGACGTACTGTGAAAAAAATGTTTGATGCGTGACGTCCGTTGAGTACGATACCGACCTGTGGACGCTTACCTTGCGGGGGTACGTCACAACTTGGGGCCTACCACCACCTCTACTAAGCAGTGCCGTTTGACAGATAAACATTTATTACTAATTTTACGTCAAGCTAGCGATCTTGAAAAAGTTGATATTTCACAGCGAATTTAACAATGTTTTGCATTTTTTACTGTTTTTTAGTAAAATTATATTTAAAAAGTGAGTACGGTAATGTTATTGTAATCTTACAACAAAGTGTTCTGGAAACATGATAGTTTTACACTAATAAAACACAATTAAAATAGTTGAAAGGGCTTATTTGAACGCACTAATCTCAGGAACTACTGGTCCGATTTGAAAAATTCTTTAGTGTTAGATAGCCCATTTATTGAGAAAGGCGATAAGCTATATTTTATTACGCTATTTTATTACGCTAAGACTAATAGGAGCGAAGAAATAGGGGAAAATGTTGAAAAAACGGGGGGAAATTAGTTGAACGCACTAATCTCAGGACGTCAACTACTGGTCCGATTTGAAAAATTCTTTCAATGTTAGATAGCCCATTCATCGAGAAAGGCTATAAGCTATATTTTATCACGCTTAAACTAATGGGAGCGAAGAAATAGAGGAAAATGTGAAAAAAACGGGGGAAATTATATGAGAGAGCTTATTTGAACGCGCTAATCTCAGGAACTGCTGGTCCGATTTGAAAAATTCTTTCATTGTCAGATAGCCTATTTATCGAGAAAGGCTATAGGCTATATTTTATCACGCTAAGACTAATAGGAGCAAAGAAATAGAGGAAAATGTGAAAAAACGGGGGAAATGATTTGAAATTGCTTATTATCTTGAAAACTACTGGAGCAATTTTTATGTTATTTGGCACAGATGAGAAGTACACCACGTAAAGGAGCATAGGATATTTTTGTGGACTAATTTGTCTGTGAAATATCTAATATTAAAATTATTAAAAATTAATATATAAGTATATGAATGTCAAATAAATTAAACTAAATTAAATCATGTCAATAAATCTATACTATATTAATTTTTAATATTATAAAGCGGAAGAGTTTGTTTGTTTGTTTGTTTGAACGCGCTAATCTCAGAAACTACTGATCCGATTTAAAAAATTCTTTCAGTGTTAGATCGCTCATTTATTGAGGGAGGCTATAGGCTACATTTTATCACGCTAAGACTAATAGGAGCGAAGAAATAGAGGAAAATGTGGAATAATCTATACTAATCTATACTAATATTATAAAGCGGACGAGTTTGTTTGTTTGAACGCGCTAACCTCAGGAACAGGAAATTTTGACTAAGGAACTTTGTTTGGACTAATTATTTAAAGATAAAAATACTGGCTAGTCGGTAATCTGTACGCTGCCGATACAGTGGACGTACTGTAAAAAAATATCCGTTTGATGCGAGACGTCCGCTGCGTACGATACTGACCTGTGGACGCTTACCTTTACGCGCTACGTCACAACTGCAAGCGTGATAAACTGTCGACGGCTGCCGTCGACTGCCGCCGACTGCCGCCGACACGTGCCGCCGACTGCCGTCAACTGCCGCCGACACGTGCCGTCGTCTGCCGTCGACTGCCGCCGACACGTGCCGTCGTCTGCCGTCGACTGCCTCCGACTCGTGCCGCCGACACGTGCCGTTAGTCTGTAAGCGCTCTAAGGGTTTTTTCATTTTTGACCAAGAAAGCAAGGGCAACTTTATAAGTAGCACTTAACTTTATAAGTAGTAATAAAAAAATATTTTTATTTGGCAAAAATCTAAAAGTTACACTTCACAGATTTTAATTAAATGTGATTTTGTGACTGCATAGTCTATACTCTATAGTCTATACTCTTTACTAACTTCTGAATTCTTATGTCGGCTGTACACTCTTGCCGAGACACAGCGAGGCGACCCGAGTGCGAGAGTGTAAATGGGTGCGCTCGCCTCGTCTCGCCTGTCTCGGACCCTCTCGGTCCGGTGTCGGTATTTTGCGCCCGAGCCAAAGGGTCTCGCGAGGAAAGCGAGCGCATTACTGTACACTCTCGCGTTTTTTACTACTAGTCGCGCCGCTAGACAGTGCAGAACAGAAAAATAACAATAATAAACGTCATTATCAGTCATTATCTGTGAGAAATAAAATTAAATATGATTAAAGGTCTTTGGATTACCATGATTGCTTTCGATGCATGGTGAATGGTGATCATCCATCATCTACGTTATTGGCATTTTTTTTTATTTTTGTACTTATTTTTAATTAATGTGTAAATATATTTGGTAAATATTTATAATAGCTCATAGCACAGAGAGCTACGGCAGCTGCAAGAGAAACGTTTTCGTCCATCTTCTCTGAGTAATGAGTTCATAACTGCGATTGAACTATATAAAGCGAGAATGTACATGATCGCACTCGGGCAAGGGGCTCTCGCACGAGACTCTCGCCTGAGAGCTCTCGGCGAGAGTGTACAGCCGACATAACATTATATTAGGATAGCTTCGCGGACCACTTGGAATGCCTCCAGCAGCGTTGCCAGATTTTTTTGTGCCAAGTCGGGACTTTGGAACTTTTTGGGTGAAAAAGTGGGATTCTTCAGTCAAAAGCGGGACAAAGTAGAAAAAGGTATAACATATAATAACGTTTACGTGACAACAGATAGCAAAAGTAGCCAAAGAAAATCCACCCCTCTACCTCCCAGTCCTCCCACACTCTTATCTTCATAACGCATCTTTCTTTCTCAGCACGCTGCACGCACGTTCGGGCTCTCCCCGAAAAGCGGGACTGCGGGCCGATTCTGTATCGTACATTTGTGAGTTAATCACTGAGTTAGTAACGAAACGGAGGAGTGAGCAACCGAAAGTCTTACTTTTGTATGCAAGTGAATACAAAAAGTGGCACTTTCCGTTACTCACTCCTCGGTTTCGTTACTAACTCAGTTATTAACTCACAAATGCACGATACAGAATCGGCCCGCTGAGCCTGTGCCGCGCGGGACATTTAATTTTGATGAAAAAATCGGGACGGACGTCCCGCCAAAATCGGGACGTCAGGCAACGCTGGCCTCCAGGGACCACCAGTGGTCCGCGGACCACCGGTTAAGAACCACTGATTTAAAGCCTTGTCGAGCTGTATTGTTGTTTGTTGCCAAGAATTATTTTTAAAGCTTCTTGTTTGTTGCTATAATATTCACCTACGACTCGTACGCTTGGCGCAAAAAAATTTGTTGTACTCGTAGGCTACGAGTACTTATATTGTACTTCTCTCTGATTATAATAAACAATTTTTTTTTTGCGCCAAGCGTACTCCAGCTTGACTCCAGCCACTGCCCACTGCGGGTACTTTAGTCTAATTTAGAAATAAAATATGTTTTTATTTACTTTTTAATTCATTTATTATCTTTAAGAAATTGAATAAAGCTCTAAAACGTATGATATGTATTTACATTTCTTTATTTACTTAGTAGCTTAAATAAAATATTTTTAGTTTAACTTATCTAAGTCGTAATTAACTCATAAGAATTACATACTTAATTAAAATTTAAAATACATAATATTTATTTTACCATACTTCCGCGTTTACCTTCATATGGATATAGCTACAAAATTTTGTGTCAAGACGAGTTGCGCGGCCCATTAATATTTCGTTACGAAAAGTTTACGATAATACGCTTTTGAGTAGTAGAAAGTAGAAACCATACTTTTTTTTTAAATACAAAATGAGGGGGCCAACGAGCTAACATGTCACCTGATGGAAAACAACTACCGTCGCCCATGGACAGTCGCAACTCCCCGTGGGCCGTGATACAACCGATAGAGGATGCGGAGTGAAGCCACATCTCGGCGTAATTCCAAAGGGTCCAGCCTGTTTGAAAGTTGAAACACTATGGGCTATGGCAGTCAACAATCCGAGCGGCCCGTTCGTTTGTTGGAGGGAGTAGTTGGTATTTTGGCGCTCCTTTTTGGCATCTCCCGAGCATGCACTTACGAAGTCGGTGACCCTATAGTACTTGTTATTTTCGCGAAAAATAATAATTAGATAGTAGATACTATAATTTCCGACTATGCGGTACAGCAAAAAGTAAGGCTAATGATTTTGGCAGTATAATAATACTAGCTGTTGCCCGCGACTCCGTCCGCGTGGACTTCAGCTTATAGCGCGCGCCGCGCGGTAGTTCCCGTTTCCATGTAGGCTACATTACTGCAAACATTCCACGACAGAGTTGCTTCCGCGGTACGATTACTTCAAACTTCAAGAATTTTCTTAAAACTTCAAAAAAAACGCAAGAAGATTTTTATCCTTACCACTTTAGAAACACTTTTGAGTAAGAGCTTAAGTGCGATGTAGGAGACGCACTGCGCCATCTATTATGAATTTTTAGAACTAACTTAATTTGAAAAAAATTACGCATAAACAACCCCTTACTACCCCTTTTTCCAGTTAAAAAGTAGCCTATGTCCTTTCTCAGGCTTTAGACTGTGTACAAAATTTCATTACAATCGGTTCAGTAGTTTTGGCGTGAAAGCGAGACAGACAGACAGACAGACAGACAGACAGACAGATAGACAGACAGACAGAGATACTTTCGCATTTATAATTTATATATTAGTATAGAAGTATAGATTATGATTGTACGAGCATGTATCATAATATATTACTAGCTGTTGCCCGCGACTTCGTCTGCGTTAACATAATATAATAACAAAGATGGATAGTTTTCCCCTTTTTGTGGTTCCTTATACAAAGAGTAAAAACGGGACCCTATTTAAGCAAACGTCAAACGTAAACGTCAATAAACTTTCATGTTTCTAACTCAAGAAATGACGGACTTTCATTGAAACTTTCTACCCCACTTTCACCTCCTTGGAGGTAGAATTACCAGAAACGCTTAAATACGTATCCACTCATTTTTAATCAGTAGCACAAAAATAAAGTTTCATGTTTCTAACTCAAGAAATGACGGACTCTCATTCAAACGTTCAACCCCAATTGCACCCCCTTGGGGGTAGAATTTCCAAAAACGCTTAAATACCTATCCATTCATTTTTAATCAGCAGTCCAAAAATAAACTTTCATGTTTCTAATTTAAGAAATGACGGACTTTCATTGAAACTTTTTTACTTTTATACTTTGACATGTAATTTTATAAGTATAGATTAATTATTAATTATTATGTTATCCGTTGATTTTTGGTGTTGAGTGTTGCCTAGGAAAAACAAATAATTTGTATTGTCTTAAAATTATGTATTTTATTAATACCCTGCAATATTTATGCTTAATTCTAAATGTACCTAACTATAAATCTTACATAAATTATTGTCTAATTTACAAATTAATTAAACAACCTTGAGTGGCTTTTTTATCACATAATAAATACCTTCTGCCTATCTAAATTATCATTGTTCGGCATTTCTAAATAAATATTGTATGGAATCTTCGTGTAAGGCAATCATTAACATAATAATTCCTCCACTCAAAATTCCTAGAACTGCTAATACTAGATGAACACTTTTACCTTTATTGTTTTCATTTATTTCGGGCACTAAATCGGCTAGAGCTATGTACAAGAACGTACCGGCCGTGGCCGCATAGATCCACTGCGAAGCCGACTCGTGATCTTCGGCTAGCCATATTCCACCCGCCATTCCCATAAAACTGAGTATGGAGGAGAGCAAATTGTAGTACATGGCCCGTCTTATGCTCATTCCGGACCGCAGCAGAACTGCAAAATCGCCCAGCTCGTGAGGCAGCTCGTGGCAGAACACGGCTAATGCTGTCGCGAATCCCGTGACTGGATCGCCACTGAAGGCCGCGCCGATGGCCAGACCATCCGTCAAGTTGTGAAGCCCATCGCCGACTATGACCATCAGCGCCGTCGACGTCATCGGGCGCTCCACCGGCGGCGGCGGTGAGCCGGGCATTATCGCTCCGAGCTCGACTGAGTCCACTTGTTTCGGTGACTTTGCGTCTCCACTGGGAGCATCGTGGGAATGCGCGTGCCCTCCGTTCAAAATTTGCATGATCGCTTCCACTGCGTAAAACAGCAGTATAGTCAAAAATGTTACGCTGCATTTTAGTATAACTTCCGTTTCCTCTTGAGGTTCATTTGGCACCCCGTGGGATTTGATCGCATGCGGCAGCAGATGTAGCAGCGCGTCTCCGCATAGAGTACCCACAGCGATGGCTACCAAAAAGTGGATGACATGACTGAATATAGCAGACTTCAGCATGGGAACTATTGCAACTCCTAGAAGGCCGGTGGCACTTATAATCAGGATACTCAAACTTGCGTAGATCCATGCTGAAAGGGAAAAAAGTTAATGTAAAAATGGGAGGACCTCTTATCTAGGTAACTACCTAGTGTTAATAAAAAATAAATAGTTCTGAGTGTTTAGTTAGGATTTTTTTTCTAGTGTTTGTACTTTTAAAAGAAAACAATATCTACAGCGATTCATAAATGTATATCCTTACTCCAATGCCTTTCCAGTTTGGGTGTTGGGGCTTCAGTTTTGTAGCATGAGCGTTGGTCCAACTGGTAAACGAGTGCTGGACACATTTTCAGGAATGTCTTTGGGTTGATGGAAATGACGCCCGGTTCGTTCTCCATTCCGTAGACCTCTAGGATCTCCTTCGGTGACAGACATGATTTGTTCAATATTGGCAGTGCTGGAAACAAAACAAATGCTATTATTTTTTTAAATTAAATTATACCTAAATACTATGGCGATCTCATCAACTCTTCATTGAAAGATTGAGATGACGGTCCTTTGCGAACGTATTAAAAGGTCACAATTTCCTGGGTAGGTATAAAATCGTCATTGTAAGCGATTGCTGTCCAGCACCAAGCAGTTCCTTAATTTAATTTCACGGCTGTAATGTAAGGATCTTGCTCCTTTGAAACTAGGAGGGAAGTACAAATCATCTCGGCTGCAAGGGTCACCGTATTCATGGTCGTACCTAATAGGATAATCGCGTTCTCATATAAACGACAAGCGCTGGACAGTGGACTCCTCACGAGTCATTTTGTACTTTTACTTCCCGCCTGGCAATCAGTATAATATTAGAATTAAGATATTGTAGCCTAGAATGCTAAGTCTCCCTTTCGGTAACGTTCAACTGACCGGACCATAAGATTCTATTTGGAAGACTACAATAAAAAATAAAAAAAAATTGTAAAATATACTTGATACAGATTTGAGATACAAGCTTGTAGAGGTTAATGAAAAAGTTTTCAACTTTGCTGGGTGTAAGATTATGAGTTAGGTACCTACTTAAAAAAGCTAAAAGACATTCCGTGTATATAGTACCAATCTATTTTGTTATATATATTAATATTTATGTTATGAAACTACAAACGGGTTCTATGCAGACGTTATAGTTTTACTCAGTTCCTGTTCACCAGACCTCTCCATACCGTGCAAACCTGTCTATTGCCTGTTGAGCAACTCTTATGCAGCTTTCTTCGACTCAGTAGCAGGATTTATCAATTGACCGTTATGCAATCAGTGTGTCAAAAGCTTATAGTAGTTTCCTAGCTTAAGAAATCTCTACAAAAAAAAAACCTTTAATAGTATTCAAGATTTCGAAACAAAAAATCTCGAAAAATTTCCGCTTTAATTTTAGGTTACTCGTATTCTACGCGTTGGTGCGCAAGATACGAGATCATTATTATTAGTCAAAGGATGGCGTTACAAAAGTGAAAGATGGGTGTCGTAGCCGTAGACAAGTAGAAGCTTGAAATTCTGAGCCACTTCTAAGAGCTACAGTAGAAGCACAGAATAAAATATAATATTAGTGCAAGTAGTAGAAGTACTTGTACTAATATGTATTCTGTGGTAGAAGTTTAAAAAATCAAGAAGGACTTTGGAGACTATACCTAGAGCAGTGGTTCGTATTGTGGTTAGTGGCTTGTGATTTCGTCAAACAAAATGTGTTCAGAGTTCAGATTCCAGCCATGGTCCATGGACCATAAGCCACAATCTCAAAATGCATGTAGGTATATATGTATGGCCATATTCGGCCAAAATTTATTTAAACCTAACCATCTCGTCAACTATGTCACCTATTTGTGTATCTATAAAACCATGTAAATTGCAACTCCTTTACAAAGATTTGTGAATATCATTCAACGTACGCGGTAGGCGGTACGTGACCAATCCACAGTGAACCAAAGTGCCATGAAGGTCGCCAAAGTGTACCCAAACCGACATCACTATCTAATTCAAGGGCACCAATAGAATCGGCAACGTATTTTACAATGTGACTAAGTTTCCGTCTTTCACTAATCACTAGACACATTTTGTTATCAAGGATAAAGTTGACCAAGGGGAAATAATTACAGGAATGAAAAATCGATTTAGTTTACGATTTTAAAATATGCAGTGTATTCAGGTTAGGCGCTAATTTCTTTGGTCTCGTTGTAAAATTGTGGACATGGAGAAAATTATTACCTACCCATACCATAGACGCCCATACTAAGCATGGCCATCATAAAAAGGGTTTCTTCCTAGTGTCTACGTAAGTATGGACAAAGGAACAGATTTTAAAAGAAATCTGTATTTTTTTTCCTTTCAACTGACATCAGTATAATTCTAATTTCTCGCCAATTTTGTCGCATTTACACCTCAGGGGAAGCAGCCTTCTGACAATCACCTGTATACATAATTATGATACTGAATGTACTGTGACTTCTTTGTGGAAATTCGTCAGACACCTGATGATGATTTTTTCGAAACCGGTCGTGTATAATTAAATTCTGTAATAAATCTATTAAAATAAAGTGGAATACGTGCAAGGAAAGTGTATAATTATTGTGTGATTGTCTTATATGACTTATACCATAGTCCATACGGTACGCCGTATGCCGTATGCTAATTGCTAGATATTATCAAACCTATAAGGGCCTCTCCACACTTCGAAGAAAAAATAACATGAATAAATTCGCGCAAATAAAATCTGCGCGGTTAAAATTCACAGCGTCCAGGATGTCCCTAAATTTACAATATCACCAGATACTTAGCAATAAAACTGTACAAACCCAACAATCATTACTCTGAAACCGGGTTAACTCGGTTAAAATTGGTAATGATTATTTAATGACTTATTATTATTGTTTAAAATGTAGGCAAAAATATTTACTTAAAATAATTTTTGCTACAGCAGTGCAGAGTATCATAGAATGTATAATATTATCGGTAGTATCTCTTTATTAGTTTTTGTTTCGGGATAATAATATGTATTATTAAAAGCTCTTTTACTATTACAAAAAATAATTTTATAAGACATAATAATACTTATAAGATAAAACAAATTCAAAAAAATCTATCACCATTACCGTGATAAATTGATAATTTTATTCTGCCTATACCTATTTGATAAGCATAGTTCTTTACTACTTACTTACTATCAAAAGACGTTTCTAACTTTCTAAGATAATTGAATATTAATTTGGTTTGCACAAGTCGTCGCTTGCCTCTCTAACTGACGTATCTGACATTTTTTTCGAAACTGAGTTATCTACACCATCTTAGTCAATTTTGCAAGACGAATCGATCTGTATAATCTACGTATCTGTATGTTCTACCAGTTCTGAGATATCACAAAGGTTGGGGCAGGCGTATCTACACTTTCTTGAATTATAGAGCTCACTAAAAGACTTATGTCACTTACGACGTTTAGTAAGATTTTGTTTGCAATACTTGTAAGATCTATTGGCGGCGTAAGTTACATAACTACTAGTCCATTGAAATGTTACAATTTTAGGACCGAATATTGCTTTACTAGAGGACGCAATTTTATTTTTGGAATATTATGTTGGGGGGGTCAATAGAAGCTTAACCTCAAGTTTGTGGGGTCGCCACTCTTGTCCCCCGGCCGCCATCTTGAAAAAAGAGATGACAACACTATTTTCGTGATATCTCGGAAACTATAAGTCTTACAAAAAAAATTTAAAAACATAATTTGTTGCAAACTATTTTTCCTACAAATATGTTCATATAATTTTTTAACCTTAATTAAAGAATTTAAAAGTTATAAGCAAAAAAGTTATATTTTTTTAAAAGGTTTATTATTGCTATAGATCTTTGTTTTATACATTTTACAATAAAATTACCTAAGACCAACCTTGTAGATGATCTTTTGAGAAAAAGATCCCCCAATCCCCCCCGATCACATGAAATTAATTTTCTGCAGATGCAAAGCAAACTGTGAAAGCATGTGTGGCTGCAGAAAAGCAGGCATAAGATGCTCTACAGTATGCCTACTATTCTGTAAAGCATTTCAGGCCTACTTTTCTGCAGCCACAGTCTACAGTATGCCTACTACACTACATAAATATATGCAACTATATTATAGTATGCCTACTATATTAGTCTACATATACCTACTATACTATTTAAATCATTTCAGGCCTGCTTTTCTGCAGCCACACACGGTTCCACAGTTTCCTTTGTATCTGCAGAAAATTAATTTCATGGGATCGGGGTATCTCTTTCTCAAAAGATCATCTACAAGGTTGGTCTAAGGTATATTTTTTTTTTGTAAAATGTATTAACAAAGTTAAGGAGTGATAATAAACCTTTTCAAAAAAATTCTCACTGTTTTGCTCATAACTTTTTAAATTTTTAGTTTAGGGTAAAAATTTATATGAACATATTTGAAGGCAAAATAATTTGCAACAAATTATGTCCTCATAAATTTTTTGTAAGACGTATAGTTTCCAAAATATCACGAAAATTGTGTTGTCACCCCTTTTTTCAAGATGGCGGCCGGGCCGGGAGACAAGGGTGGCAACCCCACAAACTTGAGGTTAAGCTTCTATTGACCCCCCCAACATATTCTAAAAATAAAATTGCGTCCTCTAATAAATGCAAAGCAAATGTAACATTTCAATGGACTATACGTAAGATGTATGATGATATGTTTTTGGCTACTTTAGAGAATGATGCAATAAAACCCTGTTTTGCAACCTACCGCAGAGAGTTTAAGGCTAAAAATCTGAGTTTTCATCATCCCAAAAAGGATCAATGCAGTTTATGCATGGCGTATCGTACCGGTAATTCCGAATAATTTTGTTATTTTTTTAAACTATCAGTATACCTAATGGCATTGGTTACGTGTTTGTAATTTGTAACTTGTAATTTGATTATAACTGATTATTTCTATACCCTGAATTTTATTACATGATTTATAGTACAAATTGCCCGACGTAAGTTACAACAAATACCGTCCAAATCGAAAACAAAGTTCTCTCAAAGAGACGTATCTGCTTTGAAAATGTATTATTTAAATAATAATAATAATATTTAAATAAAATTTATACCCACGCGAAGTACTCTATAAGATCAATGTACAGGCAGATTTTTATTTTGTTCACGCTGATAAACGTTGAGCTGCCTCCGATTTTAGGTAACCATTAACCGAATAAAGCTTGCCCTGAACATTTTGCTCAATGTCAGTTACGTCAGTTACGGCCGTTCCCAATCTATCTCTGGTTTTGCCCTACTAGAGATAGGAATATCTCTCATTAGACATTAGAGACATATATTTTATGTCAATTCAATGTTAGCTGCGATCGGTCGTATGTCAAACCAGAGATAGATTGAATATTGGGAACGGCCGTTAGAGAGACAAGCGACGAAGTGTGGAGAACTATGAAGGACCAGGAAATTATTGGAATTTACTTTGATGAAATTTTGATGATGACTATTCTTTTGGTTCTAAATTCTACAGGTGTACCGTGTAACAAAGCTAAGTGATATTACTTTAGGGTTTGTATGTGTTCCTTGTAGAGAGTTCACTGTGAAAGTAGCAGCGCTGAAAGACCAAACTTTTTTTTGGGATTTGTATGGGCAAGCGCCCCAGCGTCACGAGTTTTTCCATACAGAGGTGAAAAAAAAAGTTCTTTCAGCGCTGCTACTTTTACAGTGAACTCTATACACGGGACTCATACACACCCTAAACTATTATTACTTAGTTTTCTTGCATCATGTATAATCTACGTGTAACAGCCGATGAAAAACAGGCCAAGTGCGTGTCGGGCCACGCGCAATATAGGGTTCCGTTATTCCGTAGAGGTGCACTAGTTTTTGATAATTTTTGTATGGTCAATAAATGTACATTTATAACGTGTACACTACTAACAGCATCATCTCAGTTCCTTTCAAAGGAATTTGGACGAAAAGTTCCTTTATACTTCGCCGAATACATTTTTTTAGTTGATCGACTATACTTTTCTACTCCCTTCTGCAGCTCATAACTTTTCAAGTCTTCTTAGCCGTGATGGTTTTTTCCTTTTCAATTCAGCATATTTCCTACTCCCTTCTGCAGCTTCTGTAAATGTGATTTTTTTCACATTTTCAGAAGCAAGCGTTTAGCTGGTAGAAGGGGGGGGGGGGGGACGGGACACTGGACTCTAACGATTTTTTCCACTTAAGTCTTCACATCATTTTTCACAAATGGATCCCTAAATCGGAAAATGATTTTTGAATACTCATAATATTTTTGAAAAACCTATCCATCGACACCCCACACGATGAGGTGGACGCGCAAAAAAAATATATCGACGCTTGATGTGTAGGGGAGGTACCATAAAAATATATTTTTAAGATTTTATGTACCATTTTGTCGGCATCGTTATAATATGTGCATTCATGCCAAATGCATCTTTGTAGGCCCTAAAGTCTCTGAGCAAAACCGCGGACAGACAGACGGGCAGACCAATTAAACTATAAGGGATCCTTGTCCTTGTTGACTACGGAACCCTAAAATGGAGCCTAGCAGTCGATCTGTCATTTTATGAAATCATACTCTACAGCTCGGAGGTAGGTATAGATACTCTTTTAAGCTTTGATCTTGAAGTAGATAACATTTCTATCACAAAATGACTGTCATGAATTAGAGCATTGAAGCGGCCACGGGCCTTCTTACTGGTGGATGGCGACCTCTTGTGGCGGTGCTGTGTGTCGTGGAGCTGGCGGAAGGTGCCGTTGACGCGGTGCAGCGCCAGGTCGTGGGGCGACGTGAACACGCGCCCGCCCAGACCCAGGCTGTCCAGCAGGTGCTCGAAGCCCTGGGAAATTTAAATATCCTTTAATTTTTCTGCAAAATGGACCTTATTCATCCAATCAAGCAACGGTCAGATCCCTAGGAACAGGTCCGGATTTATATTTTTTATGAGTATAGGCCACTTTAATTTTGCCACCCCTATGTACGAACTCTGCCGCCATCCTAGAACGCTGCTGCCCCCCAAGGACGCCATAGAACGCTGCCGCTCATAGACGCTGGCCGCTGGCCTATACTGCCTAAAGTCTAAACCAGAGGTTCCCAAACTTTTTTTTGTCATAGACCACTTTAAACATTTTGCTGGATCCGGTGGACCCCACAGCTATCCCAAAGTTCAAGGCCGGTCTAAAAAGCGTATTAATCCAACAGTTGGACTATGGAGTGTAGATGGAGGAGAACTATCTCTGTATGTAAAAAGTGTCCGCTGAAATGGGTGAAATGAGGGTGGTGCTACAGTAGCAACAGCCAACAGGGTAAATTTTAAATCATTTAGCAGCTTTTATTTAGCTATTTTAGATTATATTTTTCAAAATATATTGGTATTATTTATTTTGTTATTTATTTTATTAATTTATTATTTATTTACTAAGTATTTTGTCACCAACGGCTACATTCATTCCATACCCTTTGCTGCAGCTAGCGCCACTTTCAACTGTTATTTACTACGTACAGCTGGACACTTTTTCAAATATCCCCCATATAAGATAGTTCTCCTCCATCTACACTCCATAAGTTATACCTTTACTTTTTTGTATTCTAAGTTTGACTCACAATTCACAGTACAAGGAGCCTTCGGAGGGGTAAAAAGTAAACGTAAATATTTTCTTGTTTTGTAGCTATTTAACACAAAAATTACCACGCTTTTACTTATTTCTAAATCTCCTCGCTCTGTAATATTTAATCTGCTATTAATACAATATTGTCTGCCTATATTCATAGGAGAAGTCAAATCGGGTCACAAAATTTTTATAGACCCCCGTTAACGACTCGTGGACCCCCATTTTTTTTCCACGCAAGCGTAGACCCCTATCATGCTCCCGTGGATCCCATGGGGTCCACCTGGACCACTTTGGGAATCAATGGTCTAAACAATTATTACCGCCGCAGACGACGTGAAAAAGAATACGGTACGGCACATAATATGACACAACCGCTGTTATTTTACATCGGCTCTTTGAGAGACCGTGATTAATTAAGAGGGATGATGAAGGAAGGTAATTTATAGGTACTTCCACAGAAATAAGGGTACTTCGCACTAGGCAGTAGCTGTAACTAGGTAAGCAGTCGTGTAGCACCTTCATCGTGGGTATCGCGACACAATATATTTTCAATTGTTATTTGTTGGTGAATACTGAATTCCGACATTTCTCCTAAGATTTAGTTTTCCGACCTACAGCCTCAATGATGTTTACTTGGTCTTAGAAAGCACGTTACGTTACTTTACGGGTCAAAATATCAATGGCATTTTCTAAAAGCTTTCCGACTTACAGTCTCAGATGTGTTATTCAACAAACATGTTTGCAAACACCGGGATATGGACTAAGCTAACTCTAGGAAATGTTTTTTATAATATTTAGATAAAATGAGTTTTGAACCGGAAGGAGAAACAAATGCGTAAAGTTTAAACTCTGTTTAGTTAAGAAACCTAACAAATTAGATAAACAAAACGATTGCGTAAAGTTCTCCTTACTACCGACTACGTCCATGTGACATGTCTGGTACATTAAAAATTAGAATAGTCGCTTGACAGACAAGGACGAAATAGTATTTAACTATCTATAGCATAGACTATATAGGTCTACCAGAATCTGATGGCAAAAAGTGAGAAAATAAATTGACTCTAGCAATACCGGGGTAATTGGAATAAAACATTTTGATCCTTTTTTTTCTTATAGTGGCTGATTCTGTGTGTTAAACATGCAAATATAAAAATTTATCAAATGATCAAGGATATTTTTTGAAAATCTGCTGTCAAAAATCGCCATCAGATTCTGGTGTACATATTATATTAGATATAATATGGACGCAGGAATAAAAACACATCTACTGCTCAATGCTCATACAGTATAATAGTACATCTTTAATAGGGGTAACTATATTAATAGTTAGGGGGCCATCTAAAAAATTCTATAGCAGGTGGACTGTGGAAAGAATAATAACAACTCGCACACCGGTTTCGGTGACGCTGGCCGGTTTCATTGAAACCAGGCCAATAACGTAGGAGTAATTTTATAGTGCCAAAGTGTGTGCGCAGTACGCAAGATCACTCTCTATTCCTTTTACTCTCATAAGTCATAATGACTCATAAGTCATAACCCAGTGGGACGGACGACCGACAAGACTGGCGAGAGATCAGTCGCTTTTAACATGCCCATCCGACGCATGGATGATCTTAATTGTCAGACAATCAGCCTGCATTGTCCTAACCAAACTTGGAAATAGCATGTTTCCAACGCGGGAATCGAACCCACGACCTCCGAGTCAAGAGCCACGTACTCTTAACCACTGGACCACGGAGGCGTTTTTTTTTTTGTGGAGAGAAGAACAAGTAGGAACTATCTGCGACATTTTCGTGAAATATCCGTCGTAAACCTGTCCACTGACCTATTATGTACATAACATACGATAATATTTGATAACTGTAATCTCTTATCTAAGACGTAAACATTATCCCCTAAATTCGATAAACTTCTAAATAAACTCGAGTTAGGAGGATAAACCTAATTTTGATTTAAAAGTTAAAACTTAAATGATATTATCTAATATCCATTCTACCATATATTATAACATTGACTATAGGGTCCAAGGCCCCCCGCAAGGGCTAATGGCGCCTGTGTTTGGTACTACTAATATATATTCTGTGCCTGTGTGCAAAAATCGGCCAAGTGCGAGTCGGACTCGCGCACATAGGGTTCCGTACCGATAGAGAGCAAAAATAGGACAAAAATAATTGTGTTTTTTGTATGGGAGCCCCTTAATTTTTTATTTTATTTTAATATTACTTTTACATTCCCATACAAAAACACAACTTTTGGCCTATTTTTGCTCTACAAGCAACGGTACGGAACCATTCGTGCGCGAGTCCGACTCGCACTTGGCCGATTTTTTATATATTTTTGTCTAAATAGCTAATATTAGATGTTCCGCCCGCCTAAATTAGGAATTTTACGGAAACCGTACATTTTTCCGCAAAAAAAGACTATAATAATATGTCCTTTCGCGTGGACTATTCTTCATGTGTGCCAAAAAACATCAAAACAAATCTTAGCTTAATATACACATAGCCTATAGCCTTCCTCGATAAATGGGTAATCTAATACTGAAATATTTTTTTAAATCGGACCAGTTGCAGTGTTCCTAAGATTAGCGCGTTCAAACAAACAAACTCTTCACCTTTAAGTATAATAATATAGTATAGATTCTATATAACATTTTTGCACTACTTCTGTAATGGACCGGGAAGTGAATTATTATAGGAGCTAGACTAAAAATACTACCGAAGGGTGGCGTCCAGCGTCATACTGCACTTTGGCCAAAAACGGCTAAATAGTGGAAATTGGAAAAAAACTTCGATTTTGATATGGGGAAACGTATCCTTTTGAAAGAGGAACATAAAATATGTTTAACAAAAATAAAAGTTGAGTATATTGTATCATACTCAAATTTTATATTTTTCTTTTCATAAAAATGTGTTGGGCCCTTGGTTCTTGATAGAGGCTGAATTACACCGGCGTAAATTCCGCCGCGTTTACGCCGCGTTTTAAATTCATACAAAATACTGACGGAACGCGAACGGACGACACGCTATGCCGAAATTCCGTCGCGAGCCGAATTTCCGTCGAGCCGAGTCGAGCGTAAAGTTCGGCAGCGATTCGGCGGTAACATAACACACTATATACGCGACGGAATTATCAAAACCGAACATAGCAAATCCAACCTTAAGGGTCTATACAGACGGACCGCATTTAAACTGCAATCCAACCGCAAATTGCAGTTCAAGTGCTGTTTGAATGCAGTTGATAATGGTTTGCAGTTCTATTGCAGTCGTGTCAACTGCATTCAAAATTGCAGTTCAAGTGCAGTTTGAATGCAGTTGACACGACTGCAATAGAACTGCAAACCAAACGCGCAGTCGGATTGCAGTTCAGTTGCAGTTGGCGTGCAGTCGTGTGAAAGCTGTTTGTTTTGCAGTTCTATTGCAGTCGTGTCAACTGCATTCAAACTGCACTTGAACTGCAATTTGCGGTTGGATTACAGTTGAAATGCGGTCCGTCTGCATAGACCCTTACATCTGAGAATTTTAAATACTCACTTACGCGCGCGTTCCGCAACGGAAATTACGCCGCGAAATTTCGGCTCTTCGCGTAATTTATAGTGTGTCGCATCAGACGTAAGCGACTGAACGTAATTTCGGCCACGTAATTCAGCCTAGTGTGTTGAGACCCAAAGATGAATAATATTACGTTAATGACGGTAGTGCAGGGCTCCTAGACGATCAAATTTATTGTGCAATATTATTGACTAATTTATTTGATAGTAAGATTGAAAGGCATTCAATATCAACCCTATAGAGTATAGACGGTCAATAAAATAATATTGCGCTATTCGTGATATTTTGAAATAAAATTGATCGTCTAGTCTCTAGAGTCTAGACTCTAGGGTCTTAAGCGGGGAATTAACTACCGGGCTGCCCGCGGGCCGCCCGGTCTGGCACAAGTCTGCCCCTTGCCCCTATTGAACACACATAGAACGGGCAAGTCAGTCGATTATAGAGAGCTGCAGCTCGGTCGTGGACTCTTGGACTCAATATTCTTTTTAACAGATGATAGATCAGCATCGGCATTGATTTATTTGGATTTTTCAATAAGTTCGCTGTAAGCTGCTTTACGCAACGGCTTTACATAGATCGGTGTTCATGTCCTTGCTTTTAACTTTCCACAAACAAGGATGCGACCGGTAAATGGAAATAAACGAATATCAAAATTGTTTTTGTTGGTTTTTCTTTAGTTTAATGTTTCTATTATTTACAATAATATGTTTTAAAATAATATTTTAAGTGCACTCCAGTCGCTCTCCAAGGCGCAAAATGACGACGGGCCGCCCGTTGCGACCATTCATGTACAGACTTGCCCGTGCCCGCGCGGGAAAAATGCGATCTCGCGGGCAGGCTGCGGGCACGGGCCGGCAGGCAAGTCTGTGCCCGTACCTAGGAATTGACGAGCAGACATGCGACAGACCTGCCCGTGACGGGCGGCCCGTAGCGGGCGGCCCGGTAGTCAATTCCTTGCTTTAAACTCAAAACACAAATTATTATTTGAGTAACTGATAAACTGTAACTAACGGATTAATGTTTGCCATTGTATTCGCAGTTGAATGTTTGTACGACTTTCATTCACAGGTGTTAAAAATTCTTTTGTTTTTCTAATGACTGAAAACTGATAATAGCTGGAAACGCACGAACATTTTTAAGTTATGTAATAATTAATTATTAAAATTATTCATATGGAAGGAAGCATAAGTATACAGGTAAAAATATTATATTATTATTAATTATTTATGTCCTTAATTATTTATATTTTGGTCCTACAGGCTACAGTTAAAGGTTTACCAAGAAACACAAGTGAAGCTACTTGTGTTAACAATATCTCTTGTCTCTACCAAATAATAGCATAAAACGAGCCGTTTTCTGTACATAGTTATAAATACTTACTATAAAGATTGAACGATAATTTAAAAAACTAAAAAAATCTGAATGTTTTTTAATAAACTAAGAGTCACTCTCACAAAAAAAAACTAATTTAACGACAAGTCACTAACTGTGTGGAAAACTGTACGTCAAGAAATTGGTGTGCATTTACTGTAAGGTCTTTAGCAAATTTAAATGGCATATAATTGGAAATCGCGGAAATGGAACTCACGAGTCACGTCCACATCATCCGGGTTGTCGAACAAAATAATATATTACTCTTTGCTCCAATACGATTTCAAGATCTCAGTCGATAGAGATAGGAGTACGCGTACACCTTGATATTTTTTTAATACCAAAGTGCAAACACAAAAGAACTATTAGGAGGCTGGATGTGACTTTATTGGGTAAAAAACCCTCTCAGGATTATATGATACGAAAACGTAGCCTAGATGTTCTATTACGTTGTCAATTCATTCTTTGTCTCAAACAACAGCAAACAACCAAATATAGAGTTGTGGCTTGTGAAGTCAATTAGTAATCAAACAAATATTTTTACTTTATGTTACTATTACATTATTTAAGTACTATTATATTATATACTATTATATTACATTATTTGTCAGTACAGTATTCGTCGGGAACTCTTTACGGTTTCGGGATAAAAACTAGCTAAATTTATTTAGAAATAAAACATTTTTTATGTTATTCAATATTTTGTAC
Source organism: Polyommatus iphigenia (assembly GCA_963422495.1). Lineage (NCBI taxonomy): Eukaryota > Metazoa > Arthropoda > Insecta > Lepidoptera > Lycaenidae > Polyommatus > Polyommatus iphigenia. The sequence continues at coordinate 136,921 of OY730190.1, forward strand.
AAAATTAGTGTGATGTGTTTACGCTGCCTGTTTACGTCTTAAACTTTGTCTTGTTGTCTATTATCTAGGTATCTGTTGGGTCAGTCAATAAACGTCAGTCCATCCTGATAGGATTAAAACCGCGACTTCCCTTTCCGCAATCTAGCCGCTCTGGCACCGACCACCGACCCATCGCGCAAATCGCAATAGGAGTGTATATTCGCGCAGAATATTAAACAAACATACTTCTTTTGTTTGATAATATTACGCACATCCAATACATTATTTACTTTGCCAAATATAGAGTACAATTACAATATTATGTTAAATTTACAGAAGTCAGAAACATATCATAGCAAAAGTACAGCTACAAAGTAGAGTTAAGTGTTTATGCAATGTTAGATCTAGTGTGATACTAGACAATAATTGCATAATGTGAAACTTATGGCGCACGTGTGAATTGAGTGAAGAGTATGCAACAGACATTGTCTTGATGGGAGACTGGTGATGGTAGAGAATAAAGATAGATATATGGGTGTAGCTATATTTGATAATAAAATAATAATTGAAATCTAATTTGCATAGGTGTTTTGTTCAAGATCAGAAAAAGAAAACAGCTGATGATACCGCTTGCTCTATGTTTTACGGGAGAAAATTAATATTATGGAACTAGAAATGATTTCCTAAATAATAACATAATATGAGGCATTTAAACAACCGTAACCCATTATTTACTGGGAAAAGAAAATAAAATCAACGAGGCTCTATCATGATATTGCTTCTTCAAGCTTAGGGCTAGAAGACTCTACATTTCATAAATAATTTTGATTGAGGTGGGTTTAGGCAAGGTTTAGGGTAGGAAGTAGGTACTGCGCTTATTGCTATAAGATATTAACAAAAAATTAAAACCGACTTCCAAGGTAAAAACAATAATAACATCCTTATAATATGAACTAAAAAGTATTAAATAATTTTTCCTCTCTAAATGTGCCTTTTTCCGAATTCGGCTAAACCTCAACTATTTCTGTACTCAATCTTCATCATTTTGAAGTCGGCACCAGATATAGCTGAATCTTTATATTTTCTTTGACAGAAAATTTGAAACTTTTGGAACTGGCACCGACTTCAAAATTATGAAGATTGAGTACAGAAATAGTTGAGGTTTAGCCGAATTCGGAAAAAGGCACATTTAGAGAGGAAAAATTATTTAATACTTTTAGTTCATATTATATGGATGTTATTATTGTTTTTACCTTGGAAGTCGGTTTTAATTTTTTGTTAAAAATAATAATTTCACTCTTTTTAGTTACCTAGTAGATAAACTATAATTAGTGCCAATTTAAATTGTATAAAAAATAGTTTCATATTGTCTTCACTAGATGTCACTGAGGCGCTCCTGTGTCGGCGCTATCGCTTGTCCGAACTCCGAATGTTGTTCATATAGTTTTAGTTACACGATGTATTCAATAGATGGCGCCGAGGTGCTCCTGAATCGCAGTATCGCTTGTACGTAGGAGAGTCATAACACATACCCCAAGGCCCAAATATCAGGTAGATAAATTTAAACAATACATTTATAAAATCTAAGTGAACACAACCCTATGCGTGCTAGGTAATTTAACAATTTAACGCTTCAACTTCCAAGCGGCCACATGTGGCCGCCAGAACAATGGATTTCCAAGAATCCGCGATCGAAGGATGAGCCGAATCACACCCAGCGGCGCGGCGAGCATATTTTCAGTGTCACAATAATATTATAATATTAATCAGCTTTATCTTCATTATTGTAATACATAGTAAGTACTATCGCTTGAGAAACTTGGAAAGTCTCGCGGCCGCCTGCGCCTTTCTCAAGCGATACTAATGCTATATTGCATTACATTAATGAAGATAAAGTTTAAAATCATATGACACTCAAAATGCTCGCAGCGCGGCATGCCCTGACATTCCGGTTAGAACTTAAAACTTGCATACGATGTTTACGCATGCGCCGCGCGGCGCGCGGCGACGCCGCACCGACCGCGGTGTATAAACAGCCTATATTAATAATTGGTGTTGTTATGTACATAATTATTATTATTGTATCCATACCTATGCCTTGTAACTTGTACTATAATCTATTTTGTGCCATGAGACATTGGTGACCTTAACACGACGTGGTAATGATGATGATGACGATGATGATGATGATGAATTTGAATTACGTGGTAGCATATGCTTTCTCTTCTTAAAACAACGCCGAAACTCCCAAACGTGTATCTATAAGGAGTCAGGAGTTCTCTCAGCATCTTCGAAACCATGGTATACCTTGACCCAATATTTGACTTTTTGATAGCATATTCTTAGTACACTTCACATAAAACCAAAATCACCATATATTTCCATATAAATTTCGAGGAGTTCCCTCGATTACTCCTGGATCCCATCATCAGGTCACCACTTTTGTGAACATGGTACCAAATTGGGATGAAACCTAATACAACAAAACAAAAATTTCGAAAATCGGTTCACAAACGGCGGAATAATCGTTGAACATACAAAAAAAAAATCACAGCCGAACATATAACCTCCTCGTTTTTTGGAAGTCGGTTAAAAACAAGATGCTGTGTTTAAAATATTACCTGAAACTCATTCTTATTACTTTGTCATTTACTACAAGAGTTCATGAATGATTCGACGATGTAATAAAAATGTAAATAGATAATACGGCTGTCGACAGGCGGCTCGTTTGTAAGCATGGTATTTACATTTTACTACAGGTAATATTATGTACTAATTTGCATTAAAACAATCGCTATCTTAAAATATATGTATATGTAGTTAAATAGATACACAGCGAATAATGTTAAATGCAAAATTTAATTTTTAAAAGGGTCCTAAAACTCACGAAAAGTTAAGTATTCATGGAGAATAAGGATACGGTTTTCCTTCTTCATATAGGTTGTCGATAAATCTCACTATGCTTGTTTGCTTCGGTTAAATTTAATTAAACATTGATAACTGATTTTGATAGTGATACGATAGATACTACGATTGACAGGTTCGATGAACTTCCGTTTACGAAATAGGGAAAGGCGATTTAACTATTGCAATAGTTTTTATAAATTTTCCGCTGGGCTCGAGTAGAGAGTCGAGATTTCTCTTGTCAGCGCGACATCGGATAGAAATGAACATGAACATTGTATACAACTGAGTCTCAGGCATGATCGCGGGCTCGCAATTGAGTGTATTGAATAAAGTACTAAATATGAGGCTCACGTACCTCGAAAGTGATGGTTCCGTTGTCGCCGTACTTGTCGAATATTTTGTTGATGAAGTACTGTTGGACGGGCAACGTGGTGTTGGGCGGCGCGGGGTCCGCGCACGCGGCCGCTGCCAGCAGCACGATGGCGCTCGCTGTCCACATGGCTGCGACTGCCGACTGATGGCGATGCGCCGGTGATCTGCGCTCTATCGACGGTGTCACTAATTATCCGAACCGATAGAACCTGCGCTCGCGCATACCGCTCCTATTTGTTTACGCGATAATCTTCGAATTCGCGATTCGTACACACGTCTCGGTGGGCCGGAGCTCGGTGTGCGTCTGATACTTTCACCCACCGCTCGCCGGCGTCTGAGGCCGGGTCCGCTGATAAAGAAGTGTTTACGTGGTGGCCATCAGAACCGTTCCGTCGCGGGCTCGCGGCTCGCGGCACCGCGGCCGTAGAAAAGGTCACAGATGTTAGAAACTCATTGAAAGTGTTCACCTCGTTCCTCTCTCTTTCGCTACTGAGCCGATTGTTTGTTCTCGCTGATACTGTACTCGGCGTTATTATTTAATGTTTATTCTATCACACGATACCAGAATCTTCAATCTAGTCAGATATATAACGTGAAATGGCGTGAGAGTCGTTATCAATTTATGATTTAATTGTTACGTTCTCTACCGTTTAATAAACAACGTCACCTTTGTGAAGAATGTTTCTTGTTAGTTGTTAAATGTAAATAGCACGTAATATTGTTTGCAATCTACAGATACCAGCGACCAGTGTGTACTTCCTCGTTAATGTTTATTGTGATGATATTATATTTAATAATATTATCTGTACAGCTTTATTATTGTCATTAGAATACGAAGAAATTATATTTTCTTGGGAACTTTCTTTTCCTACGTCGACTTTTTCTTTTACGAACCTGATTGTATACGAGATTAAGACACCTTCTAACCTTCCCTGCATGAATTTTCATAACGTAGGTAGAGACTTTAGGCAATGTAGATAGTCTCTATTTTAAATATCTACTAAGCAGATAAAGTTGTACTTATATAAATTAATTGTATGTATATAATATAAGAAGGTATAATTAGAATGTAGATCCGATATAATATTTTGATTAGGGGTAAACCGTAAAGTTCAGACAAAACCCCTAAGTCCTACCTAAAGTCTACACTCTACCTCCAATGACCCAGTCCCTCTACTTACACCTAATCTTGAAAATCCTTACCTACCTAGGACTCTACGTTGTCTTGTATCTACTAAGGCAGTAAGTAGAATACTGAGAAATTGAGGTAGTATTCTAGGTAGGATATCGTAAGGTTAAAAGGTAAAATCTACTTTAAATCATATTGTTTCAAATCGATCGTGTAATATGTGTGTTATGTATATTCTAAAGAACGTTTTATTTACTTTCCGAGCCTAATCTTAGGAAGCATACCCATACTACGTGACCTACTTTTTAAGATTTTTTGACTCCCCCCCTCCCCCTGGTGACCACGCGTAGTATATACCAAGACACCCCCCCCCCCCCTTCAATTGTTCACGTGGTATTGACAAGAATAATTTTTAATCATTTTGTAAGTAGAAAGAGTAGATAGCAAATGAAAATAATTTGACTCATATTTGTGTTTATTAAGTTAATTATTACAAAAGACTCTTTGCATGTTTATAATAATTATTACTACTTCATTAAATATGGGAATAAAAATAACGATCACCAAAAAATACTTTCATAAGTACCCAATAGTTTGCCAAAAAGAAATACTTGACACCAATATTTAAGTTATACTGTACAAGGTGTAACAAATCTAATTAGTGATAATACTTTAGTATGTGTACGTTTTCTTTATAGTGAGTTTACTGTGAAAGTAGCAGCGCTGAATGAGCAAAATTTTTTCACTTTCGTATGGGCAAGCGCCCCAGTGTAACGAGTTTCTCCATACAAAAGTGAAAAAAAATTTGGTCTTTCAGCGCTGCTACTTTACAGTGTACCTTATGTGAGGAACACATACACACCCTAAAGTATTACCACTTAGATTTATGTATAATATATATAATAATAATCGGCCAAGTGCAAGTCTAACTCGCGCACGAAGGGTTCCGTACCGTAACAAAGAAAAAATAGGCCAAAATAGGCCTACATACTAGATATTTTAGTCACGATTGTAGTTCAAATTGTAATCGAACACCAAAATATATAGTAAACTAGATGATGCCCGCAACTCCGTTGCGCCAAAACTTGTTTATCGCGCGAGGACCGTACATTTTTTCGAAACAAAAAGTATCCTATGTCCTTTCCCGAGACTCTAAAGTGTCTCCATGCCAAATTTCAGCAAAATCGCTTCAGCGGTTTGGGCGTGAAGAGGTAACAGACAGACAGACACACTTTCGCATTTATAATATTAGTATGGATGATCATTGATCACCAAGCTTGACAACTTCACCAAACTTCAAAATGCCTGACAGGTAACAAGTAACAATAGTGCCTGTTTTTTTTTAACACGTTCTCTGCCGGTAGTACAAACGAGAAAAATTACAAAAAAATTTTTTTGTCGAAATAGATGTATTAGGTCAAGACTTAAACTATGATATCATTTAGGGTTCGATAGGGTGCAGGGCTCCTGAGATATAATAAAAAAAACCTTGAGGTCACATGTGACCTACGCGGCGTTGTAGTACGGAAAAGTACGCAATCGTTATTACTGCGCCGCTCCGGTCACAATTCTGGGCACCGCACCCTTCAGTCACCGTTGTGTCGTTGCGAATTTTCCTGGTTTTTGGTGACGAACCATGGATTTACCCAATTTAGATATTGAGATGGAAGACTTGAATATATCACCAGAAGACATACTTAATATTGAGCTACTTGAAGCTAGTTTTTTTAATGAAACAAGGAATAAACCTTTTTATGTCTAATACGTTTCAACAAACGTCATCGATATGCAAAAGTTTATTGCAAAAATGTTTTTTTCATTTTTTTAGGATTCCGTACCCAAAGGGTATAAACGGATGATTTACCTATTACTGAGACTTCGATGTCTGTCCGTCTGTCCGTCCGTTTGTCTGTCTATCTGTCTGTCTCCAGGCTGTAATACAATAGCCACTATAGCTAGACTTCTGAAATTTTCACAGATTATGTATTTCTGTTGCCGCTTTAACAACAAATACTAAAAACAAAATAAAATTAATATTTAAATACAACAAACGTAATTTTTTTGACCTTTTTGGCTCGTAATCAATAATGGCAACAGCTAAGTACTTCAAATTTTCACAATATTCTTTATTTTATCTGTAGTCTTATTAGACTTAATTTAATTATTATTAATAGGTAATAAAATTAAAATAATATAAATATTTTAGGGGGGCCCCATACAAAAACACAAATTTTCGCCTATTTTTCCTCTATAACCGTACGGAACCCTTCGTGCGCGAATCCGTCTCGTACTTGTCCGATTATAATTTAAAAGCAAGTTATTATACAACATAATACTGATTAAAAGATAAGTGCAATTGTTAAAAACATTATGGAAAAATAATAAGAAGTCATAGAAATGGTTTTTTTTTTCATCGCTTTGTGTTTCTGCATCAAAATTTTCACATATAATGAACATAGGTGAATACCATGTGAAATTATTGCTCTACAGCGCCGCACCGGTCACCTACTACAGAGAAATGTACGATAAACGTGTCCTATGGCCTACGAGTTCGATTCAAAAACAGGTCTGCTCTGAGGTCACCGGTGCCCTACGCGGCGGGTAGATACAGGTAGGGGTCCGGGCACATGTGACCTACGCGGCAGAGAACGTGTTAATGGCTGTTGGCTATAAATAAGTAATAAACATAATAAATGCCAGTGTCATGTATTAAATGGCGAGAAAAAAAATTTCGTATGACGTTTCTCTCGGCGAAATTGACTACGTGACAAAACTCTAGACCCCCTCTCCCCCTCTTGTGACCGAGCGTAGTATTTTGAAGACCTAAATGGGTCACGTAGTATGGGTATGTTCCCTTACGTTAGAAGCAATAACTAATACTTGTAATGAACATTACAATAATACAAAGCTCTATCTACCTAATTACCTTTAATGTATATATTACCTAAAACCTGTTTAACACGTGTCATTACGTCTCGAAATTAGTTAATACAATAACAGTACGCGATTATGCACAAATTAGTGGATGGTTAAAAACTAAAATAAAGTTAATAGTTAGGTAAAGAATCATTAAGTCACAACAAAGTAAATATTAGTAGCTATTTTTCATGTGAGCTGTTTATTGGAGGGCGCAGCATTGGTTTGGTGCCTACTTATGTTCCATTAATTCTTCAATTAATTGAGCAGAAGACGAGTTATTTTATTTTTGAATGAAAATAAATTTATATTATTATTTGTTATATTTTGCTATAAACATAATTTAATGTTTTTAAATATCACTTACAATGTACACATTTTTAGAAGTTCACCTGATGCACCTGAGTTTGTTGGAACTTTAATATTGATATTATATAATATACTTACCTTAGATATTATACTATATTATATTTTTTTAACTTCCAAAAAATCTGTGTTCAGCTGTTTGTATTTTTTAAGCTACTAGGGCGTTTACCAGTTTTTGAACGAGAGATCCAAATAGCTTATCTTCATGTTGAAAACTTGAGTTACAAACAATGCAAGATTAAGACATTATGTCGGTATTATTCCTGACTGTAACGAAATTGATAAAGTGCAAGGTCAGTGTTAAATATTATGTTAGAATAATCTAAACGATAAGAATATTCTAGGCCTTGGGATTAGTTGAATTAGTTGGGCGTTTCTTATTTTAATATAATATATTAATACCTCTAATGATAACAAACTACTTATATTTTACTTCAATAACAATCTTTTTAGGGTTCCGTACCCAAAGGGTAAAAACGGGACCCCATTACCCCATTACTAAGACTTCGATATCTTTCCGTCTGTCTGTCTCCAGGCTGTATCTCAAGAACCGCTTTAGCTAGACCTACAAAATATACAAAAAAACAAAATAAATTATATATTTAAGGGCTCCTATACAACAAACGTGATTTTTTGCTTTTTTGCTCGATCTCAATAATGGCAACAGGTAGGCACTTGAAATGTACACTAAAATACTCAGCTGTACCTATTTATAATTTAATAATTAAAAATTAAATTAAAATAAACTAAATACTTAATTAAGGGGGCTCCCATACAAAAAACACATTTTTTGCCTATTTTTCCTGAATTTCTTCTATTATGGCACGGAACCTTTCGTGCGCGAGTCCAACTCGCACTTGGCCGATTTTTTTAATTTATTTCAGGAAAAAAGCATTTCCTTTTATTTACACAGGTCTATGGACTTTACTCTCTCCACCGTATCTCTACTTTGAATAATCTGAGCATTTATATTTAGTATGTTACTTATTTTTAACCGACTTCGATACCAGCTAAGAATGGTGAGTTCTTAGACAAAATATTTTTAATTTTAAAGACTGGTACCGACTTCAAAATTATGAAGATTGTGTACAGAAATAGTAGAGATTTTGGAGTATTCTGCATAAGGCACTAATAAGAGTAAGAATTATTTTTATAATTTTTTGTTCATTATATAATAATTATTATTGTTTTTTACTCTGGAAGTCGGTTTTAATTTTTTGTTAAAAATAATAATTTCACTCTTTTTAGTAATTTAAGTAATTTATAAGGTTTTCTGTAAATACTAATGTGTTCTACTAAGTGACTTTGGAGCCAGGATACACATTTATGATATGAGAACCATAAAGTTAATTTACCTAGCGCCCTCTCGGAATAGAGAATTGTATATTAGCAACTCCAAGAATATACTCGTATCACTGTATAATTAATAATATAAGCTTAGCATTAATCAAGCAATGATAAAATTAATGTTCATGCGCCTATCTCTAAAGTTCTGTTCAGTGACTTTCTTTCTATCACAACACTCCTGGAAAGTCATTAGCTCACTATAATGTTCATATAATATTATGCTTAAACTACTTAGAACTACGTTAATATAACTATTTATTTTGTCCCAATAATAAGGAGTTTCCTACATACGGACATACCTCATAATTCATAGATTTCAAGATCAAATTGCTAACTTGGTAACCTGATCACAGAGGCGTACAGAGGTTTTTGACATGGGGTAAGCAGCGGTATCGGTTTAGTAGTTTTGGCGTGAAAGCAAAACAGACAGACAAACGGACAAAAAGAGATATTTTCGCATAAATTGTAATATTAGTGTGGATATAAATTAAAAACTATGTTTTCTAAACTATTATAATATATGAGTACGTTCTGTTATGAAGAAACAAAAAAACGCCATCTGTTGTCACGTGTTGGAACTACAATGAAAGTTCATTTGCGTTCACATGTGTGCTAAGCTAAAATAAATAAAAACGCCATAGATGGCGTATGGCGTATGGCGTAATATAGATTGTTATATATTAGAAATGCAATGTGAATTCATTTTCATCGATATTTCCATGGAAATTAGATACATAGTATATTTTTGTCTTATAAAAATGTAGCCTATATCCTTTCTCAGGCTCTAGACTAACTGTGTACAAAATTTTATTACAATCGGTTCATTAGTTTTGGCGTGAAAGCGAGACAGACAGACAGAGATAATTTCGCATTTAATATAAAGTATATAATATTATAAAATGATAAAATAAATAAGTACATGAATATGAATAACATGAAACTTTCGAGTTACTTACATTTCATTTTTGTTGCTGGTTTAATTGTTGTAACTCAGGTACACGTACCTATCTTTCGACACAAATCACAATTAGAATCTTTTCACTGAATGACAATTGTGAAAACTTGTTTTTTTTTTTAATTTTTAATAAACACACATTTTCAACACATACCTCACAGTCAAATAACATTTTTAAGAAATCAAAAAACGCACTTAATATAGAAATTAGAAACTCAGTAATAACTAATATCTAATAAATTGTTAAATGTACAAATTTTTAAATGTTAAAATAATAAAAATCTTCTAAGAAAACTATAAATATACTGGCGCAAAAAAAATAATATGTTACAGTGCTCATCACATGAAAAAATGGCCTCCCAAAATACAAAACACTTCTGTAATGTAAACAAATATAAACCGTACTAAACAAAAATGCATTATGTGCATATGTGATTAATTAGATTTCCGTCTATTATTTTTACTCGGATTATAGGCAACGAACATATCCGATTACTTCCGAACGCGCCATTACGCCGGCGCTCGGCTAAGCTCGGAAACCATGCCGCAGGACCTGGCCAAGTAAATCGCACACGCACACACGTTTGCGAACAGTGTACGAATACGAAAATCTTAACTCACACATATAGGCGGGGTCTGCGAGACATCGAGTGCCTGTAACCACAGATATGTAGTATAATATTGGTGCGTACCTTCGCGCGGCGCGCCTAGTTACCACTTACCGACTTATGTTTATGTAGTTTTGCAAATCAATTGGTGCTATTTTATAAATGTAGGCGTTAATGTGTATTCATATTTTTACTATTAATAATAATTAAAGTCATCTAAAACGTACGAAAGTTAAATTAAAATATGTGTATAGCAAGTATTTATCATTAGGTAAGCAGTGCTTTTATGCCTTTATGGTACGCACGTCCATGCCTGATCACCAAGTTTGAATCATTTACTTTGATATAACAATATAATTTTTGAAATCGTTCGACAAATTAAGAGTTATGATTAATTGATTCATGGTGTGGTGACTGGTGGTATTGGTGATGATGATGATGAATGTAACTTGCATAGTAGCATATGCTTTGAGTTCTTAAACCAAAGCCGAAACCCTCAAACTTGCATCTATAAGGAATCCGGAGTTCTCTTAGCACCTTCGGAACCAAGGTATATCTTAGTGCAAAATTTTTCTTTTTGGTAGCATATGCTTAGGATACTTCTCATAAAATCGAAATCACCATAATATGTTTCCATATAAATTTTGAGGAGTTCCCTCGATCACTCATGGATCTTATCATCAGGTCGAAATAATAAAATAATTTTCAAAATAGCTTAACTTTTTACAGAACAATGTTTAAAGACATCCGTGATCCGTTTTGATCTAAAAATACTATGAAAAATACCTACCAATTATAATAGGGTCATAATGTGAAGGTGTATGGTGGAATGGTGGTGATGATGATGATGATGTTTAATGTAATAAGCTTAGTAGTATATGCTTTCAGTTCTTAAAACAACGCCGAAACCCCCAAACACGTATCTATAAGGAGTAAGGAGTTCTGTTCACCACCTTCGAACCATGGTAATATCCTAGTGCGAAATCTTACTTTTTGGTAACATATGCCTGAAATACTTCATATGAAACCAAAAAAACCATGTTTCCATTTGAATTTTGAGGAGTTCCCTCGATTACTCATGGATCCCATCATCAGGTCACCACTTTTGTGAACATGGGACCAAATTGGAGTGAAACCTAATACAACAAAACAAAAATTTTGAAAATCGATTTACAAACGGCGGAGTAATCGTTGAACATACATAAAAAAAATATATCCACAGCCGAACGTATAACCTCCTCGTTTTTTGGAAGTCGGTTAATAAACTAAATAATTAAGGGGGCTCCCATACAAAAAACACATTTTTTGCCTATTTTTCCTGAATTTCTTCTATTATGGCACGGAACCTTTCGTGCGCGAGTCCAACTCGCACTTGGCCGATTTTTTAAATTTATTTCAGGAAAAAAGCATTTCCTTTTATTTACACAGGTCTATGGACTTTACTCTCTCCACCGTATCTCTACTTTGAAGAATCTGAGCATTTATATTTAGTATGTTACTTATTTTTAACCGACTTCCAAAAAGGAGGAGGTTATATGTTCGGCTGTGGATTTTTTTTTTTTTTTTTACTTGTGTAATCGAGGGAACTCCTCAAAATTTATATGGAAACATATGGTGATTTTGGTTTTATGAGAAGAATCCTAGGCATATGCTACCAAAACACAAGATTTTGCACCAAGGTATACTATGTTTCCTCATTTCCTCATAGATACAAGTTTGGGGGTTTAGGCGCTGTTTTAAGAACTGAAAGCATATGCTACTATGCAAATTACATTCATCATCATCATCATCATCATCATCATCATTACCACATCAGGGTCACCAATGTTAAATGGTTGTATTATGTACTTATATTATATGAATAAATATAACCACAACTATTATATTTCCGTTGTCTGGTAACTACCTGTAACACAAGTCCTTCAGGTACTTAGCACGGGGCCAGACTGACGTGGTGTGAAGCGTCCATAGATAATATATTAGATACTAACAAGCTGTTGCCCGCGACTTCGTCCGCGTGGACTTTAGTTTATAGCGCGCGGTGTCAACAAAATTGTTGTCAAATTTAAAAGCTTTTTAAAACCCTGGTACCCTTTAAATCAAAATACCTAAAAACAGGTGTGCAGTGTGCACATAATATTTAATTATTTTAAATTAAACTTTATTTGTGCCAAATTTTGAAGCTTATTTAGCCCTCCATTACACAACTTTACCCATAAAGTATATTTTTTTAATTTTTTTATTTATTGTTATGAATTTTTGGAACTAACTTAATTTGAACAAATTGACGTATTTAAACACTCCCTTACAACCCCTTTTAGATTTGACATTTCGCACTGTAGTTAAAGTTACAGTTATAGTTAAAGTAAGTTGGTGCAACCCACCCTTAACAAAATATTTTAATAAGATACGTAGAATAAACGCGATGGTTTACCTACTAGGTAACTAAAAAGAGTGAAATTATTATTTTTAACAAAAAATAATAATTTGACTTCCAAGGTAAAAACAACAATATCATCCTTTTAATATGAACTAAAAAGTATTAAATAATTATTCCTATCTAATAAAGCCTTTTCCGAGTTCGGCTAAACCTCAACTATTTCTGTACTCAATCTTCATAATTTTGAAGTCGGTGCCAGTTCCAAAAGTTTCAAATATTCTTTCAGAGAACTGAAGATCAGCTATATCTGGTACCGACTTCAAAATAATGAAGATTGAGTACAGAAATAGTTGAGGTTTAGCCGAACTCGGAAAAGGCACTATTAGATAGGAATAATTATTTAATACTTTTTAGTTCATATTAAAAGGATGATATTATTGTTTTTACCTTGGAAGTCGGTATTAATTTTTTTTCACTTGTTAAGGAAATTTAGCTCTACAAGGCTGTTTTGGTGAGTGTCCAAAAGTGAACTACATACTACCTCTATTGTACCTATGGATGGTGTCTTCAATGACAGCTGCTCAGCATCCACGGACCACGCCCCCGGCCCCATGAAAATGTCATCCAAGAGCCACAAATCCTTGTACGACTGTATTTCTGTTATTGAAACAAAATAAAAAGTTAGAAATGGCTATTTAATTTGGTTTGTGGTATTGAAATTTTTTATTTTTATGCTCCACAGAAAACACCGAAGCTTTTGACCGTCCTGAGTCTGACCAGAGGACAGATAATTTGCCTGAAGTTTACACAATTTGTTTATCACAAACATTTACAAATAACATCACTCCATGTAAACATGTAACGTTGCAATCCTTGATAAGAATGTAAGTAGATACTACTTATGTGGTATTTACTATGTTGTTGCTAATCATCATCATTCTAGCACTGTATCTTCTAAGTTCCATCAGCTACCCTTGTTTTCCAGGCTTCAGAATGATAGTAAATGAAACTAAGAACCTCTGCCGTATGACCTATCTACAGGGTGTAACAAAAATAAGTGATAATACTTTAGGGTGTGTACGTGTTCCTTGTAGAGAGTTCACTGTGAAAGTAGGAACGCTGAAAGATCACTTTTTTTTTTCACTTTTGTATGGGGAAACTCGTGACGCTCGGGCCCTTGCCCATACAAAAGTGAAAAAAAAATCGTCTTTCAGAGCTGCTACTTTCACAGTGAACTCTCTACAAGGAACACGTACACACCCTAAAGTAATTATCATTTATTTTTGTTACATACTGTATATTAAATCAAGTCGAACTCTTTCTTCTCCTCTTGGTACGAGAGGCATTCCCTGGAGTTACCTTGTAACCTATTCGGAAATTAAACAATACATACTTTCATTTTCAGAATTATTATTTTTTCGATCCTGCAGGATACTTAACTAATTTTATAAATAAGAGCGATTACAGACGAACGGGTGTCGGCGGCACGCGTCGGCGGCAGTCGACGGCAGGCGACGGCACGTGTCGTCGGCAGTCGACGGCAGCCGTTGACAGCTTATTACGCTTGCAGTTGTGACGTACCGCGTAAAGGTAAGCGTCCACAGGTCGGTATCGTACGCAACGGACGTCTCGCATCAAACGGATATTTGACAGTTCGTCCACTGTATCGACAGTGTACGGATTACCGACTAGCCAGTATGCTTATCTCCTAATTAGTCCAAACAAAGTTCCTAAGTCTAAATTTCTGCTTTCGACTTTTAATTTCTTTACTGCTTTCAACTTTAAGTCCACACCCCCCTTTTGAGCATTCATTCACTAGGCTAGTTAGTAATCCGTACGCTGCCGATACAGTGGATGTACTGTGAAAAAGTTATCAGTTTGATGCGAGACGTCCATTGCTTACGATACCGACCTGTGGACGCTTATCTTTACACGGTTCATCACAAGTCACAACTGGGGGCCTACAACCACTTAAAGCGAATCCGTTTGATAGATGAGCAATATTACTTTAACGTCAAACTAGCGATTTTAAAAACGAAGCGAGTCACGTCGCCGGCAAACCGTGACAGTGTTAGTTTATAACTTATAAGTATATAATATATACTTTATATATTATATGAAATATGTAAGTATGTTAGTTTTAAGGTGTTTATTATATAATAAATATGTATGTTAGATTTAAGGTATTTGTTATATGGGCCTCTGATGCCCGAAATAAATGATTTGATTTGATGATTTAAAAAGTAGATTTTTCAGATTTAACATTTCGTTGTTTTGCATTTTTTTTACTGTTTTTTAGTAAAATTATAATTGAAAAGTGAGTACTTACGGTAATGTTATTGTAATCTTACAACAAAGTGTTCTGGAAACATGATAGTTTTAGAAAAGGTCGTGGTAGGCCCCCTGCAAGCGTCATAAACTGCCAACGGCTGCCGTCGACTGTCGTGGATACTGGATACGTGCCGTCGACTGCCGCCGACGCGCGCCGCCGAAAAGTGCAGTTCGTCTGTAAGAAGCCTTACGAAGAAGTCTGAGGCATTAAAAAATAATCCACATATTTGTTAAGTAAATATTATGGTGTTTTTCCAAGATCAAAATACATAATATACCTACCTATATTGTGAGTATTTGTACTTTTAAATAAGATATAATAATATATTATTACCTACCTACATAACAGATGCATAATATTTTAAGTCTCTGTTTATATACGCACCTAGGTAACTCAGGTATGTGCGCATAAAAAACGTGTGGGTATTACAACCACAACTTAAGTACTATCAGAGAGGTTGTAAATTGCATAATAGGCATCTGCCTAATGTCCGCCATCTGGCGGACCTATGTAATTTGGTCGGGTTTTGTCAAACCTAGCCGAAATCACGAATTACATTGAATTGACCTACGAATAACAAAACTAGAATTGACATAATCAGACCAAATGACGTAGGTCTGGTAACTGCCTATATGAATCAATTTCTTCGATGGTACTGTCTGTGGATGGTACCACAGAAATAAGATCGTGGATGGTACTGTTACTACATACCTACTTACTAGCACAGCTATACCGTACTCGTCGAAACATGCCGGTAGCGGTCATTGACATTTGACTGCCTGTCAAAAACTTGTCTTCTTCTTCTTTTTATTATGGCGGCCTCAGTGAGTTGCCAATGTCAGAGTGATTTTGGGGAGACTTTGCTCTTTATTGCAGGTCTGGTGAAGGAACAAGGTACAGTATAGGTAATGTTTAAAATTTAAATTCATTTTCTATACAAAGCCGCTATTGACAACATCTGACACTTCATCGTCAATCGCGGTTTATATAGAAAATGACAAGTTTTTGACAGGGAGTCAATGACCACTACCGCCATGTTTCGCCGAGTACACTATTATGGCGCATTTTCACTGGTCGATAGGGCCCGCATGCGGGGTGCGGGAGATTTCTAAAATGCATGCCACGACCAATCAAAATGCGCCATTAGTTGTCATAGACTCCCCGTATGCTGTATACCTAACGTGACCATAAGTCCCGCTTTGGGCGGGACAGTCCCGCTTTCAGGCAGTCTGTCCCGCTGTCTCCCGCGAGGCCGAAATTGTCCCGCTTTTGCGAACATACCAATCGACAATAATTTAAAAGTATTTTTATGTTTGAAATGCCTGTTCAATGCCTGTAAGTAAAGCAAACGTGATTATTGTGCCATATTGTGCCAAATAATAACATAAAATTACTCCAGTTGTACGTGAGAAAAGCCCTTTCAAATAATTTTTCCCGTTTTTTCCACATTTTCCTCTGTTTCTTCGCTCCTATTAGTCTTGGCTTGAGAAAATATAGCCTAAAGCCTTCCTCGATAAATGAGCTATCTAGAACTGACAGAATTTTTCAAATCAGACCAGTGGTTCCTGTCGAGGATTAACGCGTTTATACAAACAAGCAAACTCTTCCGCTTTATTATGTAATATTAAGACCGAGCTGCCAAAAATATCATAGTACGCTAGCCCCGCTTACACACCCCGATATCCTCCAATCGTGATTCGTGATATAATGATACCATGAATCGTGCCCGCATGTATTGTACTTTGCGCTGCAGCTACTAGTGAACAATATCGCGTAACAACGGTTCCCGCATTATAGCACGAAAGTAAAGGTCGTAAGTCCCAAAAATGTTTTTGATGATTACTTAAAAATTGAATACAATACTAATATTTCCTTTAGCTATTATTTTGTAAAGTGTGTGATTGTAGTAGTGCAAGTTATTTAATGATAGGCGCACCCATTTACACTCTCGCACTCGGGCCGCCTCGCTGTGTCTCGGCGAGAGTGTACAGCCGACATAAGAGTTTGTTTTGTTATGTCCAATAGGTACTTTTGAATATAGGGCTCAGTGCTCACTCTCATTCACAGCAACGGAGAGCTGTTTCTCTCAAACATATCATACAATATACATATTATTACCATTAAATGGTGCTAGCAAGTCGATATCAGACAGTTAAAATTAATTCTTGAATCAAATACATTCAGCACTAATGTTTCAAAAGAAACGAAAATATAAGCAAATTACACATCTGATCAGCTTACCAAAATTAATTACGTTACGTGTATAATTTATTTAACTAAAATATAAAACAAAAAATATGTATAAAATACGAAATTTATTATGTCTCGCAATATTCTCGAAGCAATAAGCTACATCACAAATGCTTACGTCTATATAATTTAACAGATCTTTGCTCTCTTGCACTCACAACTTAAAAGTAGTTAAAAGCATAAAACTTACAGGCTAGTGGAATAAAGGTTGGTCAAACAACGATCATAAGTCCTTGGAGTCCTCGGGCAGGGACAGGAACAGCTTAGAGCAGAACAGATTGAAGTTATTACTCGCGTTTTGTAACCACATAGGTTTGTTCTTCCAATAAACGAATACGCCAAAAACTGGGACGCCTATCACGATAAACGCTACACCGATTCCCACCTCGAACGGCGTCCGGAAACACGAGCAAATGACTAGGAATATACAAATGATGGAGAACACTATAGGCACGACGATATTGACTTTGATCGGTCGCATCAGGTCGGGCTTGGTGTACCGCATCCAGATCAGGCCGCACACCGAGCACAGGATGAACAGAGCTTCCACCGCGGAGACCACCACGATCAGCGACGCGATGTTGTTGGACGCCAGTAGCAGCAGTGACATCAGACACTGTAACAAATAACGTTAAACATTACCTATAATAATAGATAACTTATCCACTTAACATTAGCGAACCGAAATTGCCAAGACGAATTGTCACTTTTTCACGGTAGGCGCTTTTGAATATGATCTTATATTTTAATGAGCGCGATATATTTAGATGTCTTATGGCTTGTAACTTGTAAGTTATTATCTCAGCCACTCTTCAGAACGGCTTACTGTCTATGGCAGTGCAGGGTCTATAGCATTGATCCCCAAAGTGGTCCAGGTGGACCCCACGGGGTCCACGGGAGCCCGATAGGGGTCTACGCTTGCGTGGAAAAAAAATGGGGGTCCACGAGTCGTTATCGGGGGTCTATAAAATTAGGTGACCCGACTTGACTTCTCCTATGAATATAGGCAGACAATATTATATTAATAGCAGATTAAATATTACAGAGCGAGGAGATTTAGAAATAAGTAAAAGTGTGGTAATTTTTGTGTTACAAAACAAGAAAATTTTAAACACTCCGAAGTGAAGGTTATTGGTTCCTTGTACTGCGACTTGTGAGTCAAACTTAGAATACAAAAAAGTAAAGGTTCAACTGTTGGATGAATACGCTTTTTAGACCGGCGCGGCCTTGAAATAAGGGGGGGGGAGGGTACTTTGGGTACGAAACCCTAAAAAACACACTCGGCCAATTTTAGAAGCTCATAGCGAGGCAATGATTGGAGATAGATACAAAGTTGTAGAAAATTTAATTGGCTTTTATTATGTAGTAGAAGAGAATTTCGTACGAAGCACCGTTTTTGATGAGTAAGCAAAAAACGGGACCTTCCTTCCCCCCCCCCCCTTCCTCGGGCTCACCTCGGAGGGGTCAGGACTTTTAGTATGTTTATCTCCTAACTAGTCTTAACAACTTACGTTACACGTTTTCGACTTTTCCAAGCAGGCCCCCATTTTGGGCATTCGTTTAGGCTACTATAGGAGTGTTTTTCAAACATTTTTAGCTCCGGTAGCAAAATATATTTTGCGACCCCCCTCCTCTCGACCTCTGGCGACCCCTACAGTCACGAATCACGATCCACAGGTTGGAATTTGGATAACACTGTTCTATTGAATGTTTTCTAAAAAAATGTAATTAATTCTTTACACAAAAATAGAAACTCAGACATGCTTACCATAAATATAAGCGACGGCACAGGCGTTAACCGCTTTACGTCAATAAGAGAAATCGCCACCGGCAGGTGTCCATTCCTCGCACCCACGAAGAATAACCTCGAAGACGCGTACATAGCTCCATTGAGCGACCCAAAGGTACACAGGGCTACGAACAGCGGCATGATCCACGACATCACACCCAGGATCTTCTCACTGAACGTGACCGCTACCGCCTCTGATACCAGCATTTCTGGCCCCGTTAGCACAGCGAAGAATGCGATGTTCGTCAACGCGTATACCAGGGTAACCACTGGCATAGATATGCAGATGGCCCGCGGGAGATTCCTGAAAATTGGGAGATGGAGACTTTAGTAACCTTGCAATGTATATTTTATAGAATAGGACATTCATGTTATAACTTATAACTAATACTTAGTACCTATAAGTGCTTTAGGGCACCCACAGAAATAGATCAAGATCTTGATACATGGGGCACACTAAAAGTTTTGCACTTCTGGCTAATCGGAACTATTTGAGTTTTGAATGTTATATTTTTTTTAACGTTGCAACCTTCTTAGCAATATAAAAAAAAAAATTGGCGGAAAATCATTTGTCAATAATTTTTTATCACACATCAAAGTTCTACGTACAAAACGAAATTGGAATTAAGTCGAAAAGATTTTAGAGCGATTATTTTTTATGATTTTAAAAGTTCTCTCTCTCCGCAAGATTGTGCTGCTCGTCTTCAAAATGCTTTTGGGAGAGAAGCACCTTGTTTGAACACCGTGAGGAGATGGTATGCTGAATTTGAAAGAGGTCGAGTTTCTTTAGATGACGAATTTCGTGAAGGGCGGCCTTCAACTGCCCTCAACGAAAATAATGTGGCTACTGTGAATCAGCTAATTAAAGAAAACCCGCGGATTACCTATGAGACAATTCGAGGACTATCGGGGATTGATATGAGACAATTTAAAAAAAATTACACGAAGAATTGTGAGTTCGGAGACTTTGTTGTCGTTGGATCCCTCATGAACTGACAGCGGAGCAGAAGCAGGCTCGCATGGAATGGTGCTCACATATGCTACTGAAGCACGACCACGGACATTCTAATGCTGTTTATGACATTGTCACAGAAGACCAAATGTGGATTTGTTATTTTGAACCCGAAAAAAACAGCAATCTTGTGAGTGGGTACGTTTGAAAATGAGAACAGGCCAACAAAAGTGAGGCAGGCGAGAAACGTTGGTAAGAAAATGATCGCGTTTTTTTCTGAGCTACGGATCCCATCAGTACAACTCCACTTGAAGATCATAAGAGTGTTAATGCTGAGTGGTATTCTACCATTTGTTTACCCAGGATATTAGAAAAGGTTCGCGAAAGACGACCAAGAAGCCGCATTCTCCTACATCATGACAACGCCTCTTCACATACGGCCTCCAAAACAATGTCATTTTTAGCTTCCAAAAAAGCACAACTCGTCACCCATCCTGCACATAGCTCTGACCTAGCACCCTGTGATTTCTGTATTTTCCCCAAAATTAAAGATTTAATGAGAGGTTTCACTTTTACCAACTCCGAAGAGGCAGTGATAGCGTTCAATCAGTACATAGAAAACATGCCTTCATATCTGTGATCCTCCTGTTTAAAAAAATGGTTCGATCGCATAAAAGAATGTTTAGAATGTAAAGGAGAGTATTTTGAAAAGCAATAAACATAAAATTTTGGTTATAGTATGTCGTTTTTTTAAGTTACGCAAAACTTATAGTGTGACCTACGTACCTATGTCTGTGGGGGCACCACTATTAAGTTATTGAAATTTTTTGTTTCGGCACTTAAAAGTCTGGACTAGAAAATGGGGAAACGTATAATATGAATTCTATGTCAAGTAAGTATACTTACTTGTAGGGTTCCTGCAGCTCTTCGGTCACAAAGTTGAGGTAGTTCCATCCGGAGTAAGAGAACAGGCCAGAGTAGAAAGCAACAGCAATACTGCCGGC
Source organism: Polyommatus iphigenia (assembly GCA_963422495.1). NCBI lineage: Eukaryota > Metazoa > Arthropoda > Insecta > Lepidoptera > Lycaenidae > Polyommatus > Polyommatus iphigenia. The sequence continues at coordinate 158,207 of OY730190.1, forward strand.
GTCAGTCACCGTACCGTCCATCATGTTTTGCAGATTCTCCGTGTGCCCACTGTATAGGTAGACCAAACTGGCAATGAATGTGATCACCAAGGCCAGAATCTTGGCAGCCGTGAAAGAGTCCTGGACACGGGTCACCCATTTCACATTGATGCAGTTCAACGCCGTTAAAAATACTGAAAAAGATAAGTTAACAAAAAATTATTATTAAAGAAATATAATTTATACTTACTAGGTGACGCCCGTAACTGCGTCGTGCCAAAATTCGTTTATCGCGCGAGAGCCGTATATTTTTCGGGAATAAAAAGTATCCTATGTCCTTTTCCCGGGACTCAAAGTTCATACCAAATTTCAGCAAAATCGGTCCAGAGGCTTGGGCATGAAGTGGTACCAGACAGACAGACACACTTTCGCATGTTTATAATATTAGTAAAGTATGGATTTCATACCCATCTCAAAAGTTAAATTGTAATCATAATAATATCACGTTCAGACAAGCCTAAAAAGATACACAAAGTAAATTAAATAAGAATCTAATTAAGTAAGTTGTTTTAGTAAATCTGCTGGCAAGGCAACTAACTATAAGATAACGATATTGTTTTACATAAAAAAGAAAACGTATTTACTCGGCAGGTTTAGTTAGTTATGTAAAAGTCACGACTCGATACAAAATCTTTACAACAATGATCGCTACCGGTGATAAACTCATACTATAATCAACATTCCTTACAACTTTTAAGGAACAAAAAGTTTTTATGTTAAAACTTAAAATATTTTATCTTTTAGTGAGGGAGCCCTAGAACAAATTTTTTTGTGATTACTAACAAGCTAATTTTTTGTGAGTAGCAACCAAGTAGCAACCAACATTTTGATAAGACGAACAACATTTTTATTTTCAAAAAATCTCGAAAGTGGTAGCTAACAGAGGTAGAAAGGATTTCATACTTTGACTTGATGGTCCTAAAATATGGATTGTTTTATTTGTAGGACAAGGTTACTCTTAAATTATACAACTATTAACCTACCAATATGCAAAAAATCTGCTGGTTAGGGTTCCGTTTTAGGGTACAGTAGTCAACCAAGTTTTGTTGATTACAGAACCCTATAGGATAAAACCAGCCACTTTCGAGATTTTTCGAAAATAAAAATGTTGTTCGTCTTATCAAAATGTAGCTACTCACAAAAAATTAGCTTGTTAGTAATCACAAAGAAAATTTGTTCCTGGGCTTCCGTACTATTTGTTTTCTAGTTTACAAGACAAGTTCCTCGAGAACTGAAAGCACGGGACCAGATAAACGTGGTCGAAAGCGTTCATAGATGATTATATAGATGAGTAAGTGTTACAGCGTCCAACTGGTTTCCTCTTTAGTCAAGACCAGTGTAATTTCGTTCAAGTTTTCTAATTCATGCGACATAACGGTACATCGGACTAGTAAGTGCTACATTAAATCCAATAAACATCATTAAGAAACAAACATTGATTTGACCTCAGGCTCACCAATATTTTGCCACTAATGATTTACCAAACTCGCAGAACAAATATTGGTGAACCGTTAACCAAAAGCTAACGATAAATAAACAAAGTTGCGAAGTATGAACAACGTAAAATGGTAAAGAAGTAACTAGGTCTTCTTCAAAAGCAAATTAGAGTAACATTACCCATTATATATGCATTATGTGTTGTTTAGAAAAAATAGGTAGGTATCTCCTATTTACCTAACGGTTACCAAGTATTTAACGTAAAATTATTTCTTCCTCCTTTTTCCTTCAAAAGTCCAGGTCCAAAAAGTTCCAGAAACTCTCATAAGATGTCGATGGAGAATAGCAAAATGAAATCGAAAATTGCAGAAGCACATGTGACTAAGACGGTCATCCTTTGTTTTAAAATTTTCGAAGACCTTTGTTCATTAAGAGCCTAGCCCTTCTTGTAGGTGTATGATCGACGGGATAATTCGGACAGGAGTACGTGTCAGAGCGATGCGGGAGGAAGCAGCCATTATCCTGTCAAGCACAATCAGCATCGCGCATCGCCACAGGAATATAAAGACACGTTCGGAGGATCCATTCATTCGTTTTATTGTTAAGGAGGACCTTACAAAGGCTATCAATAGACGTTCTTAGTTGGGTAGTCATCTACTAAAATATATTCAAGGATAAGCGTGGGTTTTGGGAACTGGGGCCAATCGGTTCGATGTTTATGAACACCTGCCTGGCAAATGTTATGGGGGACAATTATTAGTGGTCAAGAAACGACGGCGTCATTTTGATAGAAAACTAAAATATGAACATAATGTGCTAGCCTGTGTGAGTGCATACAAGATGTTAGTGTAAACACCGTTGTCCTTGAAACCATCAAATGAGCCCGTTAAAATGAACAACTTTTTCTATGAGAACAATGCTGGGAACTCAAAAAAATTTGTCTTCATACCCATACAAATTGCCGATCCGGGCATCCGTATGGGTATGAAGACGGCATTTTTTTTTGAGTTCCCAGCATTGTTCTCATAGAAAAAGTTGTTCATTTTGACGGGCTCATTTGATTGGTTTCAAGGAAAACGGTGTTTACACAAACACACTGTATAGATTAGAATTTTTATCCCTTGACTTTTTAACAACAAGGCTAACACGTGTGCATGTACTACTGAGGATATTGATTCCTATGCAGTTTAATTCAACTTAACGCGACCAAATTACTTCCGCTATCTGCCTAGGAATCAACTTCTCTGATAGTACAATGTTTTTTTTTAACAAATGTACGACAACATTCAAACCATCTTAAATATCTGACGACAGAATAAATGTCTGTAAAAAAGTCCAACACGAAAGTAGGCACATACATAATAAACAAAAATCGTAATTTGCATACAAACAGGTCGCAGAATGATGCAACCAATTCATTATGAGCAAAAGAAATCATTCGCAGAAGAACTTGTACCTGAGAAAAAAATGATTGATGCAAAATGCATACCTACTGCAGAGCCCGCTCCTTTATATTTAAAAGGTTCAAGTACCCAAAGTAATGACAAAACGAGTTGTGCCAATTCGGAGAACGAGGTGTTTCGTAATTTTGATGCATGTTTCAAAAAAGATACGACAAGTTGCCAAGCAGTTCTTATAAAGACAAAAAATACTAAAAAACTTAGTTCCTTAGAAAAGAGACTTTTTTGACGTATGAGACATTTGGTTTCCCACAGGCCGCAGCCCACAGCCTACAGGTACATCGATGTTACAATGTAATTTAGCCTTACATTTGGGGAAAATTAAATAAAGCGCTTACCTACCCAATAAAGCTAAGGGATGCAGAAACATTAAGACAGTTGAAAAACTAATATTAATTCCTTATCGCTACCGACCGCGAGTGTACAAACCTATTTAGGGTTTATCTTAATATCGTTAGGTTTATCTATGAAATGCAAAGAATTTCAGGAAGATGAAGGGCAGATAAGGGGTTCTGAATGTTATCATATAATGCTAATGAGCTTCTGGGTTAGTTTAAGAGATAAACGACCAACACTTACACGTAACAACAGCGGCTATTAGTGACGTAGCGCTGTCTGGTGGGTCACAGGCTGGCCAAAACGGTTTGAGGATGTTCTGGGCAAACGTGAGTGCAGTAATGGCGTTGCCGGTAGGCACTATTATGAACAGGGCCACCCACAGGTAGAGAAACGCTGGCAGATCCCCGAATGCTTCTCCGATGTACGCGTAATCTCCTCCCGACTTGGGAATCATTGTTCCTGGAATTAAAAATGGTAATCATTACATTTTGGTGGAAAACTAGTGGTAGGTAGAGGACCTACCACCTACCAGGACAACTCAATTCCTTCAACGAAAACTAATGAAATGTTCAGTCAACGGTAATTTTCTGCTTCTGTGTATAACCCAAAGGCTGTCATTAGCTCCATTTCAATTGGATTAATATAATATCATGATTGCCTTCGGATAACTTCTAGAAAGTGACGCGTTTTCTAAAGGTGAACGCAGATTTGGCCGCACCGCACGCACCGCAGTCGCCGCATTCGGAATTCTTCATATTATTATGAAGTTGCGAAGACTGCGGCGCGGGTAGGTAGGTATGCGAGCTTGCCTATAACTTCATATAAAGAATTGCGAATGCGGCGACTGCGGTGCGTGCGGTGCGGCCAAATCTGCGTTCACCTTTATATGAAGAATTGCGAATGCGACGACTGCGGTGCGTGCGGTGCGGCCAAATCTGCGTTCACCTTATGTCTTATGTATACCTTAAAGGTACAATTCCGTGCATCGCGATCGATCGCGGTCGTGCACGACCTACGACTGTCGTCGGACGCTCGCGACCATAGTCAACGTATGAAAATGTATGGCACCGCTTCCGAGGCCCGCGACTGACGCGAGCGGCCTACGACTGTCGTAAGCCGCGCGCGATCGTGCCATATAACTTTGACACGTCGCGCGGGGCCTACGACTGTCGTCGGTCGTGCGCGACTGTCATAACTTCAAGACACGATCGCGCGCGGCTTACGACAGTCGTAGGCCGCGCGCGTCAGTCGCGGGCCTCGGAAGCGGTGCCATACATTTTCATACGTTGACTATGGTCGCGAGCGTCCGACGACAGTCGTAGGTCGTGCACGACCGCGATCGATCGCGATGCACGGAATTGTACCTTTAAAAGGCCGACTTCTGACTTTTGACCTCTCAACAAACGTCAAAAGTCACGTAATTGATAGAGATTTGAGAGCTTATTTCTCAAAAGCATCATAATATTATCTTTATGAATAGTAATATTATTTGTTATGTTTATCAAATAGTATAAACCAACCAAAAGCGAGTCGGAGTCACGTATTAATGGTTCTGTACCTATCTACCGCTTTTTTAATTTTCAAGGATCGAGCAAAAACCGGTAAAAATAATGTTTGTCTGTATTCAGCTCTATCGAATAATTTCAAAGTTGTTGTATGGGACCCCACAAAATATTGTTTTAAAAATATGTATTAAAAAATCCAAAATAACTGTAATATATAAATAAAATATGGACAAAAAAATGGAAAATATGGAAAAATATGGAGTATAAAATATAAATAATATGGAAAAAATATGGAGTGCAAAATTACAATAATTAAACATTGTTTTAGTCTTTCATATAGGAAATAATTACTGTACCTACATAATTACGGCTGTATTACAAAAAGTCAAAAGAACCTATAAAAAAGACAGCGAAATTATTATTTCAAGAAAAAAGAACAGTTTTATTCAACAAATATAATGACCACCAAAAAATGCACTGATACCCTAAACTTGTTTACCAAAAAAAGATATTGAACACCAAAAAAAATAAAGTCTAAAATTGCAATACTACCAGCTATTTTAGTCATGACAACACTTCAAATTGTAATCGAACACCAAATATAGTAAATGATCACCAAATATAGTAAATGACCGCCAAATATAGTAAATGATCACCAAATATAGTAAATTATCGCCAAATCCTTGTGAGCAAATCAATGCAATATTTCTGTCCAAATAAATCACTACGATTGACAAAAAATGTAAGCATATTATTAACAAAATAATCGGCCAAGTGTGAGTCGTATGGAGGGTTCCGTACCGTTTATAGAGCAAAATTAGACCTAAAATTGTGTTTTTGTATGGGTTGGGACTTGGAAGCCCCCTTTAATTTTTTTTAAATATTATTAATAATTATTGAAGTAAACATATAATCAAAGCCTTTGCGAAAATATCAACGTACCTACTGGTTGCCATTATTGATATTGAGCAAAAAAGGCCAAAAAAATCACGTTTGTTGTATGGGAGCCCCCTTAAATAATTATTTTATTTTGTTTTTAGTACTTGTTGTTATAGCGGCAACAGATATACACAATCTGTTAAATTTTCAGAAGTCTGGCTGGAGTGGTTCTTGATATACAGCCTAGAGAAAGACAGACAGACGGACAGACGGACAGACATCGAAGTCTTAGTAATAGAGTCCCGTTTTTCTATGACCTTTATGCTTCTATCTGCTAAGAAACTTTTGACCCACTTGTATAATGTCTCGGGGAGCCCGTATGATAGCAGCGCTTTATGCCAAAGCCCAACCCCGAACTTCGCAATGTCCAAACCAAGTCCATCTAGGGTCGAGTTTAACGCAAAAAGCTTACCCAGAAGATCGGCTTTGTCTTTTGCGTTGTGGGCCAACGATTCATTTCCTACGTGTAGGTAGGGATGGTAGGGATGGCTTGCGGAAATTCCCTTCAATAGCTTTGGCCAACAACCAGAATGCACGGGTTCCCGAGGGGAGGCACTTGAGTCTCTTACTAATTCTATTGACGTGCTGTTTCTTTGCCCGAGTGATC
>OY730190.1:164732-325080 GCA_963422495.1 Polyommatus iphigenia
GATCATCGGGATGCAAAAAATGACCGAATCCCATCCCAGTCTGCTAACTTGCACAGACGACGGTAATTAACATTACGCTGTCGCAATACCGCCGTAAGTGGCACAGAACTCCCAATAAGGCAATGACCCATGAACCAAGTGGTGCGGTCACGGATACTTAGTAGCCATCAGGATTTGGATCCAGCAGAAGGTCCAACAGGGAAATATTCTGAGTCTGACCGTCTACATCTGGGATTCGCGTAGGCGTAGCAACCAGTTGTGTTAAGTCGTTCGCAAGTGCAAAGTCGCAGACAGACCTCCCAGCATGATCAGTTTTCAAGAACTGGATCATTTATGTTTTTGGTAGAATATCATAGCATTTTCGATAGGAGCTTTGAAAAATTGAATCTTTTAAGATAAGCGTTATAAAAATTTTGGCGCTCCTTATATGTATAATAATTGCAAGCATTTGAATTTTATGAGTTCAAGAGTTGTTAATAAATCCGAAGTTATGAACATAACTTTTGAGCCTTTCGAGATAGACACGAGAAAATTTCGGCATTTGGGGACGTAAAATATGGTGTTTGAAGTAGTATAAAGCTGTGGCTGATAAAAGATCCGCTTAATGTGAATATTTTTGAAACATACTTAAGTATTAAGTGGGTACGTATTTAATAATTATGGTTATCACTAAAAAAAGGCGTAACTTTTTCTATTTGCATTTGTTTTTCATTTATTTTACTAAAACCGAAAATACCGAATATCCCGGTTTTCGTAAAATGAATACCGGTATTGAGAAGGCCTAAATTTGGCCCGGTATCCCGGTATTTTTGAAATTCGGGATCCCGGTTTGCGACCCCTAGTATAAGCGACTTTATAGTCATACAAATTATTTCCGTTCTATGGATTTTTGCTTGAGTTTTTTTTTCTCCTACAAACCTTTGGACCAACGAAAATGTACGGCATGTAAAAAAAAATATCTATGCATAAGATACTTTCAAAATAAATTAATTTATGTTGATGCAAATCACCCCCCGGACCACTGGAAAAGAGGGGGTTGCAACCCTCGATTTTTTTCCATTGTCGCATTATTTTTGTACGGCGTTGCGGAATAATTGATTCGAAGCTGTATTTAAACAGTATGAAACTTATGCCGTATAGAATCAAATGACCAAATTTAACCATGGAAATTGTCAGAAAATAAAATAAGAATACCGACTTAGTGGCGCATCATTTTTGTACGGTACTGCGGGCTTTCTTATTATTTTTCATGTGTCTATTTAAGGGAAAAAATGCCGTACAGGAACATAATATGACCATTAAAATATGTACTCACCCTGCATGCACTTTTCAATTCTCACCAGCACTCAGTTGGACAACTTACAAGTGACGGCATAGCATAGTGCTAAATCTTATTATTTTATGCTCTAATATCGCCCTATATACGTCACCAGGTGGTTCATATATGACCCATCCATTTTCGAAATGGGCCTGTAGTCTATAAGGCCTACAAAGCTGTAATTCGGCATGAATGTACATTATACATCTTAATGACGCCGACAAAATGGTACCTATATAATTTTTTATGGTACACCTCCATATCTACACATCAAGCGGGGGTGATCTATTTTTTCCGCGTCCACCCCATCGTGTGTCGTTGGATAGGTTTTTTTTATTTAATAATATTACGAGTAGGTATTCAAAGACCATTTTCCGATTCATTAACATTAAGACTTGGCTGGTTTTTTTTCCTTCGTCTACTAAATTGATAATTCATTCCATTGATAATTCATGCTGATCGAAAAACCAAGGAAAAAGCGTAGGACGGTTGGAGAGAGTGGAGAGTAGTGTTGTAACATCGAAATCGATTAATCGAACAATCGATTGTTTTTTTTCGATTGTCGATATTTTTTAATCGATTGTAAGGGTTGCGATTAATTAAAAAAGTCGATTTTTTAAAAATTGATTTTCATAAAAAATGGGTTAAAAATTTAATCAATTGTAAGAGTTTCGATTACTTAATTAAAACGATCGTTTATTTTTTTTTTTTTTTTTTTTTTTAATTTTTTTTAAATCGATTTTCATAAAAAATGGTTTAAAAAATAATGCACAACGTTAATAATCAAGTTTTCACTTCTGCCGGCACTCCCGGAGTGCAACCCGTCTTTTTTTTATAAAAGATGAAAATAAATAAGCTAGTTTTTTTAACTATTATTATTACGAAGCCATTTCCAAAAAAATGATAAGTTTTTCCATTTTTTTATAAAGTCTGAAGTATGGAGGTAAACCCTTGAAAAAAGTGTCCGACAAAGTTTGTTTTATTTAAGATTCTAAGAATAAAACGGGCTCTATCAAGTAGTCATTATAACGATTTATTTTAAAAGTTTAAGTCCACCCAGCGGGATCCCGCAAATACCGGGATCCAGCGGGATTGTGATGGTTCAATCCCGCAAATACCGGGATTGAAATTCTCTTGCGGGATTGCATTCCCAGTTGTGTGTGTTTCAAATAAAAGTGATTTGTAAATCCTAAGGAGACGCTGAGTGTATGCTTGAATTTTAATAAATTGGTTTTACTTTGGAAGCTGATATCATGAGTATAATAAACAAAAATTGAAAATTTAAAACGGGGAAAGGAATGTTGAAATACTGAAGAATATTGCTGTATTTTTATTATAACTTTGTAGCTTTCAAATTATGAGTTTATAAGGCTTGAAATACGGTAAATTACGGAATCTCCGTAAGGAACGCCCTTAAAGCGGCAACAGAAAATATACATAATCTGTGAAAACTGTAACTCTTCAGCTATAATAGTGAGTTTTCACAGAGCCAGTACTGGCTGCCAATAAGACTGGCAGCCAGTATTGGCTTGGTATATGCCACGTGTGAACAGTTTGGCCTGGCTTGAAAAACTGTTCACACGCGGCATACCGCATATACCAAGCCAATACTGGCTGCCAGTCTTATTGGCAGCCAGTACTGGCTCTGTGAAAACTAACTTAAGGGTACTTAAGGGTTCTTGAGATACAACCTGGAGACACACAGACGGACAGTCGCACAGGACGGTTCCGTTCTTATCCTTGGGTACGGAACCCGAAAATTAAGTAGAAAGTAATTGAAAATACTTTTGTCATATTGTTGTTATTCTACGAATAAGTTATTATAATTCTTAATGCTAATTTAATGTTAACCATGTCAAACTCTTCATTAAATTGAAGCCTAATCGTAATTAAATGTCTCTGAGTACGACGGTAAATGTTTCAAGGGAAACATTTAAAAGCGACTGAATTAGTGTCAGGTTTGAATATCAAGGATTGTAGCATTTTGTCTGCATACATTAGGTATATTTAAAAAAATTAGGACCTAAAGTTACTCCGTGTGCGAGCTCCGAGGGTCTGTCAAAAATGTTTGGGTCGCGGGGGGCGGAGCATAATATTTAATTCACAGACCATGTTGAGCCCTTTTTAGCTCTCGGAGTGAGAGCTGCAGTCTTCTCAGAGCTTGCGGTGAGTAGGTATAGGCACGTATAGGTACATTTCCCATTTTATGAAAAAAGAAAAATGAAAAATCTTTGGAAATGAATGAATTAAAACTTACCTAATTCCGCGTAACATAGTGCTCCAATCATCGAGAGTAATCCGGATAGTATCCATACAATAAGGGACATGCCCTTGGATCCAGCGTTTTTCAGAACATAGTGAGGGGATACGAAAACACCGGAACCGACAATCACTCCCACGATGATGGCTACTCCATTCATCAAGCTCAATTCTTTTTTCAAATGCACTCCTTCGCTCGACTGTTCCTCGTTTGCGTTGTTATCCCCAGCTTCCATCGATTTTGGCGCCAAACCTTCTACAGCTGATACTTTTGCCATTTTCCTTTTTTTATTAAATTTATTAAGTAAATCACTAGTAGATCACAGAATATTTTTTTAAGGCGCCGCGTTAAAATTATTATAATTATTCAATAGCAAATGTTTCGCATACGGAGACTCGCGGAATGATAGTTCCTCGTAGTAAACATTGCATCACACTGCGGCTTGCGCTGAGCTTCTGCGGGGTTCACCACGTGTATCGAAACACCATAACTCGCCTTGGGCTGATAATGCCAGCTTGGTTTTCCGTAAACTGCCACTGATATCGGTTAAATTAACACAGTTATAATCGTACCGACATGCGAGTTTCGTTGCGGAAAGGTTAAAATGTTCGACATAAATTATAATGTTTAACCTCAATACGCGTGTTCTATGAGTAACCGATTATTTCGAGCGCGAAAATTTTTTATTGTCAATTTTATTGATAAGAAAAATCTTATAAACTTCTTGGCAACGCTCGAAAATATATTTATACACTCGAAACGGGCACACGTTCTGCTCTCGCCGTTTCCAGTTTACTATTAATTTAAAATGCAAGTTAACCACGAGCCCGACGGTCTACCGTCGCGTCGTGAATCAGAATTCGAAAGCAGTAACGCGAAACGAGCGCGAAGCGTACTAGGACTCTACGGCTCAAGAATTAGAGGCTCGTTTTGAATGCAAAAATTATTGATAATTCATTGCCAAGTTTGAACAACTCGTTTTAGTTGTCTCGCTCTTGCGTCTGTAACCACGTGTGCGGCGGCTTCCGTCCCCTCACCATATGGTAGATATGGTATCAGTGATACGATAATTAAAAAACCATAACCTGATAACAGCGATGACTGATATAAGCGGCGCCGCGCCGCGCTCAAATATCTAGGTAAAGATTTATCTTTGAGGAGGTGTTTTAAAACCTTAAGAGGCCAAAAAAGTAGCGACTACCTAAAGTAAACCACAAGTAAATACTTTCTAGTTACTAAGTACACAGTGCATCTTTATATTATCTTAGATTTTTCAAATATAATATATTTTCCATATTTCCCCCATCTAAAACGAGCAAACAGATTGCCTAATGAAAGGAGAGCGTTGCCCATGACGTGCAACATCTGAAAACCAGAGTTGTTGCTCTTGAGATATATTTTACGATTATTTTTTTAAGAGTTCATTACGAAAGTAGCAGCGCTGAAAGAGTAATATTTTTATTTCTTTTGTATGGGCAAACTCTTGACGCCCCACGCTTGCCCAATTGCCCATACAATTTACAAATCACAAAAAAGAAATGCAGCTCTGCTACTTTCACAGTGAACTCTATAATTGGGGACTCATACTGCATACACACCTTAAAGTACCTATTACTTAGTTTGGTTACACCTTGTATAGGCATAACTTTCAGTTACAACTTACATTATATTCGTATCATCTACATTGTTAGATAAAAGACAATAGTGGTATGATGAGTAATAACTAACTGTACTTAGCGATTAGCGAACAAATTCGTGGTACGTCGTACGACCGTGACAAAAAACAAAATCATTGATAACATGATTACGATCGTGTACAGGATATTTACCCTTACTTCCCATCTTCCTGCTCAATTTGATGAGTTCAACGGCTTGCTATCTGTGGAAATAGCCTAATTACACTATACTATATCTATATAAACATAATATGCGGCTTAGATTCCTGAAACAAGTGGCTTTCCAACGTATAGGACAAAGACAGAAAAATTTACCGTCGTACTCAAATACATTTAAAGTATAATTTACACAGAGCCAGTACTGGCTGCCAATAAGACTGGCAGCCAGTATTGGCTTGGTATATGCCGCGTGTGAACAGTTTTTCAAGCCAGGCCAAACTGTTCACACGCGGCATATGCCAAGCCAATACTGGCTGCCAGTCTTATTGGCAGCCAGTACTGGCTCTGTGTAAATTATACTTAATTATGATTAAGCTTCAATTTAATGAAGAGTTTGGCAGATAATGTATGGGGCTTATGTCAAAATTTTGAATTAATTACATTTATATAATTAATGTTCCACTCTGAGTGCGGCAGTTACCAAGTTAGCCCTGATTCCTAACTTAATATTCGTTATTTAATAAAGCAAGCAAGACTCATCTTTATCAAATATAATGAGGGCTTAAGTACTAGTTCCTGAGATGAATTGCGCCGGAACGGTACATTTTGGCATAATAAAAAGTATCCTATATCCGTGTGCGGGATTCGAAGTATCTGAGTGATAATTTTCATCCAAAACGGTTTAATGGTTTATGAGAAAAGGTGGCAGACGTGGTTTATGAGGAAAGGTGGAAAATTCTTTGTAGAGTCGCCTTACAATTTTTTTTATATGCAAAAAAGTTATAAATATTCGTTATCTGTTACAGAATTTGATACTCGTAAATGCTAGGATGCAATCATTGTTTTTATTTTAAAGGCATGTTGAATCACACAAAATATCATTGAGAATATACCGTACACGGTACAATACGTGAAGAGATTTAACTCGAACGGTACTCAGAGAGAGGGTTTCACAGGGGTCATGATTTTCTCCAACATCGTATTATTCACAATACGCAATAATTTTTTAAGTTTGTCTTTTAAGTTCTTTCGACATGGGTATAGATGGGTACCGATAGTAAACTTATTTTATAAGCAGTTTATTTAACCTAGGGGCAAATCGTTAACAAGAAAAGGTGTATGCCAATAACAATACGCAAGATGTATTGTGTTTTGTCATTTGTTCCAGTAAAATGAAGGGGAGCGACGCATGAGTCAACAATATAAGTCTGACATGCTCAAAGGTAAGAGTACTTGCTTGAAACTTTGAAAAAAAAATAAACTTCTTTTTACTGTCTACATTTCTACAAAATTTTATTACAATATATTTTGAGCGCTGCGGAAATAATTGTACTTCAGATATTATGATTTTTGGTAGATTAATATTGTAATTGGTAATTTCCAAATACACAATTTTTTTCCGCAGTGCCGTCATATTAGATGTCATAATATTATTAAATATTATGTATGGACATTGGACAATAAGGTGACACTAGATAGTAGATTATGGATATGTACTAACTACTAGTACTACCAAAATTCAAAAATACTAATGAAATATTATGCAATAAATACAATATATTTGATTAAATGTTATAATATTGTGAAACAGATAACCACATACAAATAATGTACATCAATATTCCAGAGATATTATACTAACATACAATTAGTCTTTATCGTCCACCTTTCCAAACTTAAATATCCTTGCTGTTTTATCATCCGATGCTGTCAGTAGGATATTCTCTTTCTCATTGTAAATTAGATCCAGAATCTCTGACCAGTGTCCCGTTAGGCCGAAACTCTTTTCCCCAGACCTTCCATTGTAGACTCTCACGGAACCATTGAGGCATCCAGTGACTAGTTGGTCTTTGACCCACAGCATTTTGGTGACACCCCCAGTTTTGTCCTCCTCCACTTTGGAACAATGGTGTCTCAACATCTGCCTTGAGGTATCCCATATTGAAACAGACCCAGTCAATGTGGCTGGAAAAAACACATGTCATTAATGCAACAGCAAAGATTAAAACTCCCACACCGGTTTTGACGGCAGTGGCCAGTTTCATTGAAACCGGGCCAGTTACACAGGAGTAATTTTATAGTGCCCAGGTGTGTGCGCAGTACACAAGAGCACTCTCTATTCCTTTTACTCTCATAACCCAGTGGGACAGAAGACCGACACGACTGGCGATAGATCAGGCGCAGGACCAACTTTTTACAAGCCCAATCGACGCATGGATCATCTTACTTGTAAGACAATCAGGTGATCAGCCTGCATTGTCCTAACCAAACTTGGAAATAACATGTTTCCAACGTGGGAATCGAACTCACATCCTCAGAGTCAAGAGCCACACTCTTACCCAATGGACCACAGAGGCGATAAACAATGGATTAACACACTATTGACTTTGTTGACTGTTTTGTTATGAATTGAATGCCATTGATTATAATGTTTAATTTATTCATGTTCTTACCTAAAGCAAGTAAGCCTAATTGTGGGTCGGGACAGAATGCAACAGTTTCTAATTCCTTTTCAGCTTCAAACTGTGCAACAATTTTTCCATTTGTAGATGTAGATAGGACAACTGTACCTGTAAGATTTAAATGTACTGGTTAGTATAATTATTTTCAATGCAAATTTATTTATAACAAAATAATTAAAGTACAGTGTAAACTCCATGTAACGTCACTCCATTTAGCGACAAACTCTCTTTAGCGTCGAAATCATTTGACTTTGGTTGGTTTAGCTTGTCTACCATACAATGATAAGTACACTCTGTATAGCATCATTCCCACTCTCAATAACGACAAAACGAACGACACTATCCTAGCCCGCAATGAACTTGACTTTCGGCATCATGCATACCGAAATTTCTAAGAAATTTGTTCTTTTGTTTACAAATTGGGATTACTTGCACGTGTAGACTATTATTGAACAAAAAAGTAAGTATCTAAACGTTATCATATTCTCAGTTGCTCATAAACTTCCAAACAGTAAATACCGTTAGCGAAAAAAAATCACTGAATATTGACGGAAATTCTTTGATTTTACTTCTATCCATTTAACGACAACTCTCTACAACGTCATAAAATGCACGGTCCCTTCAGTGACGTTATATAGTTTACACTGTATTTGTTTAAAAAATATTTTAGTTAAGTACATTTTTTAATATTACATTACTAGTAAGGTTTAAAATCCAAATTTTTAATAAATGTTTTGTATTAAATTTAACCCATCAACAACAATAGAAAAATTGTGTCTCGTTTTTCCACGATCGAGGGATTAAATTACCATCAGCAGATATTGATGCCATCAAATTGTTGTCTGGATGTGTATCGACTGCAGTAATACGACTTTGATGTATGGAAGATGAAATTGTTTGTAGAGCTGTATTATTTCTTAAATCCCAAACTTTCACTGAACCATCTTCATAACCGACTGCTAATCTTTTGCCATCTTTAAATAACTGGAAAAAACATGATGAAGATAAGAAATTTGAAATAGTAATATTTAGTATGAAATATCCATGTCATTTTTTACACTATTTTACCTTCCCACATTCAGTTGCTACAGTGTGCCCCTGTAGGACTTTTGTCTCCCCTGATGGTATTTTAATGACATAGATATCCCCAGATTCTCCTCCACAAATGAGAACTCTAGCTGCAAAGTGCCAAAGTCCCCAACTAGTCTCATCTGCTTCATATTCAAAAGCCAATGGCCAGGGTCCTTGCTGATTCTCTTCCAGCTGGCACTTCCACACCTTAATGACACCGGTCATATCGATGGTTGCCAAATATGCACCGTCAAAACTAAATCCTGTAAATATTACTGAGTCTTTATGCTTAGGACAATCCATTACAATCTCGCCATTTTCGACTGACCACACGTACGCTTTATCGTCTTCACCCCCTGAGACTGCGAGCTTTCCATTAGGATGTAAGTCGCAACAGAAGACTGACCCTGTATGTTTTTCAAATACTAGTAAAGCCTGATCTTCAGGCTTCTCCATTTCGATATCTTCAGCCTCCTGGTCCATAATTTCTTCCATATCCTCTTCATCGAATTGTATTTCCTCTATTTCGTCAAAATATATCACCCCATCCTCGTCATCCATGTTTCCGATTTCGTCACCATTTATGGAGGATGGAGGAGTATCTGCTTTTATGTCCTTCATCTTTTCGGATTATTTGACGTGACTATTCACTTGGTATAGTATTAAGCGACAATTTTATTTTAAAATCTGTTTGTTTCATAAAGTTATAACCTCAAACAATGCTATGTTGTCTTCAGTGGTCTAGATTAAAAATTTCAAGTTAGCGTGAAACAGAGACAAAATAATTTAAATTTTGGATAAATAGGAAGTTGTACAACTCACTTTAAATCTTTTCTTTTCCTCAATACGTAAATCGCGAATTTATTGATTTCATTGATTGATCAGTGTTGCAAAAGTGATAATTCTTAAATTGGGCAACTTTTCAGGTAATTATCGGAAGAAAACGAGAGATTTTTTTCCAAATAAAATAACAATATTTTACGCTATTAATTAAAGTATATTATTAAAAACATATAAGATACATTGAAAATGGCAAATCTCATTTTCATACCACTTTTTGGTTGCTATTTTTGCAAACATTCTTTAAAATTTTGTGAGTTTTTTCTTCTTGGACTATTACATGAATCATCGGTGTCGGACATCGTCACATATAGCGCACTAAATAAATAACACAAATAAAATTTAAACTTTCTTTTTTTCCATGACAACCGTGCGTGCGGACGAACGAAAAACATTTCAGACCATGTAGAGGTTTGAAATGTTCACTCGGTATCAACCACCAATTATTGAAAGTGACAACACTATACTGAGAAAAGAGATGTCCTTACTTCATTCTCACTTCCCAGTATAGCGCTGTCTCAGTCTCTTTCACGTCTTGGGGAATCCCCTTACTAAAGTGTTTACTTACCCGTTTAGTATTACCTGATAATCTTCAGTGTTGTCGTCTTGAGAATGCAAAATAATACTATATTTTAAACATTCGTTGCATACAATGTAAAAATCGGGAGATAGGACAGTTAAATCGGGATATCGGGAGGGAGACGCCAAAATCAGTAGATCTCCCGATAAATCGGGAACTCTTGCAACACTGTGATTGATTTTACAGAAAATGTGATGTTGACATGAGTTGAGTTTTGACATATGTCATA
Organism: Polyommatus iphigenia; assembly: GCA_963422495.1. Lineage (NCBI taxonomy): Eukaryota > Metazoa > Arthropoda > Insecta > Lepidoptera > Lycaenidae > Polyommatus > Polyommatus iphigenia. The sequence continues at coordinate 175,328 of OY730190.1, forward strand.
TTTTATTGACGTTTCAAGTACTGACATTTGTCAATGTCATTTTTTTTAATTCTTCTTCTTCATATTGAATGAAATAAAACAAAGTAAAATAACAACATGAAGTTTATTAAAGAATACTTGCCTATTGCAGCTGGATTGGACTTAATTCAATGAAAACTACGATAGCAAGCAGGCATTCAAATTTCAAGAAAAATTAAAAAAAATTGTAAACTGAGAGCATAGCAATTAGCATCAGGGCATCAGCCATCAGCATACCGGTAGGAGTTTACCCTTGGTAATACAAATCTAAAGTAAAAGAAGAAGACATTAGACAAAGAAAAATATGTTTTTATTTGGGAGTTTTGGCGGGCATGTGAAAGAGTGCTGTTGTGTTTTTGTATTATTTTCCTAAAATTGTGTTAGCTGGGTTTTTAATGTGTAATATTGGTAGAATATTAACCATTAGATATTCGTGTTCATGCATAAGTGTAGGAAAGTGATGTAATATCCAGAAACGTGCTATTTTGTGTTCCCTCCAAAACTCCATCGAAAGTTTCAGTAAAGCGTCTACCACTTTATTGAATCGACCGACTTGACTCCTGTGACTGTATTGACTTTTATTTAGACTTTGACTAGACTTTAGATCTGACGATACATGAAAACGATGATGAAAATTATAATAGGAGGAATATGGTTTTCCCGCCATATTCCTTACCTTTCTACCTTGTCTGTGGCACAACATACACATCCTTTGTGTCAAGTTGCCAAAAAAGAAGAAAAAGAAAGAAAAATGTTTTTATTTCTCATGTTTAAAATTTAAATTTTAATTAATTTCTTTAATTGCAATAAATACTATAGTTTCCTTTATTATGAAATGAATATTGAATTAGTGATGAAAAATTAGGTTTACATTGGGATATTTGTTACTTCACTACAGTCAGATTAATTTCAGACAAAAATCTAACCTTAAAACAGATTAAGACCAACAAGAAATAGACAAGTGACAACCATGGCAAAAGGTACGTAAAATATTTTAATAAACTGCTGTATTTAAGACATAAACTTTATGATTTAACCCTAGACAAGTTTCTATTTTGACTAAACAAAACTTTAATTTTAGCCTTTTTACAAACTTCAACTCCATTTCTTATTGCTAAGCGATTCCGAGGGAAGATTAACATTCAGAAGCCACGAAAGCCTCATTTTGAAAAACAACTACTATTAGATTTATCTAAACCCTTTTTCGGTCCTCGAAAAAATACGTTACCTGAAATATCGCTCTGCGAAAAGGGTAAAAAGGAATGGGCCAAAATAGAGATCGACAATCCCTTCGAAAGGATTTTGGCCAGGGAATGTCTAGAGTGGTTCAATACTTCCAAGATGGTTGTATTTCTTCACATGAATTCTATAAGCATGGAAGAGAAGACACCAGTGTATGCTGCATTGAAAAAGAACAATATGCATTTAAGGACGTATGGGAAAAAAATTGTGAAAATGGCTACGACTGGAACTCGCTATGAAGTTGTAAATCATCTTTTTACATCACATCAGAACGTAATTTTTGGACAGCCAGAAAATTCAGCAAAAATGTTTAACATTCTCAAAAAGGCACCACAGCTGATTGTAATGTGTAGGTATTTGATGTTAATTCCTTACAAGTATAATATTACTGTTAACTAAGTATGGTGAGAGCTACGAATAATAAAAACTAAGGAAGGGTAAGTGTGTCAAAAAATTTGTTCCAATTCTACAAAATGTGACCTGAATACATGCATACTTTATGCAAAAAGAGACCCGAATACATGCAAGAATTTTGTGTAATTATAGAAGTGACAATAATTGTCAACGGCTTTATTTTGTCAATTTGAATGAAGTGTTTTGTAGCTATTGCCATATTATTTTAGTGTGCGAAAAGAACCTTGAGAACCAAATTCAAAACGATTGAAGTTTGGGAGTGTTGTTTATTTAGTTTTTATTATTCGTAGGGTTAGAGATACTTTATTTAATTTACTTAAATTAAATATGTGTATCTTATTATATTCCCGTACTCCTCCGAAACGGCTTGACCGATTCTCATGAAATTTTGTGAGCATATTGAGTAGGTCTGAGAATCGGCCAACATCTATTTTTCATACCAAAAATTATTTATATGGCAAAACAACATTTGCCGGGACAGCTAGTGATATAATAAAAATCTTAAATATATGTATATTAAAAAAGTATTAAATATATTTCCGTTGTCTGGTACCCGTAACACAGGTCCTTCAGGTACTTAGCACGGGGCCAGACTGACGTGGTGTGAAGCGCCCATAGATATTATATTATTATCTTATACCTTTAAACGAGCAATTCTTGTATATATATAATTGGAATCTCGGAATCGACTCCAACGATTTTCATGAAATTTAGTATATAGGGGGTTTCGGGGGCGATAAATCGATCTAGCTAGGAATCATTTTCATAAAATGTCATTTTATGTGTGTTTTTTGAATTTTTTGAATAGGTACCGAGCGAAGCTCGGTCATATAGCTAGTTATTATTATATGTGTAAAGTAGGTCCATCATCTGCCTATGAGTAAATTTCTTTCATATTACATAATTGTATCTTTATTTTTATTTTTTAGTCCCCATTCTATTACTTTCTTACCTTAAAGAAAAACTCTAAAGCAGTGGTCCCCAACCTTTTTTTCATGCGGGCCACAAACATGTTTTGGTCTTGGTGTCGCGGGCCGCAACAAAAATTTTTTAGGGTTAAAAAATTATATTCTTCAAAATTAACGATTTTTAAGTGAAAAAAATTTAAGAGTCCGTATACGAAATTTGCCGATTTCGCTGATTTTACAGTTAAAATACAGTATTTCTATAAGTTTTAATGCACAACATGTAAGATCATTTCAATTATAATCTAATGTTGGAGCTAGATTTTTTATTTTTTTAAGTATTTTTAAATAATCCAGCTCAAACCCGCGACAGTTTTGTGATTTTTGCTGTAAAAGGTTTAGAATATCACCTGTTTATGGATTGTATTGACGTCTTAACGGTATGAAAAAAATACAATGTACTGTTGAGAAAGTCGTCTATACAATGTTGGAATTACTTTTTACCACTTTAATATGAAATAGTTGAGTTAAAAAAATATGTAACTCGGCAAAATTTTAGAGAAAATGGGCAAAGAATTGCTGTTAATTTCGGCAACTTGGAGCTATAATTCATAAAAAGAAAACGACTCGAATTGGATAGAATTTTATCTATAGATAAAATTCTATCCAATTCGAGAAAAAATAAAAATAAAAAAAAAAATTGTGCCAAAAAAACACGATTCAAAACAACCTAAATCTCACATTATATTACTCGCCGCAAGTTCGACTCGGCTTTCCGCGCTTAAATATATTTTAAATATAATAATTAATATATATATTTTTTAAGTCTAACAAGGGGAAAAAACCTAATAATATTTCTGTAGCGAACCTTTGCAATTTCATATTCATCGGCAAAATTTCGTATACGGACTCTTAACGACTATCACGTAGACTTTACGTTATTTTGCCGGTGGGCGTGAATTTCAAATTTTTTTAACATCACGCGGGCCACAAATAAAGTCCCGGCGGGCCGCATGCGGCCCGCGGGCCGCGGGTTGGGGATAGCGGCTCTAAAGTCTAACTATGGGAGTTGTAAGTAATTCCTGTACTCAAATTTTGGTATTTTTTTTTGCAGGTGGAATAATCCAAGATAAGCTTCTGTCAAAGAATGAGCTGGTTGAGTTTAGTAAGTTGCCTAATCTTGAAGTAGCGAGAAGCCAACTCTGCTCGATACTCCAAAGTGCTGGGTCCAGTATTGTAGGACAACTTAATCAGAGTCAGCAGATGCTCGTTGGCCATCTTGAAAAACATGTGGAAATACAGAACTGTTCAAAAGCTGACAGTGCTCCTAGCCAAGACAAGGCGGAAGATAGCCCTGCAAGCTGAAGTAGATGGTTATGGATTAGTTTATACTACATAAATACCAATGGTTAGTTTATTGTTGTAATATATTATTAAAAATATATTTTTTTCATTCTTATGAACGCTCATCAAAAATAACTGGAACTTGTTATGAATATTGGAACACTTAGCTTCATCTAAACTATAAAAAAGTGCTAAGACAGTCACCTAAATAAATTAAATAAAATCTCATTCCACTTGACTGAGTGTTCTAGGATTTCTTAAGCGCCTACTGTGAAAACGCTAGCCCCGCCTACACACAACGCTATCCTCCAATCGTGATACAATAATTCCATGAATCGTGCTCTCGGGCAATGTGCTTTAGGCTGCAGCTAATAGTGAACAATATCGCGTAACAACGGTTCCCGCATTATAGCACGAAAGTAAAGGTCGTAAGTCCCAAAACTGTTTTTTGATGATTACTTTAAAACTAAATACAATACTAATATTGCCTTTAGCTATTATAGCTAAATACAATGATTAAATAAATCTCAATTTCATTTGAGTCAATCGTCTTCCGGGATCGTAATACTTATTAGAAAACACAGCAAAATTGCACAGCCCGCTCATAACTAATGTTCGCATTTACAAGAGTTATTCACAGTTCCCTTTTGCCTCAGATTAGAAAACTTAGGAGCTTCTAGACCCCTTTTCCTGTCTTGCGTATTATCGCCCGCGTCCGGATCTGGGGCCGTACCACGAAACCGTTTTGATACTCCAACAATCGTACGAAAATGCCTTGTCCTACTCTAACAAATGTGAAATGACGTTGTTAGACTTTAGTGTCAACCCACACGTACCACAACCACACGACAACCACAACCACACCACGTGGACGGGCGTATATTTCGTATTGTAAATGAACTGGACCATTCCAAACCACGGCCGACCACATCGCAACCACAACGTCGATGCAACGACAGTGCGCGCATTTTGTCGGTACCACAACACAACTACAAAAAAGCTGCAGCGACACCATTCACCACGTAGCCACAGCTCGACAACATTTTGTCGTTGTGATGTCGTGTGATTGTGGTACGTGTGGGTTGGCCCTTACTCCTTAGAGTAGGGTGCGGCATTCTCTTTCGATTGTAGAGTCTCAAAATTGTTTCGTAGTAGGGCCTACTGGTCCGCGTGTAAGTTGCCCGAATCCTATCATTTTATAGATTTCTTACCATGCGGGCAACACGCGCGCGGCCAGGAGCATATTGTCTTCACACGCATGCGGACTAGAATCACGCGCGGGCGAAAATAATATAATAATAATATCTATGGACGCTTCACACCACGTCGGTCTGGCCCCGTGCTAAGTACCTAAATAATAAATAAATAATAAATAAATAAAGCTTTATTTCAGACTAATTTTGTCCATAGATTTGTTAGTGGCAGTTAGTAACAGTTAGCTTATATTATAAGTATGTTAGTAGTGTTAGTATAGTAATCAGTATAATAATTTTTATTTACGATATCAACGCTATCCCTATCTCCATCCAGTGTTTTTGAATGGGACAGTCTAATTTAGAGGCAATGACCTTCAGAATGCTGTTTTCACTGGTACGAAGTCTCTGCAATAACGAGGCTACTTTTTTGCGCATCAGTGCGTGAAAGCCGTCAACGCGAGACTCGGCAAACATTTTTGACGCACTGCAGCGCCATGGTAGCCCCAGCAGCATTCTGAAGACATTGTTGTATTGGACGCGCAGGACGCTGTAGGTTCGGCGCAGATATGTCAGCCACAGGCCACCCGAATAAAACGACTGACAGAACGCTTTGAACAAAGTGGTTTTAACGTCGGTAGTACAGCGAGAGAACCTGCGAGCTATCATATTGCCCCTCACCGCCAGCGCCCTGCGTTCCCTCTCAATGTCCTCATCGTCTCTGAGGTCACTCGTGACAATATGACCCAGGTACTTAAACCTGCTGACCAGCTCCAGGGGAGTGCCAGAAGAGAATACCTAAAGGACTTGTGTTACAGGTACCAGACAACGGAAATATTATTTAATACTTTTATACTATACATATCTATACTATACTAATATTATAAAGCGGAAGAGTTTGTTAGTTTGTTTGTTTGAACGCGCTAATCTCAGGAACTACTGGTCCGATTTGAAAAATTCTGTCAGTGTTAGATAGGAAGGCTATAGGCTATATTTTATCACGCTAAGACTAATAGGAGCGAAGAAATAGAGGAAAATGTGGAAAAAACGGGGAAAATTATATGAAATGCTTATTTAGTAATAGTTTGAACGCGCTAATCTCAGGACCTACTGGTCCGATTTGAAAAATTCTTTCAGTGTTAGATAGCCCATTTACCGAGGAAGGCTATAGGCTATATCTTATCACGCTAAGACTTATAAGAGCGAAGAAATAGAGGAAAATGTGGAAAAAACGGGGGAAATTATGTGAAAGGGCTTATTTGAACGCGCTAATATCAGGAACTACTGGTCCGATTTGAAAAATTCTTTCAGTGTTAGATAGCCCATTTTTTGAAGAAGACTTATAACAGCGAAGAAATAGAGGAAAATGTGGAAAAAACGGGGGAAATTATGTGAAAGGGCTTATTTGAACGGGCTAATCTCAAGAACTACTGGTCCGATTTGAAAAATTCTTTCAGTATTAGATAGCCCATTTATTGAAAAAGGCTATAGGCTATATTTTATCATGCTAAGACTTACAGGACCGAAGAAATAGAAAAAAATTTGGAAAAAACGGGGGAGATTATTTGAAAGAGCTTATTTGAACGCGCTAATCTCAGGTCCGATTTGAAAAATTCTTTCAGTTTAAGATAGTCCATTTATCGAGGAAGTCTTAGCATGATAAAATATAGCCTATAGCGGCTATATTTTATCATGCTAAGACTTATAGGAGCGAATAAATAGAGGAAAATGTGGAAATAAGGGGGGAAAATTATTTGAAAGGGCTTATCTCACGAACTACTAGAGCAATTTTATTATATCGCGATATCCAATCGAATGGGGATGGGTTAATACCTAGATTTTACCTAACAAATATAATTTCAGGGGTATTATGGCACATTTAGTGAAAAAATTTGCATTTTCTCAAGTTAGTTATGTTGGACTGAGCAAGTAACTTCCACTAGTTCCACTAGAGTTACTTTTTTATTGGAGTAAAGAAAACAAGAAAACAAGTTATGTTTTTATTTAAAACCAATCTTTGGTTAAATATATTTAAGTTTAAGAGATCATAACATTGGCATATTCCTAACTAGTAGATAAATTTGGATTGAGCAAACCCATCGACCATCGTAAAATTTAACAATACAAGATAAGGCACAGAAAGAAGGTACAAAAACACGAATGTAGAAAGAAATTTCAAACGTAAATACGAGTAGTTGTCTATGTAAAACTATAGGGAGTTAAATCTGCTGTAGTTAAAATAAACTGAACTAAAACATGATAAAAATTACAAGTAAATTATACAACCACGGATAAACATGTTCAAGCTTATCGCTTTAATCATCACGCGAAAAGTATTTCAATTTATAGTCATCCGTCATTGAAGTATTGGGATACTTCAATGACGGATGACCACGAGTAATCTATAGCTAAATCGGCAGATGATGAGAGCTACGAGGCAGTGATGCCGTGGGTGGCTGATGCCAGAGCTGTTAAGGCGACCGCGGCCTCCACTTCGTCTCTGTCGTGTCTGATCGTGTTTGCGATGACTCGGTGAACTTTCATATCCTGCTTCTTGGATTTCGCCTCCTCGGCCCACCAGGAGTAGTTTTTCTCGCTAGGCTGAAATCGCGCTGCGCTCTCCAGCCATTTGCTCAAAAGTATAGGGCTGTTTATGGTTTTGGGCTCGCAGCTATCTTTGTCTCGCTCTATTTCGTTGTAGTTGTTATTGAAGCTTTGGAACGTTTCGAGCGAGCTGGAGGAGCCGTCTGTGTCGTAGGAGTCTTTTGGGGCTTTAAAGTCATCGTCCAGTCTGTCGTCTATGTTTGGGCCCTCCTCCTGGTTTTGTGAAAATTCTGGCTCGCTCCAGATGCTGTCGTCCGAGCAAATGCTAAACTGCTCGACGTTGCCTTGCGCGCGATCGTTGTAGGTGCGTATGAGATGTCCCCAGGTGAGTTGGTTGCGATCTGAGTTAGCGTTCTTTAGTTTTCTCCGCCAGTTTGCGAACCAGTTGCAAATCTGCAAAAAAATTATGTGATCGTTAGTAAATACAACTGTCGGCTGTCTACAAAAACCTTTTAAGGAGGATGCCAAATACAAAAGTTTTCAAGTTCAGGAGGTCGTAATACCACTAAACAACAACAGAGCGGGTGTTGGTAAACTAATTATTATACAGCGCCGAGTAAGATTCGAATCATAAGACAATTGTCAAGTGAAGCAAATTGTGTTTGATGAAACTGAGACGAAAATAGTGCCTATTTATGTACAAATGGCGAGTCCTGGCAATAATCCAATTAGGTTGTTTGTGGACACGGATCATGTTAAAGGAGCAACTTTTAACATTGGAGTAATTACTAAAAACATACCTGTATATAAGTGAGTCCGGTTTCTCGTGATAGTTGTTTTTTTTCTTCGCGGTTGGGGTAGGGGTTTTCCCGTCGCCGCACGAGCCAATCTTTTAAATATCTTTTTATTTCAGGCGTAAACAACCTCTTCTGCGGCCGCTGACCGGCAATTAAACATCTTCTGCAAATTAACAGTTTTGATGAGCATTTTAGTAGAGCTTTAGAAGCTCAATAATAGTGTTTCACAATAACACAAGTGATAACAATAACACCAATTAATTAACGTCCTTCGCAATCATTGAAAATTGAAATAACAGTCCATGTTATTGTATTAAAACAAAAAACAACGGCTCTTTAATCTCAATTAAGGACTTAAATACCTACAGTTATTTTTAATTGTTCCGGAAATGTAATGTTGGAATAACCATTCTAAAGTACACAAAAGTGTTCTATCTAAAGGCTCTATCACCAGATAGGTTCTATCATAAAGTGCGATTGACCATTTATTTTTAAACTTGTAATTGTTTCATCGAGAACGTCGCACAAAGGAAATTTTGTGCGAAATATGAACATAGTGAGTCATGTTTGCTTACCTCGTGTGTCGCTTGTTCCTGACGGGTCTCGAAGATTTCCCACTGTCCTCCCTCGGCCCGTCCATCCTCTGCGCATTTCCCTCGTGAACCCTCTGGATGAGTGTCATTTGATATTCGTCGCACTGGTATATTCAGTCGAAGGATTAAGATGTGTCAGTTTCGGGCTGCGTGCACGTGCGCTGGGCGACGGCGCTTCGACCACGACTCGTGTTTTGTGAGTTCCGAGCGCAGCGGGGGATGCTGGTGATCTATTAAAAAATAAGGACATGATGACACAAATAGATACTCACATAGCAAGGTGTATGCACCACCGAAACATGCAGCGAACGCATTGTTACTCCGCGTTGATGTAACTAACATGACGGCCACATTCCAGAGATCGGTTACATGTATTTCACTCGCGACGACCGTTCGACTGCGCCACTAATTACATCGATACAATTATGAAATGAACGCTAAATCCACTTTCTTTTGACCTCGTCGAATCGTGCTTTTGTATTCAGCAAACGTCGTATAAAACAAAAAACATGTTAATTATTACGTGTTCGCTCGAGGTCACGCTTTTCTCACAAGAATAAAAGGTGAGCTTGTAACAGAGATTTTTTAAAAATGTTTCTAAAAAGATGTACGTTAAATGATTTAGTATTGATTTTTAATTAAAAAATGTGGTGTTAAATTATGTACGAACCTGGTTGCGGAAAAGCTTAGAGACGATGTGAAAATGGCGCTGGACTTGCGGGCGACCGCAGCGCCGCGGCGCGGGCGGCGCGCGCGCAATTTCATGTTATTTCAGGACGGCTCCCGCGATGTCTTCAAAGTTTATAGTAGTTAGTTGATGACATTTAGACAAAACAACAAAGAATTACTGTTTTTGTGTTTGTTGTTCACAAATCACGCGTAGTTATCGGATCTGTTGACGTGTAAGTTTTTGGAGTTGTTTACTTACGCGGTGGGAAAACTTAAATTAAAATGTTGATTGTAGTTAAATGTTAGAATAATTATTTTAGGTCTTCGTAAAAATGAAAGTCATACTACTTTTAAATGAAACTGGATGGTTACATCAAAATTTATTTATCAAGAAATTATTACAACTCTACCAAAATATTGTGATGCTTTCTATAATTTTATAATTGCATGGCATGGGTAATACGTAACGTGACCATTATTTTTTTTGTCAGAGCGGGACAAATACAGATCCCCCCAATATATATTTCAAAGTGCTAATCTCTAAGAACTACTGGTCCGTTTTGAAAAATTCCTTCAGTGTTAGATAGCTCATTTATCGAGGAAGGCTTTAGGCTATATTTTATCGCGCCAAGACTAATAGGAGCAAAGAAACAGAGGAAAATGTGGATAAAACGGGAAAAATTATTTGAAAAAAAAAATCTCTCACGAACTACTGGGACAATTTCTGTTATTTGGCACAGGAAATTCTAATTTACACGGGCGAAGCTGCGCGGAAAGTCTAGTTATTGATATCGAGCAAAATATGGCAGAGTAATTAAGTTTGATGTCTGTATACGTTACTTCCAGGCCTTGCACAGGCATTTCAAACATAAAAATACTTTTAAATTATTGTCGTTTGGTCTGATTGCAAAAGCGGGACAATTTCGGCCTCGCGAGGGACAGCGGGACAGACTGCCTGAAAGCGGGACTGTCCCGCCCAAAGCGGGACGTATGGTCACGTTAGTAATACGTGATGTGTAGTTACTAGTTAGGAAGCATTTATAATTTTATAACCTACTAGCTGTCCCGGCAAACGTTGTTTTGCCATTTAAAATATTTCTACTTCATTTAAAATATTTCTACTTCATCAGTTGTTACAAATTCTTACTTCTTTCTTTTGTCCCCTAAGAGGGGTGGGGCGAAAAATTGTATACACCAGATGTTAAGTTGGAAAAAACAGTTAATAATATGTCAAAGTAAGTCCATTAAAGAAAAAATTTTGATACAAAATCTGACCCCCTCTTTGGTTCCCTTAGAGGGGTGGGCTGGGAGGATTTTTAGTCACCAAATGTTGAGTCGGAAGAAGACAAATATATCTGTGAAAACCGTATGCAAATCGGATCAGTAGTTTTCGTGTTAAAGCAAAAGTCTTATACAAAATCTGACCCCCTCTTTCGTCCCTTTAGAGGTGTAGGGGGAAAAAATTTTATACACCAGATGTTAAGTTGGAAGAAGGCAAATATATCTGTGAAAACCGCATTCAAATCGGATCAGTAGTTTTCGTGTGATAGTGGAACAAACATACAGACAGACAGACAGACAGACAAAAAACTAACTACATTTTTGGCTTCTATAGCGATGAGTGACACCCCCCGCTTATTATTTTTTGAATATCTTTAATGTACAGAATTTTCATTTCTACAGTTTTATTATAATGTATAGATAGCGGTCGCCCGCGGCTCTGCCTGCGTGGATGTCGGTTACCGCTGCAAAAAGCCTACCCAGGAAAGACACGGTCAGCAAAATGATTCCCAGGTCAATTCACAGAAACATCGACGACGCAGTCATTTTCCGCAGGCTGCACAGATTGTCTTTCTGTGGATGTTAAAGTTGTTAATGATGAGAATATTTAAATGTAATTAATAATAAGTTTTCACCTCTGACGGTAGTCCCGGAGTGCAACCCGTTGTTTTAGGATAGATAACTAAAGCGATTATTGTAGAGCTTTTCTATAAACGACATTAATTGACGTTAAGTTATTTTCAGGTAACAAAATATACTGATGGTCGGGATCCCCGACTCGTGATAGAGCAAAACATTCTTTTCATAAATCTATTCCTACTAATTTGAATGTTTGGCCCTGGGATTTACATAATATTTATCGTTAGTGCAAAATAATTTTTTTACAGGAAATTGGAGCCTTTTGAAGGGTATAGGCAAATCAATAGGGATCATTGGTATTCTTGGTATATGAGCCAATTCACCAGCTGCAGGGCCGGTCATAATCTTCGCTACTGTGCACCCCCGCCTTGGTAGCGCCCACTTCGAAACGGGCGTAAATCGCAATTTTTAATTTCGCCATAACTTCTAAACCAAACGTCCAATTTTAATCATTCAAAAACCAAATATTATCTACATAAACTGTACTTAGTGATGAAATAATTCATTTTGATAAAGATTAATAGCATGAGTAAAATAAATGCGTTTAAATGTTGTCCAAAAAAAAATCAAGATTTTTAAATAAAATAATGGTTGTTGTACCTCACTTGACATAGATAGGTATAGTGTGTCGCAGACTTTTTTCTAGATATTTAAAAGATCTACATTTACTTAGAACATTGTATGGTTCTATCTTTTATAGTTTAGGCAGCATACGCAAAATAAGTAAATTTTCTGGTTGATTTTTTTCACCTTGTGTCAGAAAAACCCAAATATCTTATGGAACCCTACATTTTTCGAAATAAAATGTAGCCTATGTTACTCGTAAATAATGTAGCTTTCGAATGGTGAAATAATTTTTTAAATCGGTCCAGTAGTTTTTGAGCCTATTCATTACAATTAAACAAACAAACAAACAAAGTTTACCTCTTTATAATATTAGTATAGATAAGCAGAATTGTTTCAAAGATCAAAAGTTATAAGAAGGAAGTCTAAATATTTACTTATTTGTAGAGTTTCGTAGACTGTAGAGTGTAGAGTATGAAGAAAACTTCTTTTGCTTCATCGTTAGATTTACGAGTAAAAGAGATAACTTTTGTAGCATAATGTAAGAATGTACTCCTATGAATAGTCATAGGAGTTTACGGGGGTCCAAAATTTAAGTAGTACACCGGATCAGTCGGCGACTGACTGACGACTGATATTTTAGGGCCTGACCATACCTACCGAGTAGAATCATAGATAACTAAATAATTACTACCTACGTTACAAGTATATAGAGTGGCGAGGCAGTGCTTTCGATTAATTTTATTGGTCGAGAGCTCAGAGCCCTGTCTCGCCAGTCGCCACTCTTCTCGGTAGGTGTAATCAGACCCTTAGGCTCAAATCACACCGATATAGCCGCGTACTGACCAAGTGAGCCGCCTCGCGCGGATGCCTCGGACATTTGCCGCGGCGCATGCCGCGCGAGGCGGCCGGCGTACGGCCGAGCCAGCTGACAGTGTTGCCAGATTAGGGGATTTCCCCCTAGATTTAGGGGGTTTTCGACCAAGATAGGGGCAAAATAGAGGCAAAATATCGGGAAAATTGTGCTAAGCAGAAATGTATAGTCGGGGAAATGAGTTGCTTAGCAGAAATGTACAGTCGAGGAAAATTGTTCTAAGCAGAAATGTACAGTCGGGGAAAATTGTGCTAAGCAAAAATGTACAGTCGGGGAAATGAGTTCTTTAGCAGATGCGCTGATTAAGGCCGCGTTTCCAACTGCAAGACAACTGTCGCGAGAAGTGTCTGACAGTCTGTGACAGCAGCTTTTTTTTCGATTGCCGATATTTTTTAATCGATTGTAAGGGTTTCGATTAATTAATTAAAACGATCGTTTTTTTATTTTTTTTTAAATCGATTTTCATAAAAAATGGGTTAAAAAAATAATGCACAACGTTAATAATCAAGTTTTCACTTCTGCCGGCACTCCCGGAGTGCAACCCGTCTTTTTTTTCTCTCGACTTTTCCCTCCTATAAGACCCTAGTAAATTGGAAGGTTCATTTCCTGGCTTATTTTTCTCCATGCATCTTCCCTTAGTCCCCTATTTGTGTAATCAGGACATTGCGCATCCCAAAGTAGTCTATAATCACCATATAGTTGTATTAGTTTAAAACACTGTTATTTATCCATGACGCAAAGTCCTAACACGCAACGAATAAGCGAGGAAAAACACTCCCGTCTTGAGTGAGCGCGGCAAACGTACTGAGGCGCCTTTGAGCATCGACAAAAACCGACAACGCTCGGCTCGGGCCGCGGTACGCTCGAGCGAGGCAACGCATGCGTTTGCTTCGGGCGAGCCACGTCCTGACCGACCGAGTAACTGCCGCCCACGACTGCCGCGCGAGACGGCTCGCTTGGTCAGTACGCGGCTAAGTCGATGCTCAAAGGCGCCTCGGTACGTTTGCCGCGCACTAACACGTCCTGACCGACCGAGCAACTGCCGCGCACGACTGCCGCGCGAGACGGCTCGCTTGGTCAGTACGCGGCTTATGGCAGCGCAGCGGCGAGCATTTTCAGTATCATGAAAATGCTTGCCGCTGCGCTGCCATTTAGGTGTGATTTGAGCCCTCTTATTATGTCCAAAATGCTCTACCACTCATGTGTAGACTTTTTTGCTACCGGTAGGCTTGACTACTACACGTAATTTTTGATTGTCCTTGTAAATCTCAAGATGATGCAACGGTTAATGGTTAATGGTAATTTCGAATCTACAGTTGCAGTCATTTTATAAGTTCTTAACTTTATTCAATCAAATCAATTAAAAAATCAAGTTGGTAACTTCTATATTAATAATTTCGTGCAGGGGTACGGTAGACTCGATCGAAACCTTATGTGAATAATAGAAAATAAAAAAATATTGATTTCGAGTCGAAAACTTATATCCGCAAAATTCGGATTTTGGAGTATTTCGTTAAATTCTAATGGCACTGACGTAGGCACTGACAAACAAACTTCACGCGCCATCTTGCTGTAAACTGACACATGCTCATTTTCTACCTGCTAGCAGTCATGGCGCACATAGCGCACCCTTTTTTTTGTAGCTTTTGTTTGTTATCACTTATCAGTTATCAGCGTCTCAACAATTAGCAATTAATGTGTTTTTGACATATTCTAGGGAATTTTAATTCTTAATACATACATACAATATACTTACTTAACTACATACAATTTTGAAGTTAGTTTTCTTTTTAGGTGAGTACCTCAGAATATTCTGAGATGTACCTACTCACCTACCAGTGCCAATGTAGAGAAATCAGAAAAAGACTGAATGCAAGAGAAATTAACCTTAGTTAATTTTGATTTGATATAAAAATGTTTTAAATGTACATAAAACTTTTGCAGTTTTATTTACCCACTATTTTTAAATATTATATATAATGAACTAAGCCAGGGGTCACCAAATGGCGGAAAGCGATCCGCATCCGGATCGCCGACCCATTGTGTGCGGACCAAGCATTTTCGAAGATGAACTTCGTTAAATTTCGGTCTCGACTTACTGATGGTCATCTCCAGGATTTTATGTCAATAGCTTCAAGCTTGCACCAATATTTCACTGCAAGCTTCAGATAGATAATAATTAGGGCCTACAAAAATAAAAAAATGTCACTTTTCTCATTGATAAGCCTTTGTAAATTCCGTAACTATCCTGACTTAATATTTTTTTTAATGTGTGGACCGCGAAGGTTTCTGCATTTCTCTAATATGGACCCCGAGCGAAACTAATTGGTGACCCCTGAACTAAGCTATACGTACTTATGTCTTGCTTACCTTTAACATTTCTTGAGAAAAGATGACTACACAAAATATATTTACCTGCATTTTGTACCTAGATGTGTATTGTGTATTGAGTTACAAGTTTACCCGAGCGAAGCCGGGTTTTCATCTAGTTAGTTTAATAATTTCTGTCAGACGTATTTAACCACCGTACTCAGAGACATATTTTAATTATGATTAAGCTGCAATTTAATGAAGAGTTTGACAGATAATGTATGGGGCTTATGCTGGCTTATGCCAAAATTTTGAATTAATTACATTTAACGCATTTAAGGTAGCATTTAAGTTATTAATGTTCCACTCTGAATGCGGCAGGTCTTCCAAATTTGAAAATCGGCTAAACCATGTCAGACGTTTAGATATATTGATTATTGATATTTGAGACACAATATTTGAATAAGACCAAGTCCGGTCTGGACATTTTTATGGCAAAAAGGAACCGTCGGTAATAGAAGTTTTGTACTTGAATATCGAAGCCCTTTTGTACGTTAATTCGCAGTGTGGCTTACCAAGTTTCAAGCATAAAACATGAGGGTTTCGAAAAGGGAGTAGGGACCGACTCTTGGTGTAATCGCGTTTTGCGAGGGGCGCCCGGCGCGGTCCCCTCTATTCACAATCACAACATTCACGAGTCCTCGCTCCTCAGTCCTCACACATGCGCCGAGACGCCCGCTCGCGTACGCGTGGTCTGACGTCACTCCGCTCCTCGATAGTTTGGCCGTAAAAATGATAGCAGAAAGTGATTCAGACGTTTAATATACACGACGCGAAACAACGGCCGGTGTCGTGACAGTAAATTGGTCGGTGCCGACCCGAGTGCGACTTCTGTACCGGTAATTGTGATTGATTTTGCGGCATGGGTGAAGAAAACCAAGCCGGCGACGGAAAAGTTACGCTCAAACGAAAAATAACATTATTTAACGGTGTCGGAATCATCATCGGCACTATTATTGGCTCCGGAATTTTTGTTTCGCCGACTGGAGTTTTTATTAACACACAGTAAGTAGTAAAAGCTTTTGTTGTTATACTTCAGGTTAGAAGATAACCTAAATGCAATGCTGAACTTCACAACAATCTATGAAAACATCATGCTGTGGAGCAACTTCATACGCGTTTGATACTAATTTTCCTACTGATTTTCTTGTTTGTCAAAGTACATACTTAGGTATGTCTTATTTTTTATATAAGTATATTAAATATTTATATCGACACTCGGTTTTGATACTTTCCTAGGTGTAATTAGTAAGTGCCCAATTAAATATTTAAGTACAAGGTAATTAACAGCATGCAATTGGCTTCAATCTTTAATCCTGCCTAAGACCTAAGACCTAGATACTTGGACACTCAGAACTGCACCATAGAATTTTTGGAAAATTATTTTTTTCTGATTACGCTGATAACATTTTACAGCCGTAAAAACACCATACCTAATGATTAATGATCGATAACTAATGTCAAAAAAAATTGTTTATGCGGTAAAATATAGCTTCTGAGTTCTGAGTGACCTAGATACTATTGTTTAATAGTGAATTATAAATTGTTTAATAGTGAATTATATTAAAATAGTGAGTGAGTAATCTTTAATGTTACGAACTAAATTTAATTGTGATATTATAGTTAAAACACATTTCTTCTAAGTACATTTTCTCGCCACCAATAAATTCGACGTCTTGTATATTGTAGATAGCTTGTAAAGTTGTATGCAGCTGGTAGTAAATAGTACCATAACCATTCTGTACTCGTGTAGCGTTTATTTTGTATTTTTAGGTTTGCCCAAAGGGTAAAAACGGGACCCTATTACTGAGACTTCGTTGTCTGTCCGTCTGTCTTCAGGCTGTATCTCAAGAACCGCTATAGCGAGACTTCTGATATTTTCACTGATAGTGTACATCCGTTGCCGCTATAACAACAAAATATACTAAAAACAAAATAACATTTATATTCAAGGGGGACTCCCATACAACAAACGTGATTTTTTTGGCCTTTTTCCCTCTATGTCGATAATGGCAACAGAATAGGTATAATATAATATCTAAGTCATTAGGTCTTGAAAATTTCACGAAATCCTCAGTTATTATATACAATTCAATAACTAATAAGAGTAATAAGTAATAAAATTAAAATTTAAGGGATGCTCCCATGCAAAAAACTAAAATTTTGGCCTATTAATTTTTGCTCTGTAACGGTACGGAACTCTTCGTGGGCGAGTTCGACTCGCACTTGGCCGGTTTTTTTGTTTTAGCTCCTAGACTTACGGTGAAGCCAAACGAGTGTAATTTTGTGAGTTGTGAGTCGCAGAATTCCGGCTGGCAGAAATTATGCTGCATTCAGTTTCATAGAAAATTCCTACTTCATCCACACGCGCGTAATTTTGTGAGTCATGATTTGCATGAAAAAATATTTACGCAACCGAAATTCTTTTTCTTTTACGCTCGTTTGGCTTCACTCTTAGGTACGCCGTACACGTTGCTTATATTTTCACGTGCGTACTGTGTAAATGGATTTTTTAAAATAAGGGGGAAACCAAGCAAACGAGTCACCTGATGGCAAGCAACTACCGTCGCCCATGGACACCCGCAACATCAGAAGAGCTGCAGGGAATACGCTCTCTTCTTGAAGGTTTGCAGGTCATATAGGTCCGGAAATACTGCTGGTGACAGTTCGTTCCAGAGTTTTATGGTGCGCGGTTTTTTAAAAGATTAATTTATTATTTATTTTTGCAAATACACAGTATGTAATATTATAAGCCCTATATTATGGGGGGCTGGTGCACTCCTTAAAGAGACTTTGTGAGTTGTGACTTGTCACCTCCAGGTAGGGTTGCCAGGCGTCCGGATAAAGCCGGACACATTCAGGCTCTTTGGTTGCGTGTCCGGCCAAAATTAGAGGGAGTCCGGCTTTTGTAGAGATTGGCTATGTTCGGCTAAGCTGACTGCTTTGTCCGGCTTTTCGGTTTAGCGACCTGGCAACCCTACCTCCAGGGGGTTGTACATCGCGGCACGCTGCCGCATTATGTCACACTGAAAGTGTTTAGAACTAGCTAGTTAGAAACATTACTAATGAAAACTTTTTTTGAATTACAATTTTAGAACTCTTTGGTAACATAATGCGGTATATTGCATTCATTTGTCATTTGTTTTTGTGAATTGGCGGCAAATCTAAAACTCTTGTTACACGTGAAAATGAACTTAACGCGAGAAAATTTTCAGTAAATGATTTTTTGTGACTTTCGTTGTGGGCTTACTCAATAACAAAGCTTTGATAGGCTGCTATTACCACTTCATAATGAAGCCCCATCTCGTGCCACTATTTACAATTGGTTTAACGAGTTTAAGCGTGGACATAACAATCTCAGTGATGATCCGCGTGAGGGACGTCCTTTAACAGCGACTACTGAAGTTAACATTAGTGCTGTGCGACGCATGATAGAAGAGGATAAAAGAATGACCTATCAGCAGATACGGGCAAGCCTAGGCATTGCTATGAGTCAAGTTCAAAAAATATTACATGAACATTTCGGCGTCAGACAGCTTTTTACCAGATGCATTCCCCATTCTTCAATCGACGACCAGAAACGCCTTTGCATGGACTCGTGTCGCCAAATGTTAGATAAGTTCAACGGCGGTGACTCATATGCTGTATTTGACATCCTCACAGGTGAAGAAAGCTGGATAATATATAGCTACGAACCCGAAACCAAAAGACAATCAGCTCAAGGGGTGTTTCCTTTCGAGGTTTGGCCAACTAAGGTAAAGAAAGGAAGAAGTCAAGGCAAAAAGATGATTGCCTCATTCTTTGGTCGGAAATGTAATTTTGCGAAAGTTGTGCTAGAAGATGAAAGGACAGTTACTACAGAATGGTATGTCAATCGCTGTTTGCCTGTTGTCTTGGAAAAATTTCGGCAGCAGCGCCCTCGAAGCAGGACACTCCTTCACCACGACAATGCTTCAGCGCACTCCGCAAGACGGACTGTTGAATATTTGACTATGGCAGGTGTCGAGATATTGAGTCATACGCCATACAATCAGAACCTGGGGCTCTGTGACTTTAATTTATTCCCAAGAAATAAAGATAAATTCGAGGTACATATTCGCTTTATGAGCCCTGAAGATGCGATGAAAGCGTACGAAAACGTCTATGGCGTGAGACCCCTAAGGAAGACTGTGCCTAGTGCTTTTCTCGGTGGTTTCATCAAATGCGACGATGTGTACAGAGGAACGGAGATTACTTCTAAAAAGGATAAAAGTATTGTCAACTTTCTACACTAAGCCGTTTTTCACTTTCTAAACATTTTCAGTGTAACCTAGGTATCGAAAAAAGATGTAAGAGAGTGCAGCTAAAATTTCATATTTTCATATTATTTTATAAAAATTTATACTATAAGTAGGTACAAGATAGTACTGGTGATAACGAAAAACCAGTGGAAAACAAACATAATCTTTCATGTAAACTTGTGGTTGAATTGATAATTAAATAGACCGTACATGTAACTTTAATTTAATAACTAGATTTTAATTTGCACGTACCTTACGTCTTTGCTTTCGTGGGTAGAGAACCACATGCCCTATGCTCTTAACCCCAAACGAGCTTAGAATGATCTTACCAAATTTTCCTTAACGAATTTTTTTTGAAAATATACTATTCAGACTATCTAATATCACACTCAATAATATGAGTGTGATATTAGACACACCTAATCTTGATACTACCTATTACGCATTCAATGAATTAATAACAATTAACAATATTAAATTACAAACGTATGAAGAAGAAGATAATATTTCATCACACTCAATAAAATGTAATATGAACCTTATACTTATTATATTAATAATTCTTATAATATTATTGCGAAGAATGTCTGTGAGAATCGAAGTAAGGTCAATGTGTCGAAGTCCGTCTGGGAGGTAAGTCCGTCTAGCGGCAATAACTTCCATATTTGATCGACTAGTTTCATATGGCTCAGTGGGTAAAACAATATTGCAAAGTTAGTTTGACCTAAGAAATAGACATGTCGCTACTAACTACCTGTTACGAAAAAAATGATCTTAAAATTTTTTCCCGTTTTGTACTCGCAGTCAGAGTGTAAGTCTCTGCCAAAAAAATAAAAAAAAGTGGAAATACGAAGGAGTTTTTGGAGTTTCTTGGATTACATAAGTAATTTAGTGATCGTTTTACTTATTACTGGTGTTCGATTCGTTAATATCGCTTTAATTTCGTTATTATCACCTGCAACATGTGTCTAACCTAAAATTGCAATAATTGGGAAGTCCGTCTAGTTTTCATAGGGAAAGGCCGTCATATGCCGGTCTTGCCTCGAATCAGATATTGTCAACCTTTTCAAATACATGTCTTTATTGTTAATTTGTAAAAAAATACGGCAATTAAGATTATTTTTAGATCATTATAGGTCTAATTAATATATAGCCTATAATTTCCGATGACACAAATACTTTAAAAAGCGAATCTCAAGTCAATAAATTATGTTAAACTTTAATTTTAGAAAAGTATGCCGGACTTCGACACATTGACCTTACGTGTTTATTGTCACTGAAATTGCTTTACCCACGCAGCTACGTTACTAAGAATGAAATTCAGTCATTTATGGAAACGAATCATCATCATCATAGTTATTAGGCAGGTTTTTAAAGTTTTATCTACTAATCTACTTTTATTCTAGTCAAATCTCAACAAAAGGCCTTGCGTTACGAAGATCAGAAAAAAGTTTTTTTTACTAAAACAGGGAATGATCGAGCCAACGGATCAACTCATGGAAAAAGATTACAACCGCCCAAAGACACCTGCCATTATGATTTATGTAAGTGCGCCGCTGCGCGCTGGCCTGATAGTTAACATGACCATTTTTTTTTGTCAGAGCGAGCGGAACAATTAATATTTAATACATAATTTCCCCAATAATTTGTGAATAATATGTATTTGAATTTTGAAAGTGTCTATTTTACAATAATAATTATTATTAGCCTTACTAATATTATAGAGCGGAAGAGTTTGTTTCTTTGAACGCGTTAAGGCCGTCCCCCGAGCAAACGACCTTGGCCATACATTTGCCGCGTTGCCGAGATCGGGTGTTTTCACACTGCGACGGTAACGACACGACACGATACCACAGAATAGATAAGGGCCACCGCACATATTATAATACAATTTCAAGTTGGCCGACTATCGTACAAACTAAATTGCGTAGTGTTACACTTTGATTGGACAACTTCATCGTGTACGCTGCCAGCCCCAGATTTTTAGATTTAGTTGGTAACGGTGTTGCTAGCCTAGCGACGTGCGTGTTAAAATGCGTAAAAAGCACGCTTTTATTGTGGCACTAATAAAACGAAGGCGAAAAGAAAGGAGAATATTTTGGGTGCATTCAATATTAGGTGACAGAATATTAGAATTAGTACGATAGTCAGTTTGTACGATAGTCGGCCAACTTGAAATTGTATAATATGTGCGGTGGCCCTCTATTCGTTGGTATCGTGTCGTGTCGTTATCGTGCAGTGTGCAAACGCCCATCGCACCAAAACCCTATTTTTTTACTTATCTTAGTTCAAAATTGTCAAAAAAAAAATTTAAAACGGGGAATATGTAGTTTATGATATTGTCGATCTATTTGCGTGTGTTTCAAATAAAAGTAATTTGTAAATCCTAAGGAGATGCTGAATGTATGCTTGAATTTTAATAAATTGGTTTTACTTTGGAAGCTGATATCATGAGTATAATAAACAAAAATAGAAAATTTAAAACGGGGAAAGGAATGTTGATATACTGAAGATTATTGCTGTATTTTTATTATAACTTTGTAGCTTTCAAATTATGAGTTTATAAGGCTTGAAATACGGTAAATTACGGAATCTCCGTAAGGAACGCCCTTAATCTCAGGAACTACTGGTCCGATTGAAAAATTCTTTCAGTGTTAGATACCTCATTTAGCAAGGAAAGCTATATTAGGCTATATTTTATCACGGAAAAACTAATAGGAGCGAAGAAACAGAGGAAAATGTAGAAAAACAGAAAAAAATATTTGAAAGGGCTTAACTCACGAGCCACTGGAGCAATTTCTATGTTAGGTATTTGGCACAAACAAAATGTAGACCACGTGAAAGATTATAGGTTATTCTTGTGGGCTAGTTTGTCTGTGAATTTTCTAAGCCGCGCGGAACATCTACTTATTGATATCGAGCAATTATGGCAGAATAATCACGTTTGTTGTATGTATGCGTTACTTCCAGACAACTTCACAGGCATTTAAAAAATAAAAATACTAATAATTATTGTCGTTTGGTCTGTTTGCAAAAGCGGGATAATTTCGGCCTCACGGGAACAGCGGGACAGACTGCCTGAAATCGGGACGTATGGTCACGTTACTGATAGTTCCACTTTTACTTGCTTATTACCCTAGGATAATAATCAAATAACAATCAAGATTGTATTAAGACGACTGTAATAAATCACAGAAGTATGTGCTAATCACTAGCGCATTGTAAGTCAGTAGCAGATTAATTAACTTTAATAATTAATCATAGGCGACACGACAGCCTGGGACCTTGGCCGTGTTGGGATTTAGACCGTTTTGTGAGTTTCAGCCATCGATACCTGGCGGTGCTATCGGTTACAGCACTTACAGCCTGGCGTCGCCTGCTTAGTCACCGTAGCCTGCTCCTAAGACCTAGCCTAGATATCGTTTTCCACCTGAGATCCCCTGAGCTGGGGACACCTAAAAGTAAGGCCCCTAAGACTATGACACTAATTTAATTTGACATCGAGACGCTGCTCTATCCCGCTCTACTACGTAAAACCGAATCACAGAGTTCGCGATTCAAAAGCTTCATTTGCTTGACTCTTACTGAATTTAAAATGAATGAATGAATTGTATGAACAGCTACCATCATTATTTTAATAATTTGAATTCTATTGAAGTGAAAACTTCTTTAGCGGCGTTGAGCACTTTTGTGGGATGTGTAAAAACTGTGAAACTCGCGTCAGATTTTCGTGTTGATCGAAAAACCATAGAAAAACCGTAAGACGGTTGGAGAGTAGTGTTTTGTGTCGAACTCGAACTCGAACTCGAACTCGAAAACTCGAAATCTCGAAAACTCGAAAACCGTAAGACGGTTGGAGAGTAGTGTTTTGTGTCGAACTCGAACTCGAACTCGAAAACTCGAAAACTCGAAAACTCGAACTCGAAAACTCGAACTCGAAAACTCGAACTTGAACTCTAATTGTAAGGGTTTCGATTAATTAAAAAAATCTTTTTTTTTTTAAATCGATTTTCATAAAAAATGGGTTAAATATTAAATCGATTCTAAGGGTTTCGATTAATTAAAAAAATCGATTTTTTAATAATCGATTTTCATAAAAAATGGGTTAAAAAAATGCACAACGTTAATAATCAAGTTTTCACTTCTGCCGGCACTCCCGGAGTGCAACCCGTCTTTTTTTTTAAATAAGTACAATTCAAAAAAAATATTTGTTTTTTCTACCTCATTATTATTATCTTAATAAAATATTGTTTATAAATAAATAATAAATTATATACATAATTTTAAATTTACAATAATCTTATATCATTAAACGAGCAATTCTTGTATGTATATATATATAATTGGAATCTCGGAATCGGCTCCAACGATTTTCATGAAATTTAGTATAATATACTAAATTTTTAGAATCATTTTCATAGAATGTCTTTTTATGTGTGTTTTTTGAATTTTTTGAAGCTCGGTCATATAGCTATTATTCTTTATTTTCTCAAAAATAAATGGAAAGTAAATAAATTAAAGAACACAATGTCGTTTTAGAGTCACGGGATGTACCTAGTTTATTACGCTTAAAAATAATAATTTGTTTTAACTACTAATACGTGCTTTTTTCTTTGAATGACTAACACAAAAACCTAAAATAAGAAAAAAATACATACATAATAATAAGAATTATTCTGAGATCTAAGATTTTCACCGTGGGTTTCCTGTTTACTTGAAACAATCTCAGCCTGCAGTTGAGGAAAACCGATAGTGTCCAGCAAAGATCCAGTAGCGGGTTATGATGTAAATTGCAATAAGTTTAGTGCTAAGTGCATACCAAAACAGGTTTTAATGTAAATAACCTGTAAACAGTTCGCAAGTACCGGTTTTAATGAACTCAGTAAATTGTGGTACCTAATTGTGATACCTAATTGTGATTGCTCTGTAACCTTGTAGTGGACCGAGCATTGCCAAACTCGGTGCATAAAAGCAGATGGCAAAAAGTTAATCACAGCAAGAAAACTTTACCTGAGTTTTACCAACTAATAGTACTCTCACTTCTCAGCATCATAATACTATCTGATAATAATTGATATTATTATGGTATCTACTCTTACCAATAAAATATGAACAATAATGCTGTATTTTTTTGGAAGGCGTTAAAAAGATAATATTCGCCATCTAAAACTACTATACGTAGGAGTACAGTATGTAGTGGTGATTTAGTAATAAGTAGGTACATAATTTGTTAACACGTTTACTGAACATTTTCTAACATGAAAACATTTTTAACATTTTTTAACATTTGTGATTAAATGTTTGTTAATAAATGTTTACTATCGTTACTAAACATTTTGTAACTGCGGTGTGGGAGCACCAAAAACACTTAATCACAAATAGGGAGATCGCACACGACAGACTTTTGTGCGATCAAAGTCTGCGGCTTCCATACAATCTGATGGCGCGCGCCATGCGGAATGTATGGAAGCCGCAGACTTTGATCGCACAAAAGTCTGTCGTGTGTGATCTCCCATATTAAAAATGTTTTCATGTTAGAAAATGTTTAGTAAACGTAAGTTAACAAATTACAGTAGGGCCTCGTTAATCCGGAGAGGCAAAAACACGACCCTTTTCGAATTATCGAGGCGTCCGGATTATAGTATGCAATATTTAATGTCAATAAAACACGTCATGTCTAACCTTATAAATTGAAATGAAAATGAGTTTACTTAGTTTCTTTAATCAATTTTTAAAATTGTATATCATAAAGACAAATTAATGTTCATGTTCATAATAATTAAAACCATGTAAGAAATCAGTAAGTTAAAATAAAACATTAGTTAATTCCTTTTGAAAAAGTTTGTAATACTCTTCTGTTTATGATTTTCGTACTTCATTTCGAAAGCTCGGTCTCTACTCTCTAAGTTGACGGAGAAACATAACTTCGTGGCTATCAAATTCATTATCTTCAGCCCATTTTAAAGCAGTGTTTAAAGCTCCGGCCGGCCGGATTACAGCGATCACCGAACAAGCGGGAGTCCGGGTTACCGAGGCCCTACTGTATAGCAAAACAAATTATAACAAAATAAAATATATTGTGTTACCTTTTGTTTGTAAACCTTTTATAAAGGACGACTGGGTATGCGGTGAACCAATACCAGATTTAAATGTTATAAAATGTTAGTATAAACATTAGTAAACAATAAACATTTTCTATTAGTGTAGGAGCACTTATAACATGTAACAGTTCCTAAGAAAATGTAACAATTGACAACATTTGTTAGTTAATGTTTTTATGTTAGAAAATGTTTACACACATTTTCTAACGGCGGTGTGGGAGCACCATAACATTTTTGTGAAAAAAAGGAGTTCACACTTCACGTGGAACAATATTTTCTAACGGAAGTCACAGGAAACACTTGGTAATTTATAAAAACTTCCCAAACCCCCTAGATGATTAAAGGATAGAGTTTTATTTCAACACGTGAGTTTGTTAACCCGAAATTAGAACTTTATGATAACCATTAAAATAACTCGTCATCGCATCACAACGGGAATTATTTTAAGTTAACCTTGAGTTTCTGTGATTGTAGAATGTAGGTCAAGAATCAAGAAAGATTCGAATTAGATACTAATACGTAATTTTTTTTCTTGTAGCGTAGCTAGGAATCTCTGCAACCTAACCTAAACAAATCATTTTTTTAGAATTTTCGAGTCGCGAAAAAGCAATGCATAATTAAATTCGGAATTCGGGAACACTCCTAAGCCACTAGAGCTTTCAAACGGATTTAAACTAGCTATGTTCATCCTTCTGAGCGCTACTGTGCTAATCTAATCGTTCTTTTTTCAACGGGGGTGAAAAAAAACTATTATTTCTTCCCGCTATCCCCAACCCGCGGCCCGCCGCGCGCCGGGACTTTATTTGTGGCCCGCGTGGTGTTAAACAATTTTGAAATTCACGATACACTGGCAAAATAGCGTAAAGTCTACGTGATAGTCTTTAAATTTTTTCTACTTTTAAATTGTTAATTTTGAAGAATGTCATTTTTTAACCCTAAAAATTTCTTGTTGCGGCCCGCCACACCAAGACCAAAACATGTTTGTGGCCCGCATGAAAAAAAGGTTGGGGACCACTGATTTATTCTGTTGTTTCAGATCCGTGGGGGCTTCACTACTGATATGGCTCCTCTGCGGTCTGCTGTCGACGCTGGGCGCGCTGTGCTACGCCGAGCTGGGCACCTCCATCTCGCGCTCAGGGGGGGACTACGCGTACATCTACACGGCGTTCGGACCCCTGCCAGCCTTCCTCAGGATGTGGATAGCGCTCCTCATCATCAGACCCACGACGCAGGCGATAGTCGCGCTGACGTTCGGCCAATATGTGGTCAAACCATTCTTCCCTGACTGTGAGCCGCCACAAGACGCTGTCAAGCTATTGGCTGCTGTGTGTTTATGTGAGTGTTCATCATTTATTTATTAACCGACTTCCAAAAAGGATGAGATTGTTTAGCTGATGAAAGGATGTTTAGCTGTGGATATATTTTTTAATTTATATGGACGGGACAGAGTGAACAAACTAGTAAAAGTGAAAACATTTATTAATGTTACACCTTTGTAGGTGATACTACATTTTCATTTGAAGACATAATGAACTGAAATAATGCTTTTGAATTATTTATACCCTTGAAAATAGAATGTATTTGTCAGTAGAAATAGGAGAGTTGTTGCTTTGTTAGGTATAAAAGTACGATGTAATAGACAAGCTAAGGCCAATTCAGGCATTCACAAAATGTCACGCTCTTTGAACAATGTAGAGATCTGACAATCTGTGGATCTGACTATCGGTCTGGACTCTAGGTCCACTTGCATTTGGCCTGTTTATTGCTAACTATCATGCTTAGTTCAGCCCACTCTTTAATGCATACGAATAATTAGAAAGAATAACATGGGATTAAATGCATTAATTTTAACCTAGAGTCTGAACTGCAGGCGTAACTGAGTCCAAACCAATCTAGTATAGTCAGATAGTACGTGTTTATGTAGTAGCTAGTAACTGGCATAATGCTTTCCCGCTACGTTTATTTTCGTATTTTATACAAAATTCGACAAAACAAACGATACAATAAAATCACGTAAAATGTAGAGCACAAAGCAATACTTTCAATAAATCACCAGAAGTAGCAATAATAACATGTAACTTGTGTCTGTAATGCATTTGTGCTAATAATGTCTTAAACAATTTTGTCTATCTCAGCGGCATACTATCCTAATTCATTATTTTAAAATATTTATGTAATATACATTCACCTTGATCTAAATCTTTATCACGCGACAGTATCAAACGTTTAAAGCTAACTAAATCTTAAATCTTTGACGTGGGAGAGCCATGCTTCGGCATGAATAGGCCGGCTCAACCGGAGAAATACCACGGGCTCACAGAAAACCGGCGTGAAACAGCGCTTGCGCTATGTTTCGCCGAGTGAGTGATGTTTACCGGAGGCCCAATCCCCTCCCCTATTCCCTTCCCTGCCCTCCCCTATTACCCTATTCCCTCTTAAAAGGTCGGCAACGCACCTGCAGCTCTTCTGATGCTGCGAGTGTCCATGGGCGACGGAAGTTGCATTCCATCAGGTGACCCGTTTGCTCGTTTGTCCCCTTATTTCATAAAAAAATCTACATCTTGGGCCGACTTGCACAAAATGGGTTAAAGTTAACCCTTGGCAAAGATGTTATCTCTCGCATTCTTCGTATTATGAAAAAGCGAGAATATTATGATATTTAACGCAGGGTTTAATTACTATCGTGCCTTACTGCCACACTCAGAGTGAGAGACGAATATTAATTAGTAATTACTTAGGTAACTGTAATTAAATGAAGATTTTAACGGTTTGCACCATACATTACCTGTCAGGCTCTTATCGTTAAAATGAAGTTTAACCCATCAGTCGTGGCAAAACGAGACACAATAGCTTTTTCATTGTTATCGCGGCCGGATGTGGCCGCTTGGGGCTTCATGAATTAATCATTATTAAGGGCCAACCCACAAGTACCACAACAAAATGTCGTCGAGCAGTGGTTACGTGTGAATGGTGTCGCTGCAGCTTTTTGTAGTTGTGTTGTGGTACCGACAAAATGCCGACGTGGTTGCGTTGTCGCCAGTGGTATCGATGTGGTTACGTACGAAAGTCAATGAAGCAGAGGGGGGAAGAGTGCTGCGGGCGGTGTGCGCACACTGTCGTTGCATCGACGCAACGTTGTGGTTGCGATGTGGTCGGTATCACACA
This sequence comes from Polyommatus iphigenia, assembly GCA_963422495.1. Lineage (NCBI taxonomy): Eukaryota > Metazoa > Arthropoda > Insecta > Lepidoptera > Lycaenidae > Polyommatus > Polyommatus iphigenia. The sequence goes on from OY730190.1 coordinate 204,321, forward strand.
AGTGGTCGACAGCGACTGTAAAATGTGGTACGTGTGAATGGTCCAGTTCATTTACAATACGAAATATACGTCCGACCACGTGGTGTGGTTGTGGTGTAGTTGTGGTTGTCGTGTGGTTGTGGTACGTGTGGGTTGGCCCTAAATGTCTCTGAATTCTGAGTGCGGCCGTTAGTGTACTAGTTCATAACTACCTACGTACTAAAGCAAGAGTTAACGCACGCAGTTTTCTATTTAATTTGACAGTGAATGTAGCCGTTACACTTTCTCTAGAATTGTGAATGCTGTTTGTACACAATCTAAATTGTAACTATCGTATACAAATTCCTAAAATATAATTATTAATTACCACACCAGCGTAATCATATTTGAGCTATATTTGAAAACAATAGTCAAATGTTCCACATCTGTCATTTGTTTTTGTAATAAGTTCCAGTTTTAAGTTTGAATACAGAATAGTAATGCGGTGAGTCATGTGGCGCCAGAAGCTAGACAAAACGTACCGTAGATAGCTGTTATAAATTGGCAAAGTCATTATCTCTTTTACGTACGGCTCTTGAAAGGAAAAGTGGCCAAGCGCGTGTCGAGCGCTCTACGTAGAGTTCCGTAGCTGCTTCGTTAATCGTTATTATACGGAGTGCTTAACTTTAGTTTTCGTTTGGCGTTTATTTGGTTTTGATATTTATTTGATTGATAGGTATACTATAAGGCTATAGACTGTAGAGTGTAGACTAGAGTAGGTATACTATAAGGTATAATATTACATAAATACATTATATTAGAAATTATAAAGTTTCTCCTGGACAGAATGAGTGACTTCGTATAAGTTTAACTATGAGACAGATATTTGATCATATTTGTTTGAAACTCCTTAAGCCCTGTCAACAGCGTTTTCGTTGGTTGAAAATCATAATATATTCTAAATTTTTTATTTTATTTTATTTTTACTACCTTTTATATAAATATTATTCCAAAATTGGCATTTAAACATTCGATTCAAACGAAAATGATACCAAACTCGACTATATATACCTAAATCCCACGCAGTATTGACCTCATACCTTGATATAGCTAACCCGCCCCCCCCCCCCCTCCCCCACCTGCATGAAATATTCAGGTGGCTCCACATCGTAAACCTATCTTAGGGATATAAAGATCAATCCTACCAAAGGAAATCTTTGGTCCAGAAGCCCAAAAGCCGTATTCCTCGTTTTTTGGTCTTGTACGCACACGACTGTATAACAGTGGCGAAGGGTGAATATTTTCGGAAGGGAAGCCGGAGTATAAAATCTACTTACCAAAATGCTCAGCACTGATGTAGGTTATTATTATTATACTTATGTTCGAGTTTCAAGTTTGATAATGATGCCTTTAAAAAGTCAAAATAAAGAGTTAACAAACGAAACGTTTCGTTTGTTAAAGTCTGTCTGAATTAATGCCATTTCCGAAGTCCAAACAACACGATTACGTATGACACACAAATCACAATATAAATTAATTTAATTCATGAAATCATGACACACTTCTAACACTAAAACAAATAAAATTCGACAAAACAAAACTGAAATTAAAACAAACAACAAGTTCTTTTTCTTTAAGATTCGCAGTTATCCGCCATATGTCAAACTAAAAAACCAGCAAAATAAAAATGTATTACGCGCCTATCATATTTAATAAATACCGCTAAAGGCATTCCTAATAAAGTCATATTACAAAAAATCCTACCAAATAAAGTGTAATTACGCGCCAGCAAAAGTATTATGTCGCTACATTCATTCTTAATTCGTATCATAACAATTTTACGTCATGACTCATCTTTCTCGCTTGCACCTGTGCGTTGCTAATTAACCTTTCTCCGTAATAAGCCCATTGAAATCGGCTTATTTCCGAGTATATTAGCGCGTGCTAGAACGAGACAGAACATGACGATCAGTTCACAGGAATGAAAAGGACAGATGCTTACTATGAAATATTGTTCTATGGAGAAGTAAGCCGCTAATTTATTGGCTTGATCGGAGATGTTCTGCGCTTGCACAATTTTGTAGGCGTTTAGTTAGTAATTCAAACTATTTCAAGTGAGTGGAAAGTTTATTGAATATAAATATTTGTAGGCGTTTTAAGTGAATTCAAAGTTTTTTTTAAGTACGTAAAATATTTATTGGATAAAAATGTCGTTGGCCCATAGATTCGATTTTTCTAAGGGAAGCCGACGGGAATCGGGTTATATGGACTCTTCGCCACTGCTGTATAATATACCTACACATTGCACAGGCTTATTAAAAGGCTAATAATTAGGTACGTTTATTATGCGAGTAGGTATAGGAAACAACAACACACAATATTTTCCTCTTAATGCACCTACATATAAGAAAAATCGTATCTGATAATAGTGTAATTATTAGCCTTATCCAAAACTTGAGAGCAAATAACACCAAAATAATTAAGTTTGTAATAACAATTTGCTGTGCAGGTTAAAGGTGCAGTAATAATGAGACTGATTAAGTAAAACACATTTTGTTGTGACATCGTACCAATTACGATCATTTAAATTTTAAAACATTCAGATTTAAAAAATCTTTAGCTCTCCGAAAGATCTAGCATAACAGTTTTTCGTACAAAACAGTTTTATGGTTATTATTTTTAAGACCCTTAGGCCCTCTTAACCCAATGTCATGGATGGTATTACTAAACCTGAATATAATCTATTAGAATTATTAGATAAGTAACATTATGTATTTATGGAGGTCAAAAATAATTATATCAGAGGTTCTTTGTTTTTCGACATGATAGAGTCTACAGTCTACACTCTACATACTACGTCATTACATAGACCAGTGTTTCCCAAACTTGTCGGGACCGCGACCCATCTACAAGAAAGTTTAAAGTTCGCGGCCCATCCTTGTGTCATGTAGACAATTATTATTTTTTAACAAAAAATTAAAACCGACTTCCAAGGTAAAAACAATAGTAATACTTATTCATAATCTAAAAAGAATCAAATAATTATTCTTATTCCTTATTATAGTGGCGTCTTCAGACTTCGCCTAAACCTCAACTATTTCTGTACTCAATCTTCGTACTTTTGAAGTCGGTACCAGCCCGGAAAAGTTCTGAGATCCTTGACATATTATAGCAATTACGCTAAGGTAAGCTGGTACCGACTTCAAAAGCATGAAGATTGAGTACAGAAATAGTTGAGGTTTAGGCGAAGTCTGAAGACGCCACTATAATACTCGTAAGTAATAAGAATTATTTGATTCTTTTTAGATTATGAATAAGTATTACTTTTGTTTTTACCTTGGAAGTCGGTTTTAATTTTTTGTTAAAAAATAATAATTTTACCCTTTTTAGTTACATATGAGACGACAAGGCTATACAGGGTGCAATTAAACCTTCCTGCCAATTTTTTCCAGCGCTTTGGTATCATTAGAAGAGTCCATAAAAGCAACAAAAATTGGGGGTTATTTTTTTTATGACATAATATTTTATCCCATTTAAAATCGTTGCAGAATGGTCACTAACGGCGCGAGGCGGCGCGGGGGAATAAGAGGGGCTGACGCGGGGGGGAGGCGTGCGCGCGGGGGCTCGTCACGCGTGGGCGACGCGTCGTGTCCATTAATTGTAGTGTTTTTTAGGATAACTTTCGGAAGCTTTTTCTCAACATATTAGTACTAGTCGTGTGCGTACAAGACAAAAAAACGAAGAATACGGCTTTTGCTGAACCAAAGATTTCCTTTGGTAGAATTGATCTTTATATCCCTAAGATGGGTTTACGATGTGGAGCCACCTGAATATTTCATACAGGTGGGGGAGGGGGGTTTTTTAGCTTTAACAAGGTATGAGGTCAATAACTGCGTGGGATTTAGGTATATAGGCAAGTTTGGTATCATTTTCGATTGAATCGAATGTTTAAATGCCAGTTTTTGAATAATATTTAGATAAAATATAGTAAAATAAAATAAAATAAAAAATTTAGAATATATGATTTTCAACCAACGAAAATGCTGTTGACAGGGCTTAATTAATATAAGGTGGCTGATAGCCGCATTATTCTGCATGCCAAATACATGGTGATGAATGGAGCAATAAACATATTAATATTACTAGACGTACCGCGCGGCTTCGTCCGCGTAAATCTGAAATTTCAAGGAAACCGTATATTTTTCACAAATTAATAACCCATATCTCACGTAGTCTACTTTATATTCGTGTCAAATAACATGAAAATTGCTCCAGTAGTCTGTGAGATATTAGTCCTTTCAAATAATTTTCCCCGTTTTTTTACATTTTCCTCTATATCTTTGCTCTTATTGGTCTTAGCGTGATAAAATATAGCTTATAGCCTTTCTCGATAAATAGGCTATCAAACACTGAAAGATTTTTTCAAATCGGACCAGTGGTTCTTGAGATTAGCGCGTTCAAACAAACAAAGTAACAAACAAACTCTTCAGCTTTAGTATAGTACCATAATTAATGCCTCTATACAGATCGAGACTCTATTTTCCTCCAAGGCAGAAGCTGCTAAAATTAAAAAAAACTAACATCAAAAATCGCGGTGGCTCCACATCTTAAATCCATCCTTGGATGGATCCACCCCCACCAGTGGGTCGCGACCCACACTTTGGGAAATACTGACATAGACAACATTAAGTAAGTATAAGAATTGTTGAACATATAGGTACATTTTTAACCCACCTCGACAAAAAGGTTGTAGGTATGTTCGGCTGTACCAATAAGTATATTTTTTATTTTTGTATGGAAGGTGCAAATATGCAATATTCATTTAACAAAAAACATATTTTCTTACTTATAAAACCGGTTATTTCAATGTTATTAAAACTCAGTAAGATAAATCGGTTTTATACCTTTACTAGCGGTCGCCTGCGGCTCCGCCCGCGTGGACGTCGGTTACCGCTGCAAAAAGCCTACCCAGGAAAGACACGGTCAGCAAAATGATTCCCAGCAGGTGTAGCATGGCTACCATAGAAAAGGTTTCTTTCTACGGAAGAATAGACAAAGTGACAGTTAGACAAGACAAAGTGACAGTTAGACAATGGAAATCCGCCATTTTGTCGATAAATTCTGTCAGTATGTCGATTCTTTCCCATGTCTACTGTGTCAATTCACAGATACCGACACCATCGACGACGACGCAGTCATTTAATCCGCAGGCCGCACAGATTGTCTTGTCTAAAGTGTGTATGTCTGTTTGTTATACTTCACGCCAAAACCACTGAACCGTTTTGCTGAAAATTGTTATGGAGATACTTTGAGTCCCGGGAAAGGACACAGGGATGAATCCCGAAAAAATATTTTGGCGCACCAGAGTGTCAGGCGTCATCTAGTAAGACATATCATATTTTTTAAATTAATTTGTATTATAATATAGGAGCTGCTGTGGTTTCCTCTCAGTATCTAGCGCCTACGCCATTCTATTTTTATACTGGAGTCATTTCTAGTAAAAGTTTCATTGCAACTGGGACTACAAGGTGATTTTATACGGTACTATAATATCTTAATATCTACTACGATCTGCGACGTTTGTACAGGATGTTTATTGCTTCAATTCGAGGTATTAGACTGAAAAACATTATTTATTTATTACAAGAAGTTAAGTACTACCATTTTATAAGAAGCTAACCTAGCGAAAAATTATATTTTTGGAAAGAAATAGTCATTTAAATATCCACGTCATTAGAGAATTAAGTAGAGACTATTCTTCATGAGAAAGGAAATGGAACAGAAATATAGGAACCGCCACTGTTATACATTATATTACCTCTATACACGGCGATCTACGAAGCAGAATGCAGATACATTTGGGCTTATACTTTTAAGAGTCCGTATACGAAATTTGCCGATTTCGCTGATTTAATAGACGTGATTTAACAGTTAAAATACAGTATTTCTATAAGTTTTAATGCACAAAATGTAAGATCATTTCAATTATAATCTAATGTTGGAGCTAGATTTTTTTAAAAGTATTTTTAAATAATCCAACTCAAACCCGCGACAGTTTTGTGATTTTTGCTGTAAAAGGTAGAATATCACCTGTTTATGGATTGTATTGACGTCTTAACGGTATGAAAAAAATACAATGTACTGTTGAGAAAGTCGTTTACAATATGTTGGAATTACTTTTTACCACTTTAATATGAAATAGTTCAGTAAAAAAGTATGTAACTCGGCAAAATTTTAGAGAAAATGGGCAAAGAATTGCTGTAAATTTCGGCAACTTGGAGCTGTAATTCATAAAAAGAAAACGACAGAAATAATCTATAGATAAAATTCTATCCAATGGGCATTGTCCAAAAAAAATCACATGTACTTGTTATATTTTTTTTCGTTAAAATAGGGTATTTTAAGAATATAAATTAAATAATTTTGAAATTCATTGGCTAGTTTTTTCTCAATAAATTTTTAAAGTTTTGCTCTGACGTCATCATCGGCGGCCAAATGACCTCTGCAGTATGTTTTTTTTCCTTTCAATCTTATTTATAATGGCTGGTTCGTCAAATGCAAGTTATCATTATGTGAAAGCTGATACGAGAAGCTTACTAAAAGTTCGAAACGTAATGTTGGTCGAATTTATTGCTAATTTAACGCCATTGAAGGTCAAACTAAGGTTAAACATATTTGTTCAAAAATATAAGTAACTAATGGGTATTTTTTTCGTTTATATACAGAAAAACGATCACTGACCTTATTCCTCGAAATGTTTTTGTAATGAGCAAAATTTAAAAAAAAATGGACAATCCCCATTCGAGAAAAAAGAAAAACAAAAAAAAAACAAATGGTGCCAAAAAACACGATTCAAAACAACCTAAATCTCACATTATATTACTCGCCGCAAGGCTCGAGTCGGCTTTCCGCGCTTAAATATATTTAAAATCTAATAATTAATATATATTTTTTTAAGTCTAATATGGGGAAAAAACCTAATAATATTTCTGTAGCGAACCTTTGCAATTTCGTATTCATCGGCAAAATTTCGTATACGGACTCTTAACATCCCGTTAAAATAACCTCGTGGTACCAGCTGTTGAAATATTTGTTTTAAATCTAAACACCCTGTAAAGCGTGCACGGATGTTCAGCAATCTACTGTCTGGTGTAATAATAATTAGTTGTTCGATAACTTTTACGAGGCAGTTATCACTGTTATCAGTAAGTTCATAAAACGCGTAAGCCGCCGTAGGTCGAGCGTATCGACTTTTAACGTAAAAATAATTTCTTAGATAGAACAATTTAAGGTGGCACCAGTGCGGCGGTCATTGACTTTTCTAGTCTAGGAGCTATGTGAAAAATACTCGCACTACATTCTGTTAATTGAATTTGAATTTTTGTTTATAAAGAAACATACTATTATAGTTTCATCAGAAAACGTCTTGGTACCTCTTGACATGATAATCTCCGACTATTTATGAGTTTGAAGTGATATAATTCATACTCATAGTCCGGTCTAATTAGACGCAAAAAAATCGTTACCACGGAATAATTCGCATAGAGTTGAAAATTTGTAGAGACGTTAATTACACCATCTATACATATTATAAAACAAAGTCGCTTTTTTTCCCTCATGTCCCTTTGTTCTCTTTAAACTTTAAAACTACGCAACGGATTTTGATGATTCTTTCAGTGTTAGATAGCCCATTTATCGAGGAAGGTTATAGGCTATATTTTATCACGCCGAGACTATAATAGGAGCGAAGAAATAGAGGAAAATGTGGAAAAATCGAGGAAAATTATTTGATAGGGCTAACTTGAACGCGCTAATCTCAGGAACTACTGGTCCGATTTGAAAAATTCTTTCAGTGTTAGATAGCCCATTTATTGAGGAAGGCTATAGGCTATATTTTATCACGCTGACTAATAGAAGAATGTGGAAAAAACGGGGGAAATTATTTGAAAGGGCTTATCTCGCGAAATACTGGAGCAAGTTTTATGTTATTTGGCACAGATAAGAAGTAGACCACGTGAAGGATCATAGGCTATCGATTTTAATCATTTTTTCAGTGGCTATATATTTTATGCCCGTGCGACGCCGGGGCGGATCGCTAGTTATAAATAAAACCTCAAAAGTCCCCGGCGATCCTCCTTGTGCTAAAATTTTTATTCAAGGTCAAAGGTATGAAAATGAGGTTTTTCCCGTTTTTTTCCCAAACTGTACATTTTATCCCAAAAATAGATAGGACAAGAGTGTATATCATAAAATTCTCTACAAAAAATATTCAGACACTTTTTTCATACAACTTACAATTCCTTATTAATGGCGGGCTTAAAGTTGGGGAAAATCATATCTATAGGTACTTATATTATAAAGCTAAAGAATTTGTGGAACTACTGCTTTGAATTGAAGAATTCATTTTTTGTTGGATAGTCTTATTTATCGAGGAAGACTTGAGCTATATAACATCACGTTGCCACCAATAGGAGCAAAGAAACAGAGGAAAATGGGAAACAACGGGGAAAACCTCATTTACATAACTTTGACCTTGAATAAAATTTTTAGCGCAAGGAGGATCGCCGAGGACTTTTGAGGTTTTATTTATAATGGTGTATTTAACGTCTCTACCAATTTTCAGCCCTATGCGAATTATTCCGAGGTCGAATGTTTAATTTTCCTGGGGTATCAGTTCACATCGTGAATGCAAAATGCGATATCGCCCTTAGACTAGAAACTTCTGTCACTTCATTTTCAATCGCAAAGAATGACGGAATCACAAAAGACTATCTACGGAATATGACAGGGAGTCAATGACCGCTACAGACAGAATTCCGCGATTTGAGAATAGATGCTGTCAATTCTAGTACTATCTAGAAATAACATTTTCTACGTAACGTAATAGCAAACACACTCGCAAGTCGCACTGTTAAAACATCTGACGTAGAGCCAAACTTATAAATAAGTCCTTTACACACGTTCGGGATATAAGTACGTAAAATAGTTACAAGTTTGGCAGTCCTGGGCTTAAACTTTACACGACATAACTTCAAAAACTTTAGCTATACCTATTGGGTGGTATATACCACATAATTTGTCCATGATACCACCTATTTCGTTACTTTGTAAGTTTCCATCCTAGTTCTAGCAGTGATAAGCATGTCGTAGTTATATTGAACGATGATCGATGCACTATTAGCAATTTATCCATTGCGAGCCGATACCGGATGGTCTGATTGGGGGTAATTGCCCGGCTGAGTGGTACCTAACTACTCACTATATTACACTAATCTAACTTCGGTGTTTCTTTTCAATAGGGACCAATTCTCTTCTTATATTCGTTCTTCTTTTCGCTGAATACTGAGAAAAACATCCGTTTCATTCCTGCGCGAGGCTTGTTGAATTGAAGTTGATAATTAATATTTTATAAAATGTATGACGTCGTTGACGTTCGACTCGACTCGTCTAATGTAAATTCCACACATTTTGATCGGCGATTCTATAAAGAAGAGATAAATAAAACGTCTCGGCTACGGGCTCTGGAGGCTGGACACAACGTTGTTTATTGGAAGGTACTAACAATGCATTCTGTTGCAGGTATTCTGACTGCGATCAACTGCATCAGCGTGAGATGGACGATGCGCATCCAAGACGTGTTCACGTCGGCCAAGCTGCTGGCCCTCGTCATCATCATCATCTCCGGCGTCTGCTACATCATCATGGGTAAGTGTGTCAAGTATTAAGCACTACGAATAATAAAAACTAAGAAAGAGTAACTGTGTCAAAAAATTTGTTCCGATTCTACAAAATGTGACCCGAATACATGCATAGGTATTATAGGTACTATATGGTAAAAGAACCAATTATTAAACAATTATTGTCAACGGCTTTATTTTGTCAATTATGTAAATTGTAATGCAAAGATCTCTTAAACCTATTCTGATGTCAATGATGTAATGTTGAGAACCAAATTCAAAACGGTTGACGTATGGGAGTTACGTTTCCTTAGTTTTTTATTATTCGTAGGGTGTGTATCAAAATAATGCTTTATTTATCATTTAATTCAGACCGCAACGCGCGTAGATGCATTTCAAAATTTGAATTGAATTGACAGACTTCAATTATTGCGTGAGATGTCATGCAAATCTCTCAATTCAATACAAATCAACGCGACGAGGCGAGGCGAGGCGCGGCATAAATTCATAATATTTTATTTAGAAATGCATCTACGCATCGCGTTGCAGTCTGAATCAACCCTAAGAAGAAAATATGAGGAATGGACAGTGTGTATTTTGAACTACCTTAAAATACCTGCCTTGTCGAAAGGAACGAAAAAGGGGTATGGGCGGAATCGTCCCCACCCATCACCACAAGTGTAATGTAGCTCAATTGATAGATCAATATTAGATAGATCAATATTATATAGTACAGACAGGCAGGCAATATAATACAGGCAAGATGATATTTTTATAGTATGGCGACTTTGCCCAAATGCATGGGGTTCTCATGGTATCTTACGTTTAAACAAATATTTCGTTATCGTACTTATTGACGACTAATTCCAAAATACATGCTCATTTATGTATTCATTAGTGCACAGCACCGTGGGAGAGACATGAAACCGGCGTGTAACAGCGCTTGCGCTGTGTTTCGCCGAGTGAGTGAGTTTACCGGAGCCCGGAGGCCCAATCCCCTACTCTATTCCCTTCTCTATCCTCCCCTACCCTATTATCCTATTCCCTCTTACAAGACTGGCAACACACCGGCAGCTCTTTTGATGTTGCGGGTGTCCATGGTCGACGAAAGTTGCTTCCCGTCAGATGACCCGTCTGCTCCTTTGCCCCCTTATTTTATAAGTAAACAAACAGCGGTGCTTTTAGCGCTGCTACTTTTACAGTGAACTTTATGACAGGAACACATACATCCCCTAAAGTATTATCACTTAGTTTTGTTATACCTTCTATATTTGAATAAGTATAGAAAATAATTATAAAAAATATTTATTTAAATAAAAACACAGAATACAAAAAACAATATGCACCGTGGGGGCTGCAGAAGTTATAACTATGTTACAGCCGCTAATGCCCACCTCCAAATGAAATATTAGACAAAATGGACCCGTATTACAACTAGATCTTGGCAAGGTCTAATAGTAACATGGTTGTTTTTTAATGTATACTCCCGTCTCCCACTGATTTATCTAAAACAAAGGATTTTAATTAAATAGGGGGCACTTTAGGAACACGTTGGTATCAGTTCTATGACTGTTGGTAGGTGGGGACGGAGCCCATACATTTTTGCCCATAGCCTTTTAAAATAAGTATAACAGCTATGTCACACTATGCGCTTTCGTCTTCAATTTTCGTCATCTTCTTTCTTGCAACTTTCGTTTTGGCGCATTCAATAATTGAATGCGTTACGAACGCAACGCCAGCATTGTCATTTTTGAAGTTTTGGATACGGTCAGAGGGCATGCGTCGCGGGCATGCCACACGTTCGCTGTTGACTGCATTATAACTCATGCCCTTGACGAACAGAAAAAGGCACAGTGTGGACAAATCTATTCAATACGTCTTCTTTATGTTATCTTGGAAAGCGCTAAGCGAGGGAGAGAATTCTCTGTAGAAATTCTATGCCTTCTTGCATTACACCTTTTGCTACTTAAGTGCAAAAATTCTGGGTTTAGATATCGTCTGGAATGTTCGAGATCTATTAATAAACACTATTAAAATAACCAACGATAAAATTGTGAGGTTCGTGGGTTATCACAAGCACTGTCTAGTCGGTTGAGTACTCTTATTGTTACCAACCACTGACCGTGGCGGAAGCTTCGAGTTGTAAACAAACCTACTTATGTAGTAAGTACCTTTACTGTACTCGGCGAAACATGGCGGTAGCGGTCATTGACTCCCTGTCAAAAACTTGTCATTTTCTTTATAAACCGCGATTGACAATGGAGTATCAGATGTTGTCAATCGTGTCTTTGTATAATATAAAATGCCAAGTTTTTGACACGGAGTCAATAGCCGCTACCGCCATGTTTCGCTGAGTACAGTATAGGACTTTTCCGCTAGCATTTATAGAGCAAATAAGACGTGAATTAAAATGTAAAACTCTTAAAGTAACACAATGTTCTAATAATAACGTGACATAAACAATTATTAATTTCTGTAAGTTTAATAAAATTGTACATTAGTTTTTACTTGGGCGGATTCATGGGCGGGATACATTGATATTTAGTTTCGTGAAATGACATGTATTTGCTTAAGATAGAGATAAAACTATTAATTATCATGTAATAACTGTTGATATCTATTACGTATCTAGAGCACTTGTCGTATATAACTAACTTAGAAACAAGATGTCAAGTATTTTCTGTGACCCTATTAAGTATTAACATTGTATGTAATGTAGGGTACGTTTAGTGCAACGTAAGATAACACGTCTGCTTCATTAGTTCACGTCAAAAACGATCATAAGAAGATTTAGAACGTAATAAACACGTACCATGGCTTAGATTATTATTTTTAACAAAAAATTAAAACCGACTTCCAAGGTAAAAACAATAGTGATATGAACTAAAAAGTATTAAATAACTCTTACCCTTTAATAGTGCCTTTTTCAGAATTCGTCTAAATCTCAACTATTTCTGTACTGTATACTACAGTCTTCATTATTTTGAAGTCGGTACCAGCTAATTTAATCGTGAGTTCAGTAATGTCAGATTATCTGAAATTTTTGGGACTGGTACCGACTTCAAAATAATGAAGATTGTAGTATACAGTACAGAAATAGTTGAGATTTAGACGAATTCTGAAAAAGGCACTAGTTATTTAATACTTTTAGGTTCATATTACTATTGTTTTTACCTTGGAAGTCGGTTTTAATTTTTTGTTAAAAATAATAATTTCACTCTTTTTAGTTAAGTATCTACAAAATTAAGCTTTATGCGTAAATAACCAATACGAATGTTAACTATTCACAATATGTCACTGTAAGCGAAATTGTGGTAAATGCTTGCAGTTATCTAAGCGATGCTGCAATTTCCATACTTTTATCTTTAAAGATTCAGGAGTTCTGTTCAGTGCCTTTGGACCAAGAGACACCCTCGTATAAAATTTCTCTTATTCGTAACATATTATGTTTAACTTACTAGAAACAACATTTTAACCACTATGAGTGTTTTGATAAAATTCAAGGATTTTCCTCGATTGCTCATAGATCCCATCATCAGTTCACCACTTTCGTAATTGTTATACAAAATTGAGATTATATCCTATACAACAACACGAGAATTTTAAAAATCGGTCCACAAACAACGAAATCATTATCAAAAACGTCTGCTTCGATGCAAAATATCACGAAAACTACCAATAATTGGGTCATAGTGTGATTGATGTCAAATTGATGTATTAGCTTATGCTTTCAGTTGTTTAAACAACGCAGAAATCCCCGAACCTGTACCTATAAGCATTCAAAAGTTCTGTTCGGTACCTTCGGATCCAGGGTATAACCTGGTGCGAAATCTTACTTTTTGGTAGCATTTACCTCGAATGCTTCAGAAAAAATCGAAATCACTATATGTTTCCATACAAATTTCAAGGAGTCCCCTCGATTCCTCAAGGATCCCATCATCAGATCACCATTTTTGTGAACATGGTACCAAATTCGAGTTAAACCCTATACAACACAAAAAGAATTTTGAAAATCGGACCACAAACGGCTGAGTAATCGTGGAACATACAAAAAAAAAAAAGATACATACAGCCGAACATATTACCTCCTCCTTTTTGGAAGTCGGTCAAAAATACATTGAATCAATCAATGTTAAAACACTTAAAAGTTTTTGTCCATGTTATTTTAGGTAAGTACTTAAAGGAAAAGGTTTGTGTAAAATGATGCCAAGACGAGATCATGATCTCTTGAGATCTCGTCGGGATTGTCAAAAGTTATCGTATTTTAACCGACTTCCAAAAAGGAGTAAAAGATTATTATGCCAAGCTGCCGAGTTTATAAATTATCTTTAGCTCTACTATTTCACTGCAATTTAATTAAAGTCCGTATCAGCTCTATGCGTGGTTGTTCTGTTACCCCGTGAATCGTGATAAAAATGATTTCATAGATAATAACTATGAAAGGGGTGCTTATCTTTGTCCTATGTCTGGCATATTGGAAACATCATATGATAGACAAAGACAGCAGACAGCAGACTTTGAAAAGTATTATTAGTGTAGGAAACGAACCAAGTGAACCTCGGAGTAATTCCTCAGACAGAAAAAACTTTATAGCATGGTCAAGTATCATGAATTAAAAGTTTTGTATAAATATCCAAAAAATAATAATAATAGAAGTTAGGTATCTTTACCTAAATTCGTAATTAATTAATATCTTTTGTAGCAAAAATGCTCCGTCGAATTTTTTTTCACTGGACATATTCATGGAACGTATAGAAACAATGTATGAAATATCCATAAGGGTAATATACCTATCGGAATAGAGAAACAATCCCGAGCTGTCAAGCTTAACCAAAATTTGATTTACATCTGTGTATACAATTATGTTTACGTGTGCGTGTCAGTGATGTACAAACATCTTGTAATTCGACAAAATATCGATCATGGAATAATAATTGTAAGATTGTAAAAACAGAATTAGTGCAGTCGCCAGAGGTTTTAACCTCCGAAAGTTGTAATAGTGAATGGATTTTTGTTTTTGAGGTGTCATTTTCTTTTTTAAGCTATAACTTGCAAAGTTTACCAAAAAATTTTTTGTGCATTTAATTTTTTAGTTACTTAATTAAAAATTTCTATTTCACCATATAAAACCGGTCCAGAAAAATTTTTTTTTCTTGTTCCTGTTATTTAATGACTCTTATCCGATTGTTTACGTTGAAAATTAACCAAATATACAATTTTTAAAAAAGAAAGTTTGCTTTGCTAAGCTAAATACAACTACGAGTATAAGGTTTTTGCAAAGTTTTTAGAGATTAACGCTCGTCGTAACCAAGATAAAAGGGTTTGGGTGGATTTAAGGGTTGTAACCAAAAGTATATTAAACTTACTTGTTGTGCGTATTTAATTTTTAGAGAAATGATAACTTTTAAGTACTTAAAAACGTTTAAATATCTCCAAAAATGTGTAAAATAGACCGAAAACATTTTTCTATATTTTTGAGAATTTATTTAAGTGAGAGCTAAAATATTAAATGCATCAATAAATTAAAGACTTTTTCTAGTCTTTGAAATATATTTAAACTTCCTATTTAAAACCAGAAAAAAAATTGGGTGCTACAAATCTCACGTACATACTAAAGACGCATGCTGCGACCTATGTTTGAAAAATGCATACCTGAATACAAAAAATATCAGTTCTTAACCTAATTTGTATTTTTTTCCTTTAAGTATGTCTTAGCAAATATAATTAATGAAAAAAAAAATCAATTTTATTCTGTAAAAACCTAACCAAAAGAAATAAAATACAGATTTTCTTCGAAATATCCGTGAAAAGTTTGTGCTACATTTTCAGAAAATTTAATGAAGTAAGAGCTAAAAAGTTATACACATTAAGAAATAGAAGGCTTTGTTAATCCTAAAAAATAATTTTAAACTTCCTATTTAAACTCAAAGAAAAATTTACCTGGCGAGGCACACAACAAGCACATTTGGAGGTATGCCCATCTACATACAAAAATATTAATTTTAAGTCTAAATTACATATTTTTTCAACTTATTTTCTTTCTTTGGAATATAAGCAACGATACAAATCAAAAAAATAGTAATATATTTTATTATTTTGCTATATATTTAAAAGAAAGAAATGTGCAAATTTTCTTCAAAATTTTACAGTTTATGAGTTTACTTGAAGTGGAAGAGAATAATTTAAAAATCAAAAGCACAACTTTTCAATAGGTCAACTTTATTATTTATGTTATCAGCTACACATTCCTTTTTTCTTTTCAATTTTCATCCACTATTGCAAAAATCGGAGGTTGGCACGATTTTTACGCTCTGGGAACTCCACTAAATGGGATAAAATAAAACTGCATAGATAGGTATAATAAATATTGTAATTTTGAAGTAAAATATGACTTTTCTTCAAAATACTTGCTGCATAATTAAGTATGCATAAATTTTTCTTCGGAGTCCAGTTTGGACGGTTAATTATTTTAAGCCATGAATTTCTGGTATCCAGGTCAGCAAGAAATCTGAAAAATTGGCCAAGTGTGAGTCGGACTCGCGCATGAAGGGTGACCGGTTTCAACCGGGCATTTTCTAAAACCCGGCACGATACGACACGACATGTCATGACACGATTCGACGCGACAAGTTACGTCACGTCACATCAGTATAAGACACGACACGACTTCACTAGACCCTATTAATTATCTATCTCAATTAGTTTTGTGTTGTCTACGTACCCACAAAGAAAAGAAAAATGTAAAGAATCACACACCGACCCGCGAGGTTCCTAGACCGTGCGGGTCACGCGGTCAAGGTCGTACTATATGCACGATGACGCTAATCTGCACCTAACTAGTAAAGCAAGACGGTACATTATTGCGTAAACACGGGATAGATACATAGCTTCGCTTCTAAAATTTCGGTGTTCGGATGGTATTTCTTTTGGATATTTTGTATTTGTGTGTATATTTCACTACATAACATAGTTTTGAAAAGAAACAATGCTGAGAAATTTTGCATATTAAGTTTTTTATAGATTTTTGATATTTTTTTATTGGCATGGTTTTTTTTTGGATTTTCTTACTCATGACGCCAAATGACATTCTTAAGTCATATTCGAAAAAAAATAATACTGAGAAATTTTGCTGGAAAAATGAGGTTAGAAAAAAAGAATTATCATACAAAATCAATACTTATATTTGAAAAAAGTTTTGGATTTTTATAAAGTATCACAGACTTGTATAAATAAATCATTTGGTAAAATAAATTTAGACTGAGAAATTATGGCGTTCGATATAATATACACAGATTTGTACTTTGAGGTATAAATAACTGACTTCCTAATGTTTTTTTTTTTGGATTTTTATATGATAGTATTGGCTCATACTATTCTATAACCCAGCAAAGTTTCATCGACTGAGGAATTATTCCGGGGTCCCCATACAAAGAATCGGTTCGTTTCCTACACTATATTACGACGCGTAAATATCTTTATTAAAAAGAGTGCTTTAAGAGTTTGGGCATTAATTAAATATCAAATTATACTTTACTAGCTAGTAGCTGTGCCCGCGACTTCGTTCGCGTGGAATAGTTATTAAAGGCATGATATTTGTTTTGGCGAACAACTTCCTCAGTTTTATAAATTACTAGCGACCCGCCCCGGCGTCGCACGGGTATAAAATATATAGCCACTGAAAAAATGATTAAAATCGATAGCCTCTGATCCTTCACGTGGTCTACTTCTTATCTGTGCCAAATAACAAAAAATTGCTCCAGTAGTTCGCGAGATAAACCCTTTCAAATAATTTCCCCCGTTTTTTCCACATTATTCTATTAGTCTTAGCGTGATAAAATATAGCCTATACCTTCCTCGATAAATGGGCTATCTAACACTGAACGAATCATCAAAATCCGTTGCGTTATGCGTAGTTTTAAAGATTAAAGGGAACAAAGGGACATGAGAGAAAAAAAGCGACTTTGTTTTATAATATGTATAGATTATTATACTTTATAAATAAACACACATCTTTTATAAATAAGTATGCCATAAATATGCAATCGTCTGATGAGTTCATTCACTGTATTCATTGAGGTAATGAGCCTCATCACGATATCGCTAATGTTCGGTGAAGTATTTATTGTAATGACTAGTGAGTTGACTGATACATTTTGAAGAATCCTGCTGTAGGCCTGGAGATACTGACACAAAATTCTTGGTCATTTGTACCAGTATGGCGGTTTTACAGGGGTATAATTACGTAAAGGCAAAAAGGAAAATGATGGTCATAGCGCTCGCACTGGCAGCCCAAACGCGTGGGCGTTAATCGAACATGTAGGATAAATAACGAGTGTTCGACACTCGATTTGTTCCACAAAAATGCTTGCATTTTCAGATAGTCGAAAAAAAATAAGTAGGCGAAAGCGTAATGCCATACTTGTTGGGTGCGGCTTACAGCCCGCCATACTGACGCGAATACGTTAATTTTAATAAAAAAATTGAACCATTTGTACCAGGCTAATTTTTGCATAGCTAATCATCGTCGAGTAGCAATTCACGAAAATCACCTTGCCATACTTTTCCGACAGGTCCCAATGGCCGCCATACCACTACAAAGGTGTAATTTTTTTTTTCGCCAAACGATTTGTACCAGTATGGCATTTAAATTTTTGGAAAGTATTTGACAAAATATGACCGTTATTATTTTTTCCATACTTCTATAGTAGGGGTAGAGCTGCCATACTTGAAATACTTATTTATTTGACACGTTTCAAAAATACGACTATAAAATACGTAAAATCATTTTTTACATCATGGCATCATTGTAGTCTCGTCATTTGGCAATTGTACAAAAAAAAATTGTTACAGATTGTAACCATGGGGCGGGATGACTCTCGGACTTGAGCAAAAAAGTGATAAAAATTGGACGAATTGTACCAGTATGGCATTTGATTTTTGGAAATTATACGATACAATGTTACCATTATTATATTTGCCATATAGTTGCGTGTGTACGGTAAATTATACGGCTATCGCTGAACCAAAGATTTCCTTTGGTAGGATTGGTCCTTATGGCCCAAGGATGGATTTAAGATGTGGAGCCACCGCGATTTTTAATGTTAATTTTTTAAAATTTTAGCAGCTTTTGCTCTGGAGGAAAATAGAGTTTCAATCTGTATAGAGGCATTAATTATGGTACTATTCCAAGTTCGGTACCATATTCGGATGACTTAAGAATGCTTAATTCATTTTAGGACTCATATTTGCACGATAAAGATGTTAAACAACGTAAAAAGAAGAAGAAGAAGAAGCATTATTTAAACGCGCTAATCTTAGTATGAGTCAGTAATTACTGGTCCGATTTGAAAAATTATTTCAGTGTTAGGCTATATTTTTCAGGCTATATTTTATTACGCTAAGGCTAATATAAGCGAAAAAATAGAGGAAAATGTGGAAAAAACGGGGGAAATTGTTTGAAAGGGCTTATTTCACGAACTACTGGAGTAATTTTTCCGTTATTTGGCACAGATAAAAAGTAGGAACGTGAATGATCATAGGCTATTTATAGTGGACTAATTTGTCTGTGAAATATCTAATTTACGCGGGCGAAGCAGCGCGGTACGTCTAGTAATATTATAAAGCTGAAGAGTTTGTTTGTTTGAACGCGCTAATCTCAGGAGCTACTCATCCGATTTGAAAGAATCTTTCAGTGTTTGATAGCCTATTTATCGAGGAAGGCTATAGCCTATATTTTATCACGCTAAGATCAATAGGAGCAAAGATACAGAGAAAAATGTGAAAATAAATCTGAAGAATTTGTTGGTTAGTTTGTCTGTTTGAACGTGCTAATCTCAAGAACTACTGGCCCGATTTGAAAAAATCTTTCAGTGTTTGATAGCCTATTTATCGAGGAAGGCTATAAGCTATATTTTATCACGCTAAGACCAATAAAAGCAAAGATACAGAGGAAAATGTAAAAAAACGGGGAAATTTATTTGAAAGGGCTAATATCTCACAGACTACTGGAGCAATTTTTATGTTATTTGACACGAATATATAGTAGACTACGTGAGATATGGGTTATTAATTTGTGAAAAATTTACGGTTTCCGTGAAATTTCAGATTTACGCGGACGAAGCCGCGCGGAACGTTTAGTATTATTAATATGTTTATTGCTCCATTCATCACCATATCTTTGGCATGCAGAATAATGCGGCTATCAGCCTCCTTATATTAATTAAGCTCTGTCAACAGCGTTTTCGTTGGTTGAAATCATATATTCTAAATTTTTTATTTTACTTAATTTTTACTATCTTTTATCTAAATATTATTCCAAAATTGGCATTTAAACATTCGATTCAATCGAAAATGATACCAAACTCGACTATATACCTAAATCCCACGCAGTTATTGACCTCATACCTTGTTAAAGCTAAAAACCCCCCCTCCCCCACCTGCATGAAATATTCAGGTGGCTCCACATCGTAAACCCATCTTAGGGATATAAAGATCAATCCTACCAAAGGAAATCTTTGGTTCAGCAAAAGCCGGATTCCTCGTTTTTTTGTCTTGTACGTACACGACTAATACTTGTAGTAGAGGGAAAAAGTGGCGCCATACTTGAAAAACCGTTTGAAATTACGAATAAAGTCTTGGGATTTTGAAATAATATTGTTCATATTCGCTACCTCCCACAGGTATGGCATTACCAGGTTACTATTTATGATCATACAGGGAACTGTTAAAAAAAGTTTCAGGGTGGTACAAATCGTTTGGCGAAAAAAAAAATTACACCTTTGCAGTGGTATGGCGGCCATCGGGACCTGTCGGAAAAGTATGGCAAGGTGATTTTCGTGAATGGCTACTCGACGATGATTAGCTATGCAAAAATTAGCCTGGTACAAATGGTTAAATTTTTTTATTAAAATTAACATATTTGCGTCGGTATGGTGGGCTGTAAGTTGCACCCGACAAGTATGGCATTACGCTTTCGCCTACTTATTTTTTTTTCGACTATCTGAAAATACAAGCATTTTTGTGGAACAAATCGTTCGACACTCGTTATTTATCCGACACGTTCGATTAACGCCCACGCGTTTGGGCTGCCAGTGCGAGCGCTATGACCATCATTTTCCTTTTTGCCTTAACGTAATTATACCCCTGTAAAACCGCCATACTGGTACAAATGACCAAGAATTTTGTGTCAGTATCTCCAGGCCTACTAGTCGAGACCCCTGATATTATATTTAACTTGAGTCTGAACTCCGAACCTATAAGTAACTAGGTACCTAACCTATCTTACTTATTATACTAGTAAAATATAATTTAGATCCGTGAACAGTGAGCACAGACGTAGTTACTAAAAAATTGATACATTTTCTTCTTTGGGTCATCTTGTCTTGCATAGATCAGCTGTGTATTCAAAAGTAAAAGTTAAAAGTTCTTTACTCGTGCTAACTAAAGTTTCTTGGATAAAAGTTCCTGATTCAAAGTAAATAAGGTCGTAGATTCATCGACAACAGAAATGCACGTTTTTGGAGCATCTTGATTGTTTAGCGAGATGGGATTATAAACATTTTATAAAATGTTACACATTTTTTGTCTAGCACTTTTGGCGAGGTAGATTCATCGAGAGTGGAATTATCCATTTTCCCACGACAAAGAATGGTCTCGTATAAACGCTTCACTAAAATGCACTTAAAAATAAAATCACATTGACGAAAACTACGACTTTATTTACTTAGAAGCAGGATCTTTTATCAAAAAAACTATGATCTATATTCTATACTTAATATTATACAGCGGAAGAGTTTGTTTGTTTGTTTGTTTGTTTGAACGCGCTAATCTCAGGAACTACTGGTACTGGTCCGATTTGAAAAATTATTTCAGTGTTAGATAGCCTATTTATCGAGGAAGGCTAAAGGCTATATTTTATCACGCTAAGACTAATAGGAGCGAAGAAATAGAGAAAAATGTGGAAAAATCGGTGGAAATTATTTGAAATTGCTTATTAATTATCTTAAGAACTACTGGAGCAATTTTTATGTTATTTGGCACACATAAAGAATAGACCACGTGAAGGGACATAGGCTATTTTTGCGGAAAAATGTACGGTTTCCGTGAAATTTCTAAATTAGGTTCTCTACGAAGATCGGAAACAAAACTTTATCGCCATGCTAGCCCAGCTCTTAAGGCCTTTATCCCCGCAATACAAAGGATTCCTATACAATCTCCGAGATAATATAATTCAGGATGGGCTGTATAATTGTGTATGGTATTTCAAGGTCACACGGAGAACCTGCAGCGGCCGTTCGAAGGTCAGTACAGCGCGGGCACCGTGTCGCTCGCCTTTTACAACGGCCTCTTCGCGTTCGGCGGCTGGAACTACCTTAACTTTGTCACTGAGGAGCTGCAGGATCCTTACAAGTAAGTTGGCGTAACTACGCAGCTGTGTATCCCGCGTATCCCGTAACTCTGCCTAAAGCGGAAAGTAGGAACACTCGTTGGGGTTTTAGTGGGTTTGCCCGGGCGCGGCCTTCACCGCCTTGGGGAGTCCCACATACCCCGGTGGCTATCCTCACCGCCGGGGATGCGTAATTGCATTTCCTCAACGATAAAAAAATAATAAAAGGGCCCTGTAGCTCTACCATGAGTTTAAAGCTGTAGTTTTTATCGATACTCGATACCGACTTCGTTAATTTTTAGTACTTATGGCAAATTTTACAGGGCCTCTAGCGGTTACTTGCGGAACTAAATATAGTTTTTGTCGATAGTCGGTATCGAGTATCGACAAAAACTATAGCTTTAAACTCATGGTAGAGCTACTGATTCACAATGTGCAATTCGACTCGGATTCGGAAACTTCATCGCGCGACATCCAATAAACACTCACCGTGCTAGGTAATAGCCGCGTACTGACCAAGCGAGCAGCCTCGCGAGGCTCGGGCCGCGGTAGCGCGTACGTTGGCCTCGGGCGAGGCGGATTTGCCTCACGAGTCACGAGACAGACTCGCGAGGCTGCTCGCTCAATCAGTACGAGGCTAATTGACCAATGACCGCACGGTAAAGTTTCCGAATCCGCATCGAAGAGGAATCGTGAATCGCTCTGCAGGTTGCAAGGATACTTCATTAAAAGCTTCTTCTTCAACTTTTTAATTTCCAACTAATCGAAAACTAATTTTATAGAGAAGCTTCTAGACTCTACTTCATTACATTTCCATCACTACATCTAGATTCTAGAATGTTAAATCCATGAAATATTATCCATGGACTATGATATGAATACAAACAGAAGATGAGTCTCTCGAGGCTCCCAAGCTCTTTACGAACGCTAAATGCTAAAATTGCTTTTGCCAAAGATAATAATAATATTATCATCACACATAGTTACAAGAATTACCTCCAATAAGATCAATCGAATTGTAGCACGAACTAAACATAGCAAACTTCCACGACGTGATTCTGCCGTAACGAAATCAATTTGCTGCAGAATAATTGTCACGCTTGTACTCGTTTAGTAGGTTCACTAAAAACTATGAGTAGGGGAGAGGGGGGCTAGATATAACAGGGGTAAGTATTAACAAGTCTATATCTACTAAATTAAATGACGATACGGTAAGACGTTCAATGTTATAAGTTCGGGCGACGTCGGCGAACAATTTGCGACAAGTGATTTGCCCACCAGCCGCCGCGTTTTGAAGTTATCGTACGTCGGTGCAAAAATACAGGTAAACGGACTTTTTTACGTCTCGAATTTTTTGATTCATGCTTTAATTATTTAGTTTTACGATTGCAGATTTTTATATAATGACTGGTTATATAGTTGTTTATTACAGTTCCGTGTAATTTTATTACCTACCTACCTTTAATACCTATAGATTTCTTTTTATAATTAGTTATATACAAAAAGGTCCTCGGGGGCTAGTTTTAACAAAAGGAACGGGGTAAGTATTAATCCGTTAATATTTGGTGTTACAAGCCAGTTGGAGCTGCCACATCTGCCGAAATAGGTACGTCGATCACTCTGGCGTCAGCAGTACACGCTATTTGTGTGTCAAAAAATAAATAAATTACCATTTTAATATTGTTTTGTTTTTTACTTTCATGGTTAAATAAAATTCTGACAAGTTTTGCTAGCGTTAAAACTTACCCCGTCACTGTTAATATTTGCCCCCGAAACGGGGCAAGTATTAACCGCTGACTTTTTTTTTTAAATGCGTCTCCCTTCGAATCCAAGTAATTTAGATGAATGTTTAGCTTAGAATATGCAAGTCATATAAATTTCCGTTACTCGGGTATAAAAATAATAACATAAAGTTTTCAAATTAAGAAGATAAATGACAATATATAAAATCTGTTAGAACTAGCCCCCCTCTCCCCTACTTAATCAATAATAATAATAATCACCCTCAACTCTCAAGACGGAGCTGTCTGAGCTATTTTATTATGGAATTGCTGGAAATGGAATTGTTGGAATTGGTGGGTAAGTGTGGTGACTGGTGGGCCATTAGATGGAATTGCGAAATGTAGAGCTATATTAAAATATATTAATCCTTCGATCGCGAATTTTTGGAAATTTATTGTTATTCTATTGTTGTCGCGGTCGCCGGTGTCCTTATGGGGGTTGAAATGTTAATATTTGTTTAACTTGTCAACACTTAACATATTATCTTAAAACATAATATATTATGTAACATTAAATTGAAGGAATATAGATTGGAATGAATAATGTAAATTGTAAACAAAAAAAGCAATGAAAGCATTCCAATTGTTGGAAACAAGCTCCCTGGAGAGTTTTCCAAACAGACAGCCCACTCGATAGAAAATGAGTTTGTCTTTCAGATCAAAGGGAAATAAATCTTCTTTAGAAGAATAAAGCCGACCTAGATTACACGCAAATAAAATAACGAACAATAAATTCTTACTCCATTAAAATGTGAATTAAAAATATTTTATATGAAGGCTGCTCTCTCGAAAAAAGCGTGCAGATGAAACAACTTTTCATCGGCATTAACAGAGAAATTATATCTGAAAAAAATAATTAGTAATCTACATGATATGATACGTAATTTGGTTTTGCCATATTTTTTCTATCGGTATCACATAATAAAGAAATAAAAAACCAAATCGCCTCCAAATCGTTGAATGAAACCACTTTACTCCTTCATTATTTATCAAAAGAATATATAAAAAATATCTACTGCTTTGCAATACATAAGTTAATAATTTGGTTTGGTTACTTTTTTGAAATATGTATTATATTAAGCCTTAAAAAGGTTTTTTCTCCTATTTCGCCCTATCATGGACGCGGCGAGCGTCGTAACCGCCACCGTACAAGGCGCGCTGTTATGAATGTTATTTTAATGTCATTCACGTCGATATTCGCACTGACAGACAATCGACCTGCTAATTTAGGAAGAGAGGGCCCTTAAAGGGCTTACTTTGAACGCGCTAATCTCAGGAACTACTGGTCTGATTTGAAAAATTCTTTCAGTGTGATAGCCCATTTATTAAGGAAGGCTATAGGCCTATAATATATTTTAGCACGCTAAGACTAATAGGAGAATGTGGAATTAAAAAAACCCCCGCCAAAAAACTTTAAAAAGTAATGAAATTATATTTACTGACTTTAAGTTTAAATAATTCCTAAGAGTAAAGTAATATTTTAGTCCATAAGGGCCGATTCACACCGGAATGGCAGAGGCGAGGCGAGCAGTTTCAGTGTCATATGATTTTAAACTTTATCTTCATTATTGTAATACATAGTATCGCTTGAGAAATCGACGCCGCCGGCGGCCACAGGAGACCACGAGCGGCCACGAGCGTCCACGGGCGGCCGTAGATTTCTCAAGCGATACTATGTATTACATTAATGAAAATAAAGTTTAAAATCATATGACACTGAAACTGCTCGCCTCGCCTCTGCCATTCCGGTGTGAATCGGCCCTATGTGTTGCCACAGTGTGTCGGGGGACAGTAACAGTAAACTACCACAACAGCGACTTTTGCATTTTGTATCGCCTTAATAGTCGCTGATTCTCTCGATTCGGTTCGCTGTGAACTGACCCTTAAACTATAATGTTATGTGAAATCAAACATCTACATTAGCGGTCCCCCGACACACCTTGACAACACTTATGGACTAAAATATTACTTTACTCTTAGGAATTATTTAAACTTAAAGTAAGTAAATATTATTTCATTACTTTTTAAAGTTTTTTGGCGGGGGTTTTTTTAAATTTCTTAATTTAACTTTATTTTATGCTTTTTAAACTTGTGCAGAATAATTTCTATCAACTGGATCATGTCCCAATGAATACCATCTATAAAATATGTCCTCTTGGATGAGGCCGTCAATATGAGCCCAAACATGAAACCTCCACTTTGGGTTCATTCGGAGCTCGGCTCCTATAGAATCCAGGTGATGCTGCAGCAGCAGCATGCAAATATTTACTGTTTACCTACGTCTTACTGTTTGTCGCAATTAAAATGAGCCCAAACACGAAACCTCTGCTCTAAGTTAGTGAGGAATTGGGTATCCTATTGATTACCAGGTGATGCTGCAGCACCAGGTCAACTTTCCAATAATGTGTATATACCTATTCATAAGTGTCACGAACCAGAATGCAAAATATAAAACCCATCAACCGACTGCAAGTTGCTAATCGTCCTATCACGAACCAGATTAACCGTGATATTTCAGTAATGAGTAGGCTGATGATGATGAACTATAGCTAAAAACACTCTCGGTCATGTCAGCTTTCAAACAAAAAAAACTAGATCAAAATCGGTCCACCCGTTTGGATTCTACGATGCCACAGACAGACAGACAGACAGACACGTCAAACTTATAACACCCCTCTTTTTGGTCGGGGGTTAAAAAACGGGGGAAATTATTTGAAATCGCGAACTACTGGAGCAATTTTTATGTTATTTGGCACAGATAAGAAGTAGACCACGTGAAGGATCATAAGGCTATCGATTTTAATCATTTTTTCAGTGGCTATATATTTTATACCCGAACGACGCCGGGGCGGGTCGCTAGTATACAATATTTTAAAAATCCGCTAGGTCGGTTTTTCAATGATAGAATTTTATACAATGTGTTAAAATATTAACTTAGTTCAATGCAAGGTTATGGCAGTAAATGAAAAATTCGTGAAAATTAGATGCATTTTTGTGATTTTTTTCTATCGAGAAAATTTTAAGATATCGAGTTTTTGCTCAGATCGAATTCTTGCAAATAAATAATATATTGCTGTATCTAATTTTACAAAATGAAACAATTACCAAATTCCAATTGCGAATATTTTCTCAAAGTTTGGAAAGAATATTCATCAGCAGCTGTAGCCTGTAGAATGTAGATGATGCGAATAGAAATTAGAATTGCAAGTAAAACAAAAGATAAGAGAGCTTTTCGTTTAATACTCACTCCATTCATTGCATCCATTATTCATGAAAGCGTTATCAATTCTCGAGTGGTGGTTCCGTACCCACTTACTAAATTAGATAAGGGGTCTCTACAAATTACAATTTTCGTATGACTTCTCCTATTGTCCGTTTATGTATCTTATCTGTAACATATTGTTATTATATTTTAACCATTTTTGGGTCTTTATTAATGTACCTAAACTAAAGTCATTTAATCCGACTGAAATTCGACCTTAATCACATTTTAACTGTTAAGAACAAGTTTTGAAGTGTCAATAATAACTGTATTATCTTTTGCGACGTATTCATACAAAAAAAATCACACACACACACAGGGCCGTCTTTAGCCCATGTGACGCCCGTGTGCAAATATTACCTATAATAGCGCCCCCTATAGTCCGCGCGGAACTAGTTGGCCGCTCTGCCCGTATACTCACATACCAGCAGAGCGGCCAACTAGTTCCGCGCGGACTATAGCAAGCGCGCGGTTAAAATAAAATGGGTAGATACAGAGTACAAGTACAGTTTATCCGGCCGCGGATGAGGACCAGCCGGTCGGCCCTAGCCAAATTCTTTCGAATTTCGAAACTACAACAGTGGATGGCGCATTCAAGGGGAGCCCTTACCTTCGGTCATTAGCTACCGAGCCATACGGACAGAAGGAAACCATCGCCTAGGTGCCACCACAGCCTGAGAAAGACGATACGACGCAGCATACGCTCATTGAACGCTCTGATTGGGCTGAAGAATGGGCTGAGTTTTGCACCGGCCTTGGATTGGACCTTACTACTTATTGGGAGACAGTAGCTTATACCCTCTGCGAAACTGTTATGTCGCAAACGGAGGCTGTTAGAGAGAGCGGGAAGCAAATTAATACGCAGATCCCATGAGAAGGAGGCGCAGAGACCGCAAGGGCGCCGTCAAGAGTACATTAATTGCTTGTGATCAAGGTTTAGCGGAGAAACCGCGCTTGCGCGCAGACGCATACATTTATATGTACATCCGCGCGCAAGCGCGATTTCTCCGCTAAACCTTGTTCACAATCAATGAATGTACTCTTGACGGCGCCCTTGTTCGTCAAGATGGGCGACAAAATGAAAGGTTTAGCGGAGTAATCGCGCTTGCGCGCGGATGCATACATGTAAATCCAGTCTGACGTAAGCTGTGCTGCTCTCATTTTGGCGCCCATCTTGACGAAACGCTTTGCGACACGACAAATGTTTAAAGAAGAGCTCCAGATGCTTCACAAAATGTATGCAAACTGGAGTTCTTTTTACGTTGGCCATTAAAGCGCGGCGGCCAACACGGACGCGCGCCGAGTGGGGCTCCGTTGCGAGCGGCGCCCCCTGGGCCGTGGCGCCCGTGTGCAACGCACACCCTGCACCTAAGGGAAAGACGCCCCTGCACACACAAGCTCATTTTTACGACACAATAAATGCGTGGAATTTAATAAAGGCGCGTTGGAATGTTCCAGGAATTTGCCTCGGGCGATTTGGATCGCTATGCCGATGGTGACGACGATCTACGTGATGGCCAACCTCGCCTACTTCGCAGTAGTCACCAAAGTCGAGATGAACAACACGGCCATTGCCGCGGTGAGTATTATCAGCTGAGAAGTTGATTCATAGGCAGATAGCGGAACTACTATATTTTGGTCACGTATTGTCAAACCCAGTCGACCGATGACGACTTAAGTAATAAGTTGACATAATCCGACCAAATGACGAAGGTCCGTCAACTGCCTATGAAACAATTTCTTTGATGGTACATGTGAGTTAGTGTTGTTTACATTGATACAGTGGTGAACGCCAGTATCATAAATCATAATTCGGGTGCTAGATCATCATTTTGTTGTAGGTCATCAGCTTTTAAGCCTCTTGAGGCTTGAGGCTTCTGTAAATTAAGAAAAAAACATAAAAAAGAAAATAAAAAAAATGTTTGAATTCAATTTAGAAACAATTAGTACTTAATTATTAGTATTTGGCGTTCGGTACTGTATAGGTATCAATGAAGAACTGAACTTAGCGTGGGTTATTTGCCTGCGATACTTGAAGAGCGTGCCATTATTATCGCTGCTGATAAAGTTAAAGTTCCCATCTATGATCTAAGACTTCAACTTTGCAACTTGTGTGCTCAAGTCTCGTCCTAGATTCTAGAGCTTAAAAAAAGTTTGATTTCTAGTATTTAGCCCTAGGTAATTTTATCTAGTATTTAGCCTTTGGTATAAGTCCTGTTGATACGTTTTATCTATTGACGATAAATTATTTTTGCCTTCTATAGCCTTTATTAAATTCTAGGCTAAGCATGGAATGTAACAATGCATTATTGTTCTAGATATCTTTAATGTTTTTTATAGATACCATAATATTTCATTTACGACCTTCAATCACATAATATAATACGACAATAATCATTATTGATATTGTGTGGGCTTCACGAGATAAGTAAAACAAGGTCGAGGGCACAAAAAGCGCTCATTACTGACCTTAGCAAGCTTACCTACATCACATGAGTTATATCACCTTGATTCAAATAATCGCAATACACAATTCATTACCTATTATTACCAAAGTTGCCTACTTGCTAAAATACTTATATGAATTATTTCAGTGCTCCTGTCCCATGATTTTCAATTCTTAGTTTAGAATCCTTATTGGCGTTTGCGCTTTATAAGATTTCTAATGCTCTATCATAAAGTCTAGGACTAGTGGCTTAACATTAGTTCCGATTTGCGAAACTGGAGGTATCTTCTAATAACGTGTCAACGCGTTTGATCGTGATCTAGTAATTTGAATTAAGTATAACGACCCGTCTGATTTCTGCCTACCAAATAGTGAAACATCGTACGTGCTCCTCTTACTTCTCAAGTTCTCATCCCACCTGAGCTAAAAATACCTAATATCTAAAAATGGAACAATGCGCTTTCCTTTTCCTGACAAAAATGGCCAAGCGATCGTAGAGTTCAACTTGGCCCATATTCGGTTTGAGACGTTTCTTTTGGATTGATAGATAGGTACAGCTGAGCAGTGGCGGGGCAAGACCGAAATTTTTGGATGACGCAAGAGGACGGATTTTGTTGCTGACGATGACGATGATGATGATGACGGATTTTGTTGGGAGAAAGAATGTTTTGTTTTGATAGTTGATACTCAAATTTTTATTTATCAATTTTTATCAAAACTCATAAATTCTTATAAAAAAACCTTGGAATCCAAGGGGCGCGAGGTCCTCGGACCGCGAGGCCGGAGGCGGTCGCCAAGTCGCCTCACGCCGCCTCTGCTGATCAGTGATAATATCAACCTTCATTTGTAGATATTCGGTGACCGGCTGTTCGGGTCGTGGAGTTGGGTGATCCCGGTGTTCGTGGCGCTGTCGACGTTCGGCGGCGTGAACGGCGTGCTGTTCACGTCGGCGCGGCTGTTCGCGACGGGCGCGCAGGAGGGCCACATGCCCGCCTTCTTCACGCTCTTCCACGTCACCAAGCAGACGCCGATACCCTCGCTTATATTCACGGTAAGGTTCATACCTGGAAAAATATTATAATTAGTAATAAGGAGGCCATTAAGATAGCTGCCCGTCCACCGGGTGGGAATCGGAACGTACGGTGCGGACGGAGCGTCGTCATTTATAATTTGTCAGGCGCAGAAATGACGTTCCAGTGCACGCAGTACCATAGAAGTCAATGCGAAGCAACAAATCCGTCTGCTGCGTACGCTCCGATTCACATCCGGTTGACGCGCACCTTTATAAAAACTTTTTGGAAACAAATATCCTAAAGTTAAAAAAATCGTACATGTTACGTCCGGCCTATCGTCCATGGGTTTTACAAAATTAATACTGCTGAAAGGCATGTGTGTGCTCGGTGTTAGTTAATCTGGTTAAACTTTAATTGCGAATATTTTGGCTGGTTGTTTAACAGTAATTTTGCAGATCACTTTCTGGCAGGCTTAGAAAATCATAATTTTACTAGATATTACTTATATTTTATTCGTGAACACTGATCATTAATATTATAGTCATTTATATAAATGAATAATTATTAGGCTCCGACAGTTCTTCTTTTCCGACAGTTGCTAGATTAGTTGATAAATGGTAGAGTACATAATAGAAAGAGCTGGAGGAATGCAAACACCGACTGCCTACTAAATAAAAAAGTAAAGATCTAACTTTTATTTTGTAACTTAAGTTTTTCGTCACACGAACAAGACACAGGAAAAAGAAAATATTAGTTCGTTAAAAAACAGGACAGAAGACTAAGTATTGGAGAATGGAGAGACGCTGATGTATGTACTACGGGAAAGGACATATCGCCGTACTCAGAGACATTTGACTGCATTTGATTATGATTAACCTTCAATTTAATCCTTCGATCGGAGGTTCTAGGAATTCCCATTGTATTCTTTTGTTCTCGCGATCACCGGTGCTCGCGCGGGGCCTGAAAGATTAATGAAGAGTTTGACGGATAATGTATGGCGCCTTATGTCAATATTTTGAATTAATTAAATTTATAGTCCGCGCGGAACTAGTTGGCCGCGCCTGAGGTATGTGAGCGGTGGGACGGAGAGGCAGGGGCGCTTCGCACAAGAGATTGCAATAGCAAGATGAGTCCGCCGATAAAAAGACAATCTAAGGAAATAATATTTAAAGTGCATACGTTTTTTTAAAAAACGGAAAGCCGATGTCAATAGCTTAGAACAGTGGTCCCCAACCTTTTTTTCATGCGGGCCACAAACATGTTTTGGTCTTGGTGTCGGTCGCGACTCGCGGGCCGCAACAAAAATTTTTTAGGGTTGAAAAATAACTTTCTTCAAAATTAAAGATTTAATATTATATTTAATAATATTATTAATGATATTTAGACTTTACGTTATTTTTCCGGTGGGCATGAATTTCAAAATTGTTTAACATCACGCGGGCCACAAATAAAGTCCCGGCGGGCCGCGGGTTGGTGATAGCGGGTTTAGAATATAAAACTGATCAATTGTCTAATGTCTTTAATTAATTCTTTCCAATAATTAAATAATATTATTGTTCACGATATCGCGAGATTGGTCGTCACTGTCTAATCTCATGTGCGTTGCGAGCAGCAAGCAACCCGCCCCCTCACCCCTGTCCCTACCTAAGGCGCGGCCAACTAGTTCCGCGCGGACTATAAAGTAATTAATGTTCTACTCTGAGTGCGGCAGCGGCAGATAGAGCGTATAGACATTACCTACTATTTAAAGCAAAGAAAGAAAATATATAAAAGGATAACATAACCCGCGCCCTTCCATAACTAAATATATATTTGATACTTATTATTCGGGACTTAACGCGACTTATATTCTAGTAGTAATGCTACTAGAATATAAGTCGCGTTAAGTCCCGAATAATAAGTATCAAATATAATGCATTATGCAACGCGAAAGTTTTAAAGTTCATATAAATACATATATAATTAGTTATGGAAGGGCGAGTTCACCTGACACAAGTGTCTCAAGACACTTACTAGGTGGATATCATCTCTTTTGTATATGTAACAAAATTGTGAAATAAGTGAATAAATTGTTTATGTTTATATTCTCGTGTATTTTGCTCGTAACTACGAACATCTAACGTCGGAAGGAACCTCTTTTAGAGCCTGTTACTTGTTATTAGCAAAAAAAAACAAAGATTTTTCTTAATTTCCAGTGCTTCTTCTCCTTACTGATGTGCACAACGAGCAACGTGTTCGACCTCATCAACTACTTCTCGCAGATCCTGTGGTTGTCTGTGGGGGCTTCCGTATGCGGTATGCTCTGGCTGCGGCGGACGAGACCCAACATGACTCGCCCTATCAAGGTCAACATCATCATTCCCTTCGTGTTCCTCATCGCCATCGGCTGTCTGGTCATCATACCGGCCATCACCAAGCCCATGGACACGGCTATCGGCCTGGCCATTCTCTTGTCCGGCATTCCAGTGTACTACGCCTGTGTGAAGTGGGAAAGCAAGCCGGAGTGTTACAACGCTCTCTCGGGATGTGTACTGAGATTTTTCCAGAAATTATGCTCGTGTAACTATGTCGAGTCATCGGAAAAGATGTCCGGGTAGTCTGTATTTATTGGCGCTTTGATGTAAATGACTGTTTGTAGATACTAAATGTTTTGACAAAATAAGTTATTGTTAAATAAGTTTTATCAAATTGTATATTCTTATACGTCTATTTATTAAATTGGTTATTTAGGTCCACGTGTTCAGGTCTGGATTGAATATCATCTATCTTCTTCCTAAAATATACGAAGTGCGAGAAAGACAACCCAGTTCTGTGCGAGTGGGCCTTAGAATTCTATTTATTCAAACGTGTATCTGATGTATACCTAGATCTTATTTTGTCCAAGATTTACTTGTGCACAGTGTACACAGTACGTAAGTTGTAGAATGTAGGGTATTCGTTTTACAACCTTTTGACAGTTTACAATGTCGCAAGTTATTATAATGTATGCTATAGGTACTTATACAATTTATGGTAAAATATTCGTGTTCGTGTTCATATACAATTTGAATTCTGGAGTAACAGTGTATGAAGAATCCATACCTTTAGATAACTATTCCTCAAGTTCAAGTCTCTAAACCGATTTATTTGAAATTTGGTATGGGTTACCTAAGTAGGTTTTCAGACAGATCTAGATTGACAAACGAATTTTTAAACTGAAAATAGGTCTCATTCATTCCCGTATCTGAAAATAGGTCTCATTTATTCTCGTATCAGGTCCAATGCGATCTAGGCCCGTATTTTTGGTCAGTACTCAAGATGCATCTCGGTCTCAAGACACGGTTCAGGCTCTGTGATTGGTTGGCTGTCAAAATTTGGACCAATCACAGAGCTGAACCGCGTCTTGAGACCGGGTCGCATCTTAAGTACTGACCAAAAATACGGGCCCTAAACTGTTGCAGCTATAAAAATCTATATGAAAGGAAGTGTTCTCGAGGAGCTTAAATAAAATATCATTTTTTATAATTTATTAAATTAACGAATATTTATTGAATGTATTGAGTGGGAACAAGTTTTATGGCTAAGAAAATTATTAAAAAAAATAAGTATATTGTCTGAGAAATAAGTTGATACATCAGTATTTTATATTAAATAACTATAAATCTTTATGAAGCCTTTATTGTATTAAGAGCTTTTGATACTTGAGTAAATTACCTACGTCTGTGCTTCAAATATGATTTAAATTGTTGTGCTGACAAGAAACTGTTCAAATTATTATTTGCGTTTATAACAAACACTGCCTTTGATTGAGTTTTTAACATCAGCTATTCGGCTGAAGCATTATAATAATGACTAAAGTGTGTACAGAAGTCAGAACCAATGTCAATAATAAACAGTTATCTGAGTTTTGGCGGGCATGTGAAAGAGTGCTGTTGTGTTTTTGTATTATTTTCTTAAAATTGTGTTAGCTGGGTTTTTAATGTGTAATTTTGGTAGAATATTAACCATTAGATATTCGTGTTCATGCACAAGTGTAGGAAAGTGATGTAATATCCAGAAACGTGCTATTTTGTGTTCCCTCCAAAACTCCATCGAAAATTTCAGTAAAGCGTCTACCACTTTACTGAATCGACCGACTTGACTCCTGTGACTGTATTGACTTTTACTTAGACTTTGACTAGACTTTAGACCTGACGATACATGAAAACGATGATGAAAATTATAATAGGAGGAATATGGTTTTCCCGCCATATTCCTTACCTTTTTACCTTGTCTGTGGCACAACATACACATCCTTTGGGTCAAGTTGCCAAAAAAGAAGAAAAAAAAAACAGTTATCTGGATAGTAGTATTATTGTGTTACTTTGAATTATATAATATATTGTGTAATTGTGATACTGAACAGCTATAGTAAATATCGCTTGTGCTTAAAATGTTATGGATAAATTTAAAATTAGTTATGCGAATGAATACGAAGTTACACGGTCGCTCTCTCTAAAAAAATGGCCAAGTGCGAGTCGGACTCGCGCACTAAGGGTTCCGTACCATTATAGAGCAAAATTAGCCCAAAAATTGGGTTTTTTGTATGGGAGCCCCCCTTAATTTTTTATTTTATTTTTATTATTAAATGTTAAAGTAGACATATAACTAAGGACTTTAAGAAAAATTCCAGTACATACCTTTTGCCATTATTGATATAGAGCAAAAAAGGCCAAAAAATCACGTTTGTTGTATCGGAGCCCCCCATAAATATTAATTTTATTTTATTTTTAATATTTGTTGTTATAGCGGCAACAGATATACATAATCTGTGAAAATTTCAACTCTCTAGCTATTACCGTTCTTGAGTTACAGCCTGGAGACAGACAGACAGACGGACGGACAGACGGACAGACAACGAAGTCTTAGTGATAGGGTCCCGTTTTTACCCTTTGGGTACGGAACCCTAAGAATGGTATGGCATATACCTAATAAACTATTAAAATATACCTCAGTCAAACTACACGCAGTAGGTACCTACAGTCGAGTCGCAGCTACTTTCTGCTTATCACTTTGGATTCTTATTTTTATAGCACTAAAGGTTAATTAACGTCGTACCACTCATGTGTAGACAATAATTATTTATCTTTAACATTGTATGATTTGCTGCGATATAATTAAACAATTAGACAATTGTTGTATTTTCTTATTGTTAAAGTTATATCCTTTTAAGTTATATTCTTAAATCTCGAATGATATTGAGGACATGTAGCTTAAGTGTCTCTTGGTTTAAGTAGTGTTAAGGATAAGAGGGATTAAGTTGGTCCTAAAAAATATTATGTTTTTCATTTGTTACTTTTAATATTTTGTTCATCGACATCTTTATATTATTAAGAAATTGTATCAAGTTTGTATTTTTAGTAGACTTTGGTTGAGACTTGAGACTACGCACGATACAGATCTTCAGTTTAGTTAATTTACTGTCCAGTAATTAACTAATGGTAATTAAGTGTGTAGCAATATTATATACTTAAAGTTGTGTTAGTAAATATTATAATGTATAGTTTATTTTCGATTCGAAGGCAACTAAGTACACGGGTAGAGCAAAAGTTAGACACGACTATTTAAGTTATATCATAATATTATCATTATGAATCCACTACTGCAACTCTAAAATATTATGAATTCTCTATTTAATATAGAACATGATAGCAGAGCTAGTTGCTTCACTCGTCTTAAATCTGCTTCAATTACTCTACCTGTGTACAACAGCTTTATTTATAATTTAGGGCAACACTACCTAGCTAGATCTGAAACATTCCGATTTCCGTATGATATAAGAAAAGAAGAATGAAGTATTTTTCTGTATGACTCGAATGCGACAGTTGCAGCTACGATCTAAGTTTGCCTTTCAAGATTCAGCAATTGTAATTTTGCTACCTTTTATTAAAAACCGTTAACCACTACATAACTACCTAGGTACATAGTTGAGTACAGCTAACTTAATAGTGTTCCAATTAATATCGAATGCTTTAAAATTTTTGATTTCAATAATCTGTTAGTTCAATTTTTTTGTCTACATGGGTATTAATGACAGTAAAATGTATTCTTATCGTTAAAACTACTACTTTCTAGGTTTGTAAAACATAATTTGTGTTGCTTAAACTTAAAAAAAAAGAGCCAAGTGTGAGACGGACTCGCGCACAAAGGGTTCCGTTTATAGAGCAAGAATGGCCCAAAAATTGTGAGCCCAGCCCCGAGCCCATCGAAGGATTAATTAATTTTTATTATCAATTATTATTAAAGTATAAGTACAACTAAGTATTTTGTGAACATTTCAAGTGTCTATCTTTGGCCATTATTGATATGGAGCAAAAAATATCAAAATAATCACGTTTGTTGTATGGGAGCATTTAAATTTAATATTTAATTTATTTTGTTTTTAGTATTATTATAGCGGTCAGCGGAAACAGAAATACACCATCTGTGAAAATTTCAGAAGTCTAGCTGTAGCGGTTCTTGAGATACAGTCTGGAGACAGATAGACGGACAGACAGACGGACAGACATTGAAGTCGTAATAGGGTCCCGTTTTTACCCTTTGGGTACGGAACCCTAAAAAAGAATGGGAGATTATAGGTTTATAGGTCGAGAACTTCTTTGATGTTGAAGGCAACCATGGGCGGAGGAATCGATTAGTTTCTTGGTTTCCTTGGTTTCCTCAATTCAGACAAAAATGTGCTATTCACATGATAATATTTACGCCGACGCCTGTTACTCTGTCAAATAGGTATCTATAGGTATTGATGATCTGCACTTTTGTATACATAATTATTGTCTGTGACGAATCACGAAAACTTGGGTCGATGACTGAAATTTCACTACTTATTGTAAAAAAGTGGAGTTTAAGGTGGCCCAATGTTTTTTATCGATTTGTAAAATACTATAGCCCAGTTACCGAACACGCAGAAATTCGGTCATTGACCTAACAATCGTAGAGATAAGTCTCTTTCATTCACAAATCACATGCGAAATTATCGCAATACTGTAGATACGAGGTGGCTGGAGAGAGACGTAGCGATATTATGTCAAAGGCTGAAGTTCTACGTGTTCGGTGACCAATAATAAGTTAAATTAAGTTTTGATACTACTTATTTTACTTAGCAATTAAGTTAGATGATATTATGTATTTATTATTGAGTTACCTACTCAATAGATACATTTTGTGATAAAGATAACGATCATAGAAGAGGCTGTCTTATCAGCAGGTTGTTACTCATGATAACGGTGACAGGTATAGATAATTACTGGAAGCTTATTATAGCGTTGCCGCGGTCTTTTTCTTATACGCTGGAAAAGCCACTTTACTCTTTAGAGACAAAGATAGCAACAAACTAGGCCTTTACATCCGCTGTGGATGATTTATACAGACTACAGTATTTTCAGAGCGAAGTAACCACACCTCAAATACTGTACCTAGTGCCTGGGACAAGATTTTTAAATGTCCGTATTGGTTGCCCAAGCACATACGGCATTCTCACAATATAGTCAGCCTAGTCCAGAGGAAGGAACTAGTCGATACGTCTGGGACCAACTATGTGCGGGTTTCCTCACGATGTTTTCCTTCACCGTATGAGTGTCCGTATTATGTACTTGAGATCAGAAAATGTCTCATTGGTACACGCCACCCGGGATCGAATCTGCACCCTCTACGACTGAGTGCGAACCAAAGGTCTACCCATTAGTAGACCTTTGGTTCGCACTCAGGCCACGGACGACTATTCAGACATGGATTAGCGTTAACATTTTCATGAATAAACAACAGTCGGAGTGGGCTCAAAAATTAAACCCAAATGTTGTATCCAAATAGTGTTTTCTTTATTAATAGCCATGTCAAAAACGAAAATGACAGTTTTACAGTAATCTATTTGATATTGTTTTATAATTCGAACATTATTAAATATTCAGTATCTATTGTATACTCAGCTTGTGAAATTTAGCTATATTAATATACATGGAGCATCCAAATTGTTTTCTTTATTCTCCCCTGCACTATAAAGCAACCGTAGAGGTCCAATCCATGTTCATACTTGCTGCTGGGTGTTTGCTGTTTGGTGAACTTGGACACCACATTGGCTGACATTGGCTAAGAAAAAAGTCTATACTTTATTTATTCTTTATTTTTTCTTTATTAAACATACAATAATATACAATAGTATAAAAACTAGGTAGCGTACATCACGTCGTCTAATCCCATGCTAAGTAAAAACTTGTGTTATGGCAATCAGACAACGGATGCACGCAAAACAATTTTATCCTAAAATATATTATTTACACATTCACACACACAATCACACTACACTTTATCACGTAATGTCTCTTTCGGCGACGTGA
This sequence comes from Polyommatus iphigenia, assembly GCA_963422495.1. NCBI lineage: Eukaryota > Metazoa > Arthropoda > Insecta > Lepidoptera > Lycaenidae > Polyommatus > Polyommatus iphigenia. Next base: position 243,194 of record OY730190.1, read on the forward strand.
TGCGCGCTTCGTTCGGGAGCCTCCCCCGGAACCTCCGGTAAACTACACCGGCAGGCCAGAACTCCTCCACCTCGAAAATGGATAAAACTTGAGTCGGCACTCTCACCACAAAGGAACTGAAATTCACTTTGTGACGATCTTCCTTACTTTAAGGATGTACATAACATTTATAAATTCAAAGATTTTGAGCTAAATTCGAAATATATAGTATATTAAAACATCCTACATCGATTGATACCAAAAAATCAATACCTTACCCTTACCGATAAGTTAAGTGAATATTAATTTTAAAATTTCCATGTTTCATACGTAATTTTTGCCGGAAGTATTACAATTTTTGAGAATTCGTCAAAATTGGGAACTTTGTATCAAAGATAAACGGCTAAAAAACTGCTTATCAATTTCTTTGTACGATTTGCGATTTTTTAAGCCCAAAAAAAAGTGGGTTCACCGGTAGTTCTGAGGAAATATTTCAAATTGAAATTTATGAAAACTTTCCTTCGAAGGGTGTGACAAGGCTTTAAATCATAAATAATATAATATATAAAGGTGGGTTTACACCAAAAGAACATAGAACAAGAACAGCACAAGAACATTATTTCGTATTCGTTTAGTGTAAACTATAATTCGTTACAACATACTTTAGATCGTTTACACCAATCGAATCAACAAGAACATCAAGAATAAGAATTTTTGCTCTATAGATGAGAATTATATAGCTCCGTTTAGACCATTGATTCCCAAAGTGGTTCACGTGGACCCCATGGGGTCCACGGGAGCCCGATAGGGGTCTACGCTTGCGTGGAAAAAAAATGGGGGTCCACGAGTCGTTAGCGGGGGTCTATAAAAATTAGGTGACCCGATTTGACTTCTCCTATAAATATAGGCAGACAATATTATATTAATAGCAGATTAAATATTACAGAGCGAGGTTTAGAAATAAGTAAAAGTGTAGACTGTGGTTTTTTTTTTTTGTGTTAAATAGCTACAAAACAAGAAAATGTTTGCGTTTACTTTTTACCACTCCGAAGTGAAGGTTATTGGTTCCTTGTACTGTGACTTGTGAGTCAAACTTAGAATACAAAAAAGTAAAGGTACAACTGTTGGATGAATGCGCTTTTTAGACGGGCCTTGAACTACTGAACTACTGTGGTTAGCTGTGGGGTCCACCGGATCCAGCAAAATGTTTAAAGTGGTCTATGAGAAAAAAAAGTTTGGGAACCTCTGGTTTAGACCAAACGAGCGAATGCTCATTGCTCATTCGTCAAGGATAAGTAGTTAATTAATTATTTTTATAGTCATCAAAGGTTGGATCCCATAAACATCTTTTGTTATGGTATAATTCTATCATTTGTAAACATTTTTCATTACTCCAATCCATATTTACGAAATAACCCTTGATAAACTACCTAAAACCAGCCGCCAAAAAGTAAAAATATTAAGAACACTAGAATCCCTTTGAAGAGACCGCTTCGAAGAGCGAGCACGTCCGAACACGAAAGAACGCTCTAGGCCAGTGTTCCCCAACCTTTTTTTCATGCGGGCCACAAACATGTTTTAGTCTTGGTGTCGCGGGCCGCAACAAAAATTTTTTAGGGTTAAAAAGTAACATTCTTCAAAATTAAGGATTTTAAAGTGAAAAAAATTTAACGACTATCACGTAGACTTTATGTTATTTTGCCGGTGGGCGTGAATTTCAAAATGGTTTAACATCACACGGGCCACAAATAAAGTCCCGGCGGCCGCGGGTTGGGGATAGCGGCTCTAGGCAATTGCTCGAGCGCTCTTGCGTCGTTTACACCAAACGAGCGAGATTCTTAGAGCATTCTACCTATTTACCGCCGAACACGTGTAGGGTTGCCAGGCGTCCGGATAAAGCCGGACATATTCAGGCTTTTTGTTTGCGTGGCGGCCAAAATTTTAGGGAGTCCGGCTTTTGTAGCGCTTTCACATATCTAAGGTTCTTGTATACTACCTATAAGGTATAAAGATTCTATTAATTTTTCATTTTATTTAACAGAAAATTGTGCGCGTGATGCCAAACCAATTGACATTCACAAAACACTAATAAAACACAATAATTTTTCGTGCACTTTTTCTAAAATATATACTGGAATAAGGATGTATTTTTTTTAGTGTTCAACATAAATTTTCACTAAGAAGCGACAGTACAATCAATTACAGACACACACTGAAATGCTAAATCAATAAAAAATCAATAGGGTACCCTTTTTATTCAAATGTCCGGCTAAGCTGACTGTTTTGTCCGGCTTTTCTGTTTGGCGACCTGGCAACCCTAAACACGTGGCGAACACACTAGAACAACGAAAGAATGCTCGTTGTTAGTTTACATCAAAAGAGCTTTCCTAGAATGAGCATTCGCTCGTTTGGTCTAAACGGAGCTTTACAGACTTTAAATGGCGCTGTTGGTGAAGAAGAACTGTCAAAAATGTCGTTTTTGTATGATGGCAGTGTTAGTTCCTTTTTTCGCCACATTCATTTAAAGTTGTGTTTAGGGTCTTGCCGAGCTTTAGGCCGCCATTTTCGGTATTCAAATTACATCAATTTTTTTCAATAATAATTAAATATCGAATAGTTCTTTAAAAATCTATTATAAAAAATCATTATAATTAATAATAAGTGTCTGGGTGTCCAATTTTTTACATATTTAGTACTTTCATAATTTAATGGGATGTACTACGAAATTTGAACTTATATACATCCTTAAAACCTCATTACAGAAAGCCTCTTGACACATAATATATTTTTTGCCTGTGACTAAAATATTACCTATGTCAAGAAAATAATGGGGAAATATTTTCCATTCATTATAATTTAAAGTGATTTGAGAGACGGGTACAAAACATGTTTATAAAGTGTGTTCAAACGTTAGGTAAATATCATGTGTACCGCTTCTTTCGCGCTAGCGCACCAGTGCGCATGGTGCATAGGTGGTATCCGGATAAAGAATTCATAAGTCAGTTCGCTGGAGTCGCATACCAAACTTCTGAAGAAATAGAAAAATACTTCAAAGTAACATACTCAGGCAGAGTCAGGCCGGTGGAAAGAACGGTGAAAAACATGATTATAAACTTCGGCCCTCAACACCCGGCTGCTCACGGTGTACTTCGGCTCATATTGGAGCTTGACGGAGAGACGGTCGTTCGAGCTGATCCTCACATTGGTTTTTTGCACAGGGCTACCGAGAAGCTCATGGAGAACAAGCATTACCTTCAGAGCCTGCCCTACATGGACCGTCTCGATTACGTGTCTCCTCTTGCGAACGAGCAGGCGTTCGTGATTGCAGTGGAGAAACTACTGAACATTCAAGTTCCCCCGCGAGCCCAAGCCATACGCGTCCTCTGTGCTGAACTTTGCCGAATAGCAAATCACCTTTTGAACATTTCTGGAACCATCCTCGACGCGGGAGGCATAACGCCGTTCTTCTGGATGTGCGAGGAACGAGAAAAAATTTATGAGCTATGCGAAAGAATGAGCGGTGCTCGGATACATAGCGCGTACATAAGACCTGGTGGTGTTTCACAGGATTTACCCATAGGTTTCCTCGATGATCTGCACGAGTTTTGTTCAAAATTAGCCGAAAGATGCGACGAAACCGAAGATTTAGCAACTGGGAATAGACTGTATTATCAGCGAACAGCGGGCATTGGTGCTGTGACCGCTCACGAGGCAATAAACAGAGGGTTCTCAGGGCCTATGCTACGTTGCACGGGAGTAAAATGGGATTTGCGTATCGCTCACCCGTACGATGGCTACGATATGTACGATTTCGACGTGCCAGTAGGCACGTTTGGAGATAGCTACGATCGCCATCTTCTTCGACTGATGGAACTACGTCAGTCGCTAAGAATTATCAACCAAGTAATAGACACCATCCCGGAAGGTGAAATTAAGACTGACGACGCTAAAATATCGATGCCTCCGCGATCCGAAATGAAGACATCCATGGAAGCTTTGATTCATCATTTTAAATTGTGTTCGGAAGGGTTTGTGGTGCCACCTGGTGCGACGTATACGGCAGTGGAGTGCCCGAAAGGCGAACTGGGTATTTACATGGTGTCCGATGGTACATCCAAACCGTATCGCGTCCACCTTCGACCATGTTCCTACAACCACTTACAAGGGGTAGCATTTCTGGGACCACAGCTTATGTTAGCTGACATATCAATACTTATTGCAACTATAGACGTAGTGTTTGGCGATGTTGACCGTTAAATAAATTATATTATTAAAAGAGTTTTGATTTCATACTAATTTTATGATCCAGCCAGCATAGACGGACCGCAAGTTGCAGTCGGGGCCGACGGCTACAACCGCTCAAGAACTGCTCGAGCGGGCCGAGTATTGAGAATAATATTATGAATTTAATATTATAGAAACTGTAGATCTCCGTGCAGCAACCGCATCTTGCAGTTAGTCACGACTGCGGTCCGTCTATGGCCGGCCTACGACGACGTAGGTTACAAGTTCAGACAAAAAAGTCGCCGACCGGCCAGTTGCCACTCGACCGCCGCGGCGTGAGTTTGTGTTATGGAGGGTATATGAAAAGAGCAATATCTTATATGGGGGATATTTGAAAAAGTGTCCAGCTGTACGCAGTAAATAACAGTTGAAAAATCCTCCACGAGTGGCGCTAGCTGCATCCGAAGGGTATGGAATGAATTATGGAGTGTAGGAATTAATGTAGACGTTGGTGACAAAATATAAATTATTACTGGAATATAAATTATTACTAGAATTACTGGGTTAATACCAATATATTTTGAAAAATATAACCTAAAATAGCTGAAATAAAAGTTGCTAAATGATTAGGCAGTCATGTCAAAGTTACGGCCCGCGGGCCGCATCCGGCCCTCAAGCCATATCAATACGGCCCGCGATCACTATATATCACAGAAAGAAGAATCTTGTTTTTTAGTGATTTTAGACTACACTCGATGCCTCTACGGAAGTTAAAAAATGCGCGCGCTTTATTTAGGTAGGTATAAGCCATTAAAGAGTAGCGCGTGCCTAGACGAGCGAGACTGTTAATTTTTAATGTTTTCTCTCTCTCGCGCGCGTGAAGACGGCTTTCGTCCGAGCAGCTAACGCACACTGCGCCCCTCCCCCGCGCACTCTTGTTGAAGTCTGTATCGAGCAGTCGCGTCAAGTATTACGTACCTACGTACCTACAGTTTGGTGTTCATTCGAGTTTCATAATTGTTATGATTGTGGCATAATGTCGCAAAAACGTAAAGTTGATGAGTGCAGAGTTTTCCAATCAAAATGGGAAATTGCGTATTTTTTCATAGAATGGAAAGGTAAACCACTGTGTTTGATTTGCAATCAAACGGTTGCTGTTTGTAAGGAGTTTAACTTGAAGAGACACTATGATACGAATCATAAATTAAAATTTGATTGTTACACTGAAAAAATAAGAATGGAAAAATTCTCATCTTTAAAATCTAAACTTCAAGGTCAACAATCGATGTTTACTAAAGCTAATACAGAGAGCGAAGACGCCCTGAAATCAAGTTTTATTATTGCATTAGAAATCGCGAAGAGATCAAAACCTTTCACTGATGGTGATTTTATTAAAGACTGTATGTTGAAAGTTGCGGATGTTTCATTTCCATCTCAAAAGTCAATAATTCAAAATATTTCCCTGTCAAGAAACACTGTCGCATCAAGAATAAGTGATTTATCTCAAAATTTGGTTTTTCAACTGAAGGAGAAAATTAAGGAATTTACAAACTTTTCGTTGGCTGTTGACGAGAGTACTGACACTGTTGATACAGCTCAACTTGCTGTCTTTATACGAGGCATTAATAGTAATTTCGAAATAACTGAAGAACTATTAAAGTGCGTTCCATTGACAGGTACTACAACAGCAAACGATATTTATTCTGCAATTGAGCATTTGTTAACAGAATATGAACTCGACTGGAATAAACTTAGCAGCACAACTACGGATGGCGCTCCTGCCATGATTGGCAAACATTCGGGCGTTGTGACTAAATTGAAACAGAAAATATCAGGGAACTTTGTGGGAATTCACTGTATCATTCATCAGGAATCATTGGCATCCAAACATTTGAAAATGGACCATGTCATGCAACCTATAATTAAAATAGTAAATTTTATAAGAAGCAGAGGACTAAATCACCGACAGTTCAGGCAGTTTTTACAAGAATTGGACGAAAAATTTTTCGATGTGCCTTATTTCACTGAAGTTCGTTGGCTCAGTCGAGGGGCAGTTTTAGAAAGATTTTTTGCGTTGCGTGACCCTATTCAAGCTTTCATGTTAGAAAAAGACAAGCCAATTGATTATAACGATGACTGGTGGATTGATTGTGCTTTTTTGGTAGATATGAATAAACACTTCACTGATCTAAATGTAAAGTTACAGGTTAAAAATTTGATTGTCACTCAAATGTATTCATATATTCAAGCCTTTGAAACAAAATTAAGACTGTGGGAAAACCAGATAAAAAACCAAACTTTGGATCATTTCCCTCATCTGGAATCATTTGGCATAGTGAACCAGAAAAAAATTGATGAATATTCTCAGCTCCTGCAAAATCTGATTACGAAATTTAACAGTCTTTTTGAAGACTTCCACAAAATGAATGAAATGGAATTCCCAATTTTTAACAACCCATTCATTTTTGAAGCTTCACAGGCACCAGTTCATTTACAAATGGAGTTGATAGATCTTCAATCTGACATCATTTTGAAAGAAAAATTTAAAGAAGTAAACGCTCTTACATTTTATACACAGTATTCCAAAAGTTTGAATAACTACCCAGAAATAAATAAGTATGTTTGGTAGTACCTATTTATGTGAGCAGATGTTTTCCGTCATGAAAATAAATAAGAACAAACATCGCACAAGACTTACGAATGAACATCTCCAATCAATTCTTAAAATAACGACCACGAATATGATACCTGACATCAATGAGCTTGTCAAGAACAAGAGAAGTCAGGTATCTGGATCCTCAAGCTCAAGATAATTACCCTCTTTGTTACCTTTGATATGATTTGTAACAGCTGTATAACTAAATAAATAAAGATGTTATAATAATTCAGTATGTTTTATTTTTTTTAATTTGAACTTGGCCCGCCTACACATTCTAAATCTAATATTTGGCCCTCTTGAAATTTGAGTTTGACACCCCTGGATTAGGGTATGGAATGAATTATGGAGTGTAGGAATGAATGTAGCCGTTGGTGACAAAATATAAATTATTACCGGAATATAAATTATTACTAGAATTACTGGGTTAATACCAATATATTTTGAAAAATATAACCTAAAATAGCTGAAATAAAAGTTACTAAATGATTTAATTGTTGCTACTGTAGCGCCACCTAATTAACATTTTAAAAACCTAATTTAACGCATTTCAGTGGACACTTTTTACATACAGAGATATTCCGCCTTTCATATACCCTCCATAGTTTGTGTGTAAGCAGTGTACGGACGGATACGCGCGCGCTTTCTATGTTCCAAGATGCTAAGTAAAATGCCGGTCGAAGAAGATATCAATAATAGTAGACTAATTGAAGAAGTAGAAAGCAGACCATAATTATTACTGTATGATAAAAAATTTAAAGAATACTCAGACGTAAATGCCAAATACAAAAGGCTGGGAGCATACCCAATAATTTTTGTGTTCTCGACCACAGCCGTCTCGACCAATTCTATAATGATGACTGTTAGGCCTGGAGATAGTGACACAAAATTCTTGGTCATTTGTGCCCACAGATTAAGGATATAGGTAGATGGCTTTTTAGCTCGCCAGCGCGTGGCCATTTTATGCTTGTGTGCAACTGCCGTAGTGTGCGTGTAGGGATGGGCGATCTGCTTGTATATATCGATAAAAATATAAAATTAGTCTACAGCTATCGACCAATAGTCGACCATAATTTTATGTTATAGATTTTTGAAGTGAAAACTTCTTTAGCGGCGTTAAGCACTTTTGTGAGATGGGTAAAAACTGTGAAACTCGCGTCAGATTCTCATGCTGATCGAAAAACCAAGGAAAAAACGTAGGATGGTTGGAGAGTAGTGTTGTAACATCGAAATCGATTAATCGAACAATCGATTGTTTTTTTTTCGATTGTCGATATTTTTTAATCGATTGTAAGGGTTTCGATTAATTAAAAAAATCGATTTTTTAAAAATCGATTTTCATAAAAAATGGGTTAAACATTTAATCGAATGTAAGGGTTTCGATTAATTAATTAAAACGATCGTTTATTTTAATTTTATTTTTTATTAAATGATATCAAAAAAGGAGGTTATCAATAATTCCACCTGCATGTTCAATTTAGGATATAATATTAAGATCATTATATGAAAATACTTATATAAATAAAATATTTAATATATAATTACACAAATAGTTAAAAATATGCATAATATGTATACTCCATAAGTCACGAAAGCTTGACCGGAGTTTTTATAAAACAGTTTTTATAAAAAACAACAGAATATCAAATGTACTTTATTATACTTAACTAATAAACAACAATTTTGTAAAATAACAATTATTATGTATTACCGTATCGAAGAAATAAAGACGTTAAAGCATGTTTGGATACTTCATACTGGTGACGGGACACATAATAATATAATATTGTGTCCACTGTCCCAACACCAGTGGCCGATCTTTCAGTCAATAAAATATGCCATACATCATAACATATTATAAGGATTGGACACCGGTGTTAGGACACATTGTATAATATTACACACATATTAAAAATTAGAAATTAAGGGGCCGGGTGCCATCGAAATTCTCATACATACGTAATACCAAAATCATTTTCTCATACGAAAATATTTAACATGTTTGAGTTATTTTTCAGCTTAAAATAGTAATTACCTAGGTTCCTGCACAAAAATTTACTACAAAATATTTAAACACTAAAAAATATATAAATAAATAGTAAATTTACTACAAAATATTTCAATAGTTGAAAAAACATTTTAGTTTAAATATTTTGTAGTAAATTTACTATTTATTTATATATTTTTTAGTATTTTACTATATTTTTCGTGTTTAAATTTACTACAAAATAGTAGTAAATTTACTACAAAATATTTAAACAAAAAATATTTTTTAGTGTTAAAATATTTTGTAGTAAATTTTTGTTCAGGAACCTAGGTAATTACTATTTTAAGCTGAAAAATAGCTCAAACATGTTAAATATTTTCGTATGAGAAAATGATTTTGGTATTACATATGTATGAGAATTTCGATGGCACCCGGCCTCTTAAATGAAAAATATTCAAACAATAAAAACAGTTGACAACAGTTTTATTAGCGGGGGGGGGGGGGGGGGGGGGTCTCCTGAAGGTGGTAGTGATAAGGGGGGATTTTCCTCACTTAAACCATCCCTCCTCAGTCCTCACTCCATCTCACCACCAGAATACTCGGTTAAAATCTTAGCTTAAAAATAATATTATTATCTTCATTATAGGTCTCTCCGTCATCACCATCATATTGAACTCTTCTTTAGAAGCATTCCAAAAATCTAAAAAAAATAGTTACGTGTCATTAAATGTACTTACTCGTAATACTATAAAATATATACATAATATTATATAATATTGTATACGGGGCAATATGCTTTATGTAAGTTTTCCATACTTAACCCATCAAGCCCCAAGCGGAACTCAAGTGCCGCATAACAACTGAATATCTATTGTGTCTGGTATCCGACGATCGAGGTATTAAATTTATTTTATTAAATGATTATAACTTTAGCCTCATTAAAATTTTACATTTTATTAAAAAAAGAGTAATGCCAGGATAAAATTTCAAAAAATATATCCAAGTAACGATTTGAGTACTTACAAGGGGGAGGTGTGAGAGTTGTTGATCATTTTACACTCCGTTAGAACTTTTTTATTTCAATAAAATCATTATTTCAAATTTACGTTTGAAATGATAATCCCAATATTGTGATGCCTTCATGAGGATTAAAAACTTGCATGAAACTTGCGTCTAAATATTTCTGTTCGTCGTCTATTTTGAAGCATTTTCAAATCCTGAAAAAAAATCATTTAGTCCATGACAATATTTTTATCGATAAACTATACTTCAAGTAAAGTGCATCCCTAAAGTACACGTAAAAAGTTATGCAATATTTGTAGCCAAATTATTACTTGATGTGACATTTTTATCACTAATGCCTTATATAGCATGATTGAGGAATTATTAAACTTATAAATTTTCTTTTTAGCTTAGAAAAATAGCGATTGATAAGCCCAAAAAACGTTGTTGAAAACTTACGCATGTTATGTTAAATCCACGTGTTTGAGGCATTCCTTGGCCGTTTTTATGGTTCATTATATAGCGGAACCACAAAACCCAACAAGATATTGCATTTAACGTTCACTAAACACTTTTATTAGCACTTTTTAAACATGAAATATTGCAGACCGACTCCTTTGTTATGTCCTATTAGGTAGGACATAACATTACAAACTTTTGACGTTTATACACCGATATGAGCTTTCTGTTTCACTCAACTTACTGCATCGTTAGTTAGAAAGAGTAACATGATCAACTGTCAAAATATAAGGCGCCCTCCAATAGTATGTACCTTCATGTTTGTGCCAGTATGGCGGTTTTACAGGGGTATAATAATTACGTAAAGGCAAAAAGGAAAGGAAAGGATGGTCATAGCGCTCGCACTGGCAGTCCAAAATCGTGGGCGTTAATCGAACGTGTCGGATAAATAACGAGTGTCCAACGATTTGTTCCACAAAAATGCTTGTATTTTCAGATAGTCGAAAAAAAATAAGTAGGCGAAAGCGTAATGCCATACTTGTCGGGTGCGGCTTACAGCCCGCCATACCGACGTGAATACGTTAATTTTAATAAAAAAATTGAACCATTTGTACCAGGCTAATTTATGCTTAACTAATCATCGTCGAGTAGCCATTCACGAAAATCACCTTGCCATACTTTTCCGACAGCTCCCAATGGCCGCCATACCACTGCAAAGGTGTAAGTTTTTTTTTCGCCAAACGATTTGTACCAGTATGGCATTAAAATTTTTGGAAAGTATTTGACAAAATATGACCGTTATTATTTTTCCCATACTTCTATTAGGGGGAAAAAGTGCTGCCATACTTGAAATACTTATTTATTTGACACGTTTTAAAAATACGACTATAAAATACGTAAAATCATTTTTTACATCATGGCATCATTGTATTATCGTCATTTGACAATTGTACCAAAAAAAATTATTACAGATTGTAACCATGGGCCGGGATGACTATCGGACTTGAGCAAAAAAGTGATAAAAATTGGACGATTTGTACCAGTATGGCATTTGGATTTTTGGAAATTATACGATACAATGTGACCATTATTATATTTGCCATACTTGTAGTAGAAGGAAAAAGTGGCGCCATACTTGAAAAACCGTTTGAAATTACGAATAAAATCTTAGGATTTTGAAATAATATTGTTCATATTCGCCGCCTCCCACAGGTATGGCATTATCAGACTCCTATTTATGATCATATAGGGAACTGTTAAAAAAAGTTTCAGGGTGGTACAAATCGTTTGGCGAAAAAAAAACTTACACCTTTGCAGTGGCATGGCGGCCATTGGGAGCTGTCGGAAAAGTATGGCAAGGTGATTTTCGTGAATGGCTACTCGACGATGATTAGCTATGCAAAAATTAGCCTGGTACAAATGGTTCAATTTTTTTATTAAAATTAACGTATTCGCGTCCGTATGACGGGCTGTAAGCCGCACCCGACAAGACGTATGGCATTACGCTTTCGCCTACTTATTTTTTTTCGACTATCTGAAAATACAAGCATTTTTGTGGAACAAATCGTTCGACACTCGTTATTTATCCGACACGTTCGATGAACGCCCACGCGTTTGGGCTGTCAGTGCGAGCGCTATGACCATCATTTTCCTTTTTGCCTTTACGTAATTATACCTCTGTAAAACCGCCATACTGGCACAAATGACCAAAAATTTTGTGTCACTATCTCCAGGCCTATGTCTAGAAAAAACTAAAAAAAGTCGGGTTGCTGTCGCTCTCGTGCGCGCACCCCGGCGACATGGTGATTATTTTTTCGAAAGAGACAAATAAATCGCCGAGCAACTAAGTTGCCCGTGCGCGCATACCCTTAAGTGTAAAAAGGAATACTAATATCCAGTGCCGTAAATAGCCTTTTTTGCGCCCTGTGCGAGCTTGTATAACTGCACCCTTGTTTTTAAGTTAACCGACTTCCAAGAAGGAGGAGGTTATAATATGTTCAGCTGTAGATATATTTTTTTACTACATTGGGAAACATCTCTGGGGCGCAGCGGGAACTTATCGGGAGCAATTCGAAAAAATAAGTCTGCCTGGTCTGGCCATTCCTGCGCCCCCCAGAGTCTACGCCCTGTGCCTGGGCACCGGTGGCACCGCCCTATTTACGGCACTGCTAATATCGAGGACAAACCCCCGAAGTATAATTTGGCCATAATATACTCGACACCGACCATGATTATATAGCCAAAGTGCCATAATAAGAAATAAAAACTATTGCCAAAGTCATTGTCAAATGTCAATGTCATTCAATGTGTCAATTTGTCAAAACAAATCAATTTTGAATTTTCTTTGTTTAATGTTTTGTAATTATTAATTAATCGTGCCTTGATAAACCAGTTTTTGTATTGTTATTATTTTCTTGTCACGTTATCATTTGCAGTTCTGTAGATCGTGTCTTAACTCTCAAAACAAATCAAATCAGAGTGCTTGCTCGAAAATGTTAAAGTTTGAAATTGTGTCGTCGCGAACAGTGGAGGGCGTCGACAACGACAAAAAATACGTCGCTTACATGCTACAAGTGAGACAAGATTCTACTGGATCTAGTCTTTTTGACCCTGATCCTGCAAATGTAGAAAGGAGATACACTCATTTTTTAGATTTATATAATGGCCTAAAAAAAGAATGTCCAGCTTTGATTGGCAGTCTCTCGTTTCCACGTAAGGTATGACGCATTGTTATTCAAACAGTCCTTGTTTGTAGTTCTAATAACACGCTAAATAGTTTAAGTTTTAGCTGACATTGTCTTTGTTTAATAACTCTACTTATATATGCAAATGCAATGCTTTCCAGATCATGGTCGGGAACTTTGAACCAAACTTGATATCTACAAGGGGAGCTGCCTTTCAATCGTTGTTAGATCTGATAGCTTCTGAGTCACGTTTACGAGATACGTCAGCAGCAATAGCCTTTTTCCAAGACATTGAACTTAAAGAGGCAAGAAAGTTGATTGATGAAGGGAAATTTGACCAAGCTTTGTCTATCTTAGAAACAAGTTTCAAGTTACTCAACAAGGTATGTAGACTGTTACTGTAATCTTTTTGTTTTAAGAAACAGAAGTTCTAATATTTCCACTATGGTTTTTCAAATATAGGTAATTGTAGTTGAGTTGATAATCTTTGAGCTAAAGTTATCATGATTGCTTTATTAACTTTGTTTATTGTTCGGCTAATGTTTCCAGGTATACACAGACAGATCAAGAGTAGTTCTATGTGCGCTGTGTCGGATTGTAGCCTGTGCGGGTTCAAGTGGAGGGGCACTAGCGGGTCCCGTTGAGAAATGGGCTCAGCTTGCTCTCAGACGCTACCAAGCTGTTAGTGATTCTGATTTGTTACTCATCTATGTGCCACTACTACATACCTGTATATCTATTTGGTAAGTGTTAGTCTACCTTGATTTTTTTTTATGGAATATTAAAATTAAACCTATGTATATTGTGATGATTGATGTTGTTCTTATCTTTCAATCAGCCTATTATGTTTTTATTGTGCCTATATTACTGATAAGCTAGAATCATAACACAATGTTTACGATTATTAATCTCATTTCCAGGGAAACACTTGGAAGAAATAAATCGGAACTAGTACAAGAACTCAATGGTTTGCGGAAAAAAGGTATGAAAGTAGACTCAGTGCCCAGTCTGATGGATGCGGTGGACGATTTGAATATGACATTTTAACACAAGAGCTTTAAATACCACCGCAGCTGAAAACATGAGCCATTAACAAATAGTCTGTAATGGTCAATTCAGACCGCAACGTGACATGTAGACACATTTCTAAATTTGTACTGAATTGACAGATTTCAATTGCGCAAGACGGCTTGCAAATCTGTCAAATCCATATTTTAGAAATCTATCTACATGTCGCGTTGCAGTCTGATTAAACCATAAGTGTTTAATGTTTATTGCTTTATTAGTCAATTACATACAGCCATTTATCTCAAAATGTAACTCATGAACTGCTTGCTCATTCTTGCACTTTAAGTAGGTCAGTTTCAGTATATTTTGATATACATAAATGTAAATAATGCTCAGTACTTGGGCAGTTATAATGGCATTAATTTTTAAATGTGATGTATCCACATGCAAGAAATACAATTTTTGTTTACATTTAGATCAAAATAAGACTGAATATTGGGCACACACATTCTTTGTTGCCTCAATTCAGCAGTAGTGAAGAGTCACATAATAATATGTATGACACAGACTCATCGTAATAACATGAAAGCAATAACTAAGAGATAAAATAGATAAATCAATAGTTTACATTTTCTACAAATAATATAATACAGTCTGTAGAAGTAGTTATATTTTATGCAAAAACGTTCTTATTAATATGTTATGAAAACAAAAAAATAAATCGTGTTGCATCTTTATATTACAGATCGACAAGGCTGTAAATGTACGTGGGCGGGGGCGCTGCTTGTAAAGGAGAACTGTCAAAATTGCGTTTTTGTATTCAGACGGCAGTGTTAGTTCCTTTTTTCGCCACGTTCATTTAAAGCCTTGTCGAGCTATAAGTATTCCTTCTGCATTTTTTTTTATTATTTTAAGCATGCAAGGTAATCATAATCATAACACTTACTAGTATTTTTGTATTTGTATATAAGTCAGTATTTTAATGTATTCTGTTAGATTTTAGAGAATTATGTACACTGATTAGGCTAGCATGTTAGAGCTGTTTTAATTATTTATTTTTAAATTATTCCATTAATATTTCGTGATTATTATTCCTATAAAATTAATGAAAGCTTTTCTAACAAATGTTTCTTCGCCTATAACATTAGAATCACTGCATCTAAACTAAATAAAATATGAAATAGTATAGTATGGCTTATTAACATAATATACATATAAGTGTGTAGAATGTATCTAATTTTAGTATTACATTGTAAGGAGTACCTACACAAAGGCTTCCACGTGTTAATTATAAGTGAATGTCAATGTAATAAGTAAGTGAAACAAAATCTTTTAAAATCACTCAATACAGTAAATATAGTGAAAACAGAACAATCAACTATGTATATATGTAACTGATATAATTTATTGACAGTTTTAACTTAGGATAAATTAAATTTCGTTGAAAATTATATTTAAAGTGGTTCTACACGAGCGCCATATTATTATATTGCGAGTTTGTTTTTATTTTATATGAAATTGAAACAAGAGCTCACAGCTTTCTTTCGTCGTCGTATTGTGTGCTTGAGGTTCGCTCACCTAATAAAGGTGGACTTAGCTAAGCCATCTTTTTAATTCTGTTAATTTACCGCTGTACTCAGAGACATTTAATTATGATTTAGGGCCTGTATTTACTTTGATTAGTTGAAACTGCAAGGTGATTAGTGCAGGTAATTAGTAATCAGGCGAAAGCCAGTGTGGACAGCGACTGATTAGTGCAAGTTGTTTATTTTCTCCTAATCGCTAATCACCTGCACTCGCAATAATCCTTTGATTAGTGCGAGTGCAGGTGATAAGAAATTAGGACGAATAATTATAGGACTTACACTAATCAGTCGCTGTCCATACTTAAGGCTAGTTCGCACTAGGCCAGTATTTTTGTTAAGTAGCGAGTATTTTAGTAGCTAAACGTGTCTGAACTAGTTTTTATTATTCGTAGGTCTGAACACTATTTTTTTTAGTAATTTAGTCAAGTAGATTGGTAAGTAATTTAGTCGAGTCAATCCATTTTATTCTATTTTTCGCGGGCGAGTAGCACCTCCCACCACGCGTCCGCGCTACTGGCGCGCCGACTATGAAGTCCGACCCAGTCGAATTAGTCGAGTTCATTAGTGCTTCAAGCCCCAAACGGTCGCACGCGACCGCGATAACAATACAAATCTATTGTGTCTCGTTTTTTCCACGATCGAGGGATTAGTTACCGCCAAAATTATCCAACTTTCAGACATTCTCAATCTTTCGAAGTATTCTTTGGGATCTTCCAATGCTAATTCCTTCAGAAGACAATTAGTAGCTCCTAGTTTATCCCTTCTATCGATCCATTTTCGTATCCATAGCTTCTTTTTATTGATCACACTTTCCTCATCTACCTCTTCTAAAATCGCCGTTAAGATTAACTTAATCAGTTTATTTATAGTCTGTCAAGAAAGTCATGACAGGCGGGAATTTTTTTAAATGAAATAATATGAGAACTTTATTAATTCGAGATAAAAATGTCCAGGTGACAATATTTAAAATGTTATAAACGTTCTCTGTGAAAATACAAAGAAAAAAATACTCCTTATTAGCGTGATTACGTTTAGAAAATTTATACTTTATTGCGCTGTAAGCTTTTCATCTTACAAAACATCACTCACTTGTGAACTGTACTCGAACGAAGTGCGAACGATTTTGGGGCAGAAGCGAGAATTTTAGCTACTAAAGTACTCGGTACTAAACTAAAATACTGGCCTAATGCGAACTAGCCTTTACTTTCTCCTGATTACTAATCACCTGCACTTATCACTAATCAAAGTGAATTCAGGCCATAAGCTTCAATTTAATGAAGAGTTTGACAGATAATTATCACAATTGTGAATTAATTACATTTAAGTAATTAATAGTCCACTCTGAGTGCGGCACTTAACAACTTATATTTTATAAAATACAGTGGTAAAGTCAGTATTCACTATCGGTAGTACTTGATAGTTTTACTCCAAATCGAGTAAAAATTATCGTGTAGACCGCAAAACTCAACTCGAAGGGTCGCATTGAGCCGGCTCGATGGAATTAAATAAATCTAATTTCCTTCGAAATTACTCGATGCGAGCGGTCGAGCTTTACTCGAGCGTGTGAGTTTTGCGGTCCACACGATAATTTTTACTCAATTTGGAGTAAAACTATCGAGTAATGCTGTAATGCTGAATGTGTGGACGAAAGTCCAAGCCGTAGTTTTTACGCCTCAAGTCACCCCTAGTAAAAGATGCATAGCAATAATTAATGATTAATTATTATTAATCACTAAGCATAATAATAAAACGAAAGACATAATTTGAAGTCTAATATAAAATTGTGCCTATAATGTAGACTAGAGCCAAATAATTGTGATATTCAGCTTCAGATCTCAATTTGTGATTTGATTTGCTTCTTTTGTATTGTGATTAAGATAGTTCATAAAATAAAAGAGCACCATTAGTGGTAAATCTATATTTAAATCTCAAGGTCAACTCACGTTCATAATACAAGAGACTTCGTTAACAGCTATTTTATGCATATTTAATATTCAAAGGTGCATTGTAAAACTTGTGTAATGAATAAACTTCGTTAATGTATATTTGGTTGGCAAGCTTTTATTCTTATGATTCATAACGAGAACGTTGGAATATTTTTTTAGAATAAGTCAAATAATTTTTAAAATTGCAGCTGTAAATGGACTCAAGATATTAAACTCATAAAAATTTACTTGCTGAGTTATTGATATTATTTGAATCAAATATTATTGCCAAAGAGCTTCTTGTGTCACAAATGTGAATAATGCTGTACCTCAAATTGCAAATATTATGTTCTTAAATTTTATTTAAAAAATACAACAAATATAAGTTTTATGTTAAGTACCTACTTCAAATATTTTTATTTTTCTGTTGAAAAATGTTATAGATATTATACTAAATAAACATTAGTAAATCAGCGTTCCAAAGCTTATTTAAATGTGAGGAATGAGAATTAACCTACATTATTTTGTAATTATAAAAGTCTCATCATTTGTGATAATTTGATAAATAAAATAGATAATTATTTCTTATTTATTCGAAAATATATTCTACATTTTTTATATTTTACAAAGGAATGTAGTTACCTTATGTTAGAATTAACTTAACTAAATAATTATACAACTCTTTTATAGTTTCCGTTGTATTTATATTTTAATTTATCATAAACGAAATAGTTACTGACTAAACTAAACAGTAATCAGACAAAGTCTTTGAAATCAAATTATGTAATTATTGCGATCATGTTATAAGTCTAGGTATTTTAGTGTTTAAAGGTTTTTTATCTCCACTATTAGGCTTCGTTCAAACCTACGCGACCAAGCGACTGCGAAGCGGGAGCGTCAAGTTACGTGAAGTTGTCAAATGTGTGTTTTGTATTGACGCTCCCGCTTCGCAGTCGCTTGGTCGCGTAGGTTTGAACGAAGCATTAATTTTCAACTTGAGTTTGGACTTTGGAACACTGAAAATGTGCTTAGTTTAAACTTTAAAGTAATAAAATAATTACCCATGTATTATTTCTTGTACAAGCATATTTTTATTTGTTAATAGATTAGGAATAATTTGTATATTACGCTAAACATTGTCATTATATTACAGCTTAAGAAGCTGCATGTAGCTTTGAAATTAAGTTATTGTTACTATTTAAATTAATAATAATAATTCCAATTTAAAGTTGCTTATTTAAAACAGGCACCATTTATTATTTAGACAGCTCAAAAATAAAATATGCACTCCCAAAAATATTCCAACTTAGCGGAATTATGAAAATAATTTTGTTACCTTATGTAGGTATTTATAATACTGCCCTAATAAAGTATTGATATTAAGAACATACTGTGTTTAATAAAAATCGGATCTTGAATCTTGATAGAAATAAGCTACCTATACTTACTAGTATCTACCAACTAGGTTATGAGCAATTGGTCTTAAACGGCCCATTCACTATCCTGCATTGCAGTCCGCCGTGCAGGCCTGCAACACCATTCACTATCCTGCGTGCAGTCCTGCTGCAGTCCGCCGTGCAGGCCTGCAACACCATTCACTATCCTGCATAAGCCGGCGGACTGCACGCAGGATAGTGAATGGTGTTGCAGGCCTGCACGGCGGATACTGCAATGCAGGATAGTGAATGGACCCTTTTAGGCGCAGCGCAGACGACAGACTATCCGTGACGCACTTTTTAGTCTGTGGGAAATGTAACCTATGCAATTATATGCAGTAACGCACACGACGCGCAAAAAGTCCGCATATTATAATTGCATAGGTTCTATTTCCACAGACAAAAAGTACGTCACGGATAGTCTGTCGTCTGCGCTGCGCCTTAACATTACAAGATGACTGATATTTTATATATTTGTAGTCGCATATAATAAAGTTATTAATCGATATCTGCTATTTTTTTTCTGAATCCTGTACCCCAATTATTCTACCTATTTAAATATATTCGATTATTGAATTTCAATATGTACCTACCTAGTACCTAGTACATTTTGTATAAATTTTGTTGTTTGATACTTGATAGGAAACGCGTGGACTGGGACAAGGAACGAAGGTGGTTAGAATCTAAATTGAGGTGATCACACGATCTCATGAAAACCCGGCGTGGATTATGTCTGGTGAGATAACCACAAGCCCAGCGAAGGTGACTTCTGATGACTTAATATTATCCGGCAAAACAAAATATATTAAGTATTACTTACTATCAAATAATACAACGAGTAACAAAACTAAGTGATAATACTTTAAAGTAATACTTTAGAGTTTAGGGCCTACCTATGTGTCCCTTATAGAGTTCACTGTAAAAGTAGCAGCGCTGAAAGAGCAAATTTTTTTTGTGATTTGTATGTCCTCCGCGTCATGAATTTTTCCATATAAAGGTGAAAAAAGTTACTCTTTCAGCACTGCTACTTTCACAACGAACTCTATAAAAGGGACCCATACACACCCTAAAGGTGTGTATGGGTCCCTTCAAGTACCATCACTTACTTTTATTAAATTTACACCATGTAGGTATTTTAGTCTTGTTCGGCCTAAGGTACAGAATACATATTAGTTTAACAACCTTATAAAGGGTCTTTACACACTGTACCTACATTAGGTTATTAGTTTATTACTTGGGTGAATTTCCCAAACGGCTTTTTTTTGTCTTCGTTGAAATTACTATTAAAAAAGGGAATATTGTTGTAAATTACTTGTTTTAGTATTCAATGGGTAGCTATAGGATTGTGGCAAAAATATAATATGCCTAGGACTATTACAAAGGTAGAAATAAATAACTTAAAGATCTATTTTTATCAAATCGGTGGTGTCCCTCTACTTTTTTTACAAACAAAAACGCTTATATACTAGCAAATATGAATAATTTAAGGGTATAACTTATATTATTTCATAGAATATTAGTTTATCTATTATTATATACCATATTTTATTATATAATTAACGATTATAGTTACTTAGAGGCACAAATGTACTTGTCCTGAGAATTTTTCTCATATCGCTGGATAAAAGAAATTTAAGCATTACTTTTCATCGACGAGTCGGACAGTCTCCCCACCCCAATTTTAATTTACTCCTTAGTGTGTGCTTCCACGCAGTCAAGACGGACTTGTGTCAAAGCGCTGCATATTCCCGCCAACAACATAAGTTGCTATCAAATATGCTCTCGGACAATTATTTTATAATATCGGTGATTGAATTTTTTTAATGTAATAAATAGTTTTAAAATTGTTGTTTGGTTCTAATGAATGTAGTAAGTGATTAAGCTTCATTATCTGTAACCAAATTTATCTTAGATATAAGTAATGCATTTTTTATAATTTCCTAAAAAGTGTGTTTTTTCTCACGTCGCTGTAATGCTCTTATATCGGTGTAATCGGTGGTCATTTTAACCACCGATATTATGATAATTTACACCGAAATTATAAGAAAAAACGAATCGGTGTCTTAAATCTAATATCGGTGTTTGGAATCATGACCGACGCACAGTTTTGTCACATCGGTGGATTGCTTTATCATATCGGTTGACAATTTTACCATATCGGTGAATTGTTTTATCATATCGGTTGATCTAGTGGCATTTCGTTAAGTATACAAAGAAATAAGGTACAAATGCGCAAGATAGTAAAAAATCAGCCAAGTGCGAGTCTTACTCGCGCACGAAGGGTTCCGTACCGTTATAGAGCAAAAATAGGCCAAAAATTGTGTTTTTTGTATGTGAAATACATACAAAATTTTTAAATTTTCATTTTATTTAAATATTATTATTAATTATTAAAGTACACATATAACTAAGGATTTTGTGAAAATTTGAAGTGCCTACTTGTTGTCATCATTAATACCGAACAAAAAATGTTTGAAAAATCACGTTTGTTGTATGGGAGCCCCCCTTAAATATTTAATTTATTTTGTTTTTAGTATTTGTTGTTATAGCGGAAACAGAAATACATAATCTGTAAAAATTTCAACTCTCTAGCTATTACCGTTCTTGAGTTACAGCCTGGAGACAGACGGACAGACAGACAGACGGACAGACGTGCAGACATCGAAGTCTCAGTAATAGGGTCCCGTTTTTACCCTTTGGGTACGGAACCCTAAAAATGAATGGATGTAAGGATGTATTGGGCAATATAAAGTTTTTACTTCATTTTTTTTTTTCACATCTATTTCATTTTAATAAAGACACCGATGATAAATTTTATATATTTTTTTATTCTAAGTCCCTACATACATCAAATATTGTAAAACATTTTAAAAACATTTTAAGAACTCTGCATGTTCTTGATCAAAATAAATACATAAATTTAATATTATGACGAAAATATTATCATATCGCTGGATTAGTATGCCATTTCGGTGGTTACGAGTAAACTTATCATATCGGTGCACAGAAATAAAAATCGGTGCCGGTTTATCATATCGGTGGAAACCAGAATTCAAACTGAATTTTCTCCTTAGTCTTAAATGATACGTTAATGATATTACATTTGGGAACATTTTGTGTCCTAAAGAATACATAAAACCTGAAAAGTATATAAAATATGTATAAATAAAAAAAATCACCGATATGATAAAAAAAAGGCCATTTGTTGAAATTCACCCACTTTTAGATACTTATGTGATTTAACATAATATTAATTACGAAGTGTAAAATACCTCCCGTGTGTGGATCATGATGATTATTATTTGAACGCGCTAATCTTACAAATTACTGGACCGATTTTTAAGCCATCAGTGTAGGTAGGCCAAAATAGGAAAGACGGAAGACCTACCTAGGATAGGCAATTTTTCGCGGGAAAATTTACGGTAACTACGAAGTGCGAAATTTCTTATTTACCTACGCGAGTAGAGCCGCATGGAATGTCTAGTATTAAGTAGAAGTAGAAGTTTATATGTAGTTAATTGAAGCTTGGTTATGTACCTACTATCAGAGCAGTTGAATCATAGAAAGATGAGGGGCCTACGTAATTTGGTCACGTTATGTCAAACCCAGCCGACAGAAACATTGAATTGACATGATCCGACCAAATGACGTGGGTCTGTACTCTGTCAACTGCCTATGAATCAATTTCCTCGATGTAACTTCCATTGGTAGGTTAGAATAAATAAAATATAGTCCATATAAAATGAAATTAGAATATGATATGTTATATGTTCGGAATCATACCACCTGCAACTTTTCGCCATCGTCCCACGCGAAAAACATACCATCATCAGCATCACCTTGATGAGTGGCAGTCTTCCACAGTGCGTTTTTCGCGTAACTTTCTGCCGCGCACTGTAAAACTCTGGAACACACTGTCACCAGCAGTATTTCCGGACCTATACGACCTGCAAACCTACAAGAAAAGAGCGTATTCCCTCTTAAAAGGCCGGCAACGCACCTGCAGCTCTTCTGATGTTGCGAGTGTCCATGGGCGAAGGTAGTTGCTTTCCATCAGGCGACCCGTTTACTCGTTTGCCCCCTTATTTCATAATAAAAAGATACTTACTGCTTACATAGGTATACAGTACACAATAATCCAAATAAAAAACAAACATTTTATCATGAATGGACAGTCGGTGTTCATTCGACTCGCAATGAGTTGTAGCCTGGAGGTAACTGCAACTGAAGTAAAATACTTAAATATTTCCACTATCCAACCTGAAGAAGCCCATGGACGCTTGCAACAGACGTGTTGCAAGCGTCCATGGGCTTCTTCAGAGGACTGAGAAGTTATAAGTGTGCTTAGGTCCTGCGAGTTGCGCTTCTCCAGTCTGCTAACTTCCTACCCCTTGGCCCTCTTAGCCCTCCGTCAATCAGCTTACATCTCCCATTGAATGAAACACAGCATACTGCATACCTAAGCGTCTTGTAGGATTGTGTGAGGCCTCCAACTGTTGGAGATGTTGTTGCTGTTGAGAATAGTAGAATGTATGTATGTATGTAACAATTTCTCCCAAATAAATATTTAGGAAATATTCATACAAAATATTGCTTTCTTCAATAAACTCATATTTCAGTAGTAGTGGAGTTCCCAGAGCGTAAAAATCGTGCAAACCTCCGATTTTTGCAATAGTGGATGAAAATTGAAAAGAAAAAAAGAAATGTGTAGCTGATAACATAAATAATAAAGTTTACCTATTGAAAAGTTGTGCTTTTGATTTTTAAATTATTCTCTTCCACTTCAAGTAAACTCATAAACTGTAAAATTTTGAAGAAATTTGCATATTTCTTTCTTTTAAATATATAGCAAAATAATAAAATATACTATTGTTTTTTTTTATTTGTATCGTTGCTTATATATTCCAAAGAAAGAAAATAAGTTGAAAAAATATGTAATTTAGATTTAAAATTAATATTTTTGTATGTAGATGAGCATACCTCCAAATGTGCTTGTTGTGTGCCTCGCCAGGCAAATGGCGTTCCTATTTTTCTTTGGTCTTAAATAGGAAGTTTAAAATTATTTTTTAGGCTTAACAAAGCCTTCTGTTTCTTAATGTGTATAACTTTTTAGCTCTTACTTTATTAAATTTTCTGAAAATGTAGCACAAATTTTCACGGATATTTCGAAGAAAATCTGTATTTTATTTCTTTTTGTTAGGTTTTTACAGAATAAAATTGTTTTTTTTTTCATTAATTATATTTGCTAAAACATACTTAAAGGAAAAAAATACAAATTAGGTTAAGAACTGATATTTTTTGTATTCAGGTAAGCATTTAGTATGTACCTAGGTACGTGAGATTTGTAGCACCCAATTTTTTTTCTGGCTTTAAGTAGGAAGTTGAAATATATTTCAAAGACTAGAAAAAGTCTTTCATTTGTCGATGCAGTTAGTGTTTTAGCTCTCACTTAAATAAATTCTCAACAAATATAGAAAAATATTTTCGGTCTATTTTACACATTTTTGGAGATATTTAAACGTTTTTAAGTACTTAAAAGTTATCATTTGTATAAAAATTAAATACGCACAACAAGTAAGTTTAACACACTTTTCGTTACAACCCTTAAATCCACCCAAACCCTTTTATCTTGGTTACGACGAGCGTTAATCTCTAAAAACTTTGCAAAAACCTTATAGTTGTATTTAGCTTAGCAAAGCAAACTTTCTTTTTTAAAAATTGTGTATTTGGTTAATTTTCAACGTAAACAATCGGTTAAGAGTTATTAAATAACAGGAACAAGAAAAAAAAATTTTTTCTGGACCGGTTTTATATGGTGAAATATTAATTTTTAATTAAGTAATTAAAAAATTAAAAGCACAAAAAAAAATTTGGTAAACTTTGCAAGTTATAGTGTAAAAAAGAAAATGACACCTCAAAAACAAAAACCCATTCACTATTACAATTTTCGGAGGTTAAAACCTCTGGCGACTGCACTATAGCTAAAAGCCGAGCTTTGTGAGGGCTCGCGTCGTCACACTTTGACTGACTGATGATGATAACATATCTACCTACATATAAATAAAAATGACTATGTTAAAGCACAAATCAATAGGCATGATAGTTTTTCCGTAACGTACACCACAAAATGTTCAGGTTGTAGGTAGGTACCTATGTACCTACCTACTAGGGCTCGCTTCGCTTGCCCTAATAATAATTTGGTACCTATATTTAGATAGACAGCTTACGTAATTTCCAATACAATAAACATTTAATCATTTACCTATTGAGGTCACATAATGACGAGCTACGGGTTTATTACGAAACATGTCGTAAATCGACGTATTAACTAAATTGATAAGGGGTTGTCTGTTGGTGGATAATTTACCCTCCGTAATAGTAATAACTACGTTGAAGGGAAGTTCTTGTATGATTACCTACGCACTCCAGAAATATTTTCTAATTACTCTTTAAATATTGTATGTTAAACAAAGTAATTATTTGTAATTATTACTTTGTATTGTATTTCTTCTTAATTACTCATAATATTTGGATACGGAACCTGTAATCACTATATCTTTGTTAGTAAGAAGTTTGGTAGGTACCTAACTTGTACCTGGTACTTAGATCATACCCGACTATTACCTACATTGCATTTTAGGTTCCTACATTCAACATTGTCCTTTCAGGAGTTTTCCAAAATAATGTTATATTCTGTTGAGGACTGAGGTGTTCTCACTTATCTCTACCTTGGACTCTATACTACCTACGTACTCTTGAAAATCATAATCTTGAAAGTTTTTTAGTTTTTACCTACTTGTGTACTAGTTATTTACATGCCATTCATATCTATTTTACCATAAAGAGATGAATGGCATGTTAATTTCGTAAGAAAAGTACGAGGTTCGCTATTTTTGTAAGACTAGGTAGGACCTTTTATTTATTTAATAAAATGTGCCCCGCAAGTGAGCTATCAAGATTGAGTTTAAAGCACGGCCGGTAACAGCTATAAATCGGCGATCAGGATTTACGAGGGACCTCCGCAAATCGGTTTATATTTTCGATAAATAAAATTGGCGCAGGTTTTGCGAGGTAAGCAGAGGCCGTTAGAGCGCGGCGCCGCCCGCCGCCGTCCGCGTCAGCTGCTCCAGACTCACATAAACCGAACCCTCGTGTTTTCTTGCTGACAATTTTTTCCTGGCTCGGTCATTACACAGCTGGGTCCGAGACAAAACGGCGAATCGCTTAAGCCCCGGAGACCGTCCAATTTTATTGTATGGACCCGCTACAAATTGATATTCCGCCCGGGTGTAGTGTCACATGTCAAGAAATCTTGCTAATCTTACAGCTTTCAGTGAAGGGCTATGGAAGGGTTGAATCGCTTTTAGTTTTGGTTTTCATTTGAAAATCAATGGAAAATGTTTAAGCCCATTTATAGGAAATGTGCGAGTTTTGTTTATTGTACTGGTAATAAAGGTTACTAGATTAACGCATTGGCTTCTTTTGGTAGTAGTTGTTTGGTAGTAATTTTGACATTGTGAAAAATTCAGTCTAGTTAAAAAACCTTTTTAAAGTGAAGACATTTTTTAAACAAGTGTTTTACATGGTTTTACTGTAAAAACTTGACTGAAAAAAAATCTGCAGTAAACATGAGCAATCTTTCAAACCTTCAAGCTTGTACATTTGAGTAAAAGATAGGTGATAGGTGCGGTTTGACCATCCCGTTGTTAGTAGGTACCTACTCCGCAATCATTGTTTTCATAAATCGTCCTTTGGTACCCATAGAATAAGCTCCTTTTTTGAAGTCGGTTAAAAATTAACAATTTTCGAGCGCATTAGCAAGATGGTCCAAACTCCAACGTTATATCATGTATTGTGTAAGTAATAAAAAATAAAAATAATTCACTGTAATTATTTTTTAATTTCATCCAACTGGCTGTTCAGACACAGTTACATAGACGAATCACGATAAAGATGAGCTAGTTTCTATGGCGGGTGGGCGCTGAAGGGCCCTCTTACGGAGATCATCACTCAGCAGCATGAGGTTTTCGTACTGGGCACTGGATACATCTAGCAAGTTAATGGTGTCCTTTATGGCCGCCACCTGTCTCTCCTTTTCTATTTCTATAACTTTATCCGCTTGCTCGCTCACTCTTAAAACATCTTCCACCATTTCGTCCAATCTGGAAAATTTCATAGAAAGTAAGTCATAACTAAATATCTAATATATATAAATCTCCTGTCACGATGTTTGTCCGCGATGGATTCCTAAACTGCTTAACCGATTTTAATGTTTTTTTTTAATGTGTGCTTTTTTCCAACTTGAGAGATAGGATAGCTTAGATCTTTAATTAAAGTCGCAATTTTATTTTAATGCAAATTATTTGTCTGTAAAGAGCGACCATTTTCATTAGTCGTTAACTCGTGCGGTATACAGCATACGGGGAGTCTGTGACAACTAATGGCGCATTTTGATTGGTCGAGGCATGATCTCCTGCACCCCACATGCGGGCCCTATCGACCAGTGAAAATGCGCCATTAAGCGACGCGGGTCACGGGATAGCGATGGACGTTGCCATGGTGACATACTTATTTAGTCACTAATTCAATAAAATAATACGGGCGATATACTTTATATAATATGGCAAAGAAACGTTTGCCGGGACAGCTAGTTATATTATAATATATCTACACATTTTATATTGATTTATTCAAAAGACCAAATGAACATTGCGTAGGATTTTACGTCCGTGAGGATAAGTATGTTTCTTAAGTCAATGGGTATTGTAGGCATCTTAGATAGGCACAAAAGAGCCAGCAAGTTTCATTTTCGGTTTGTAGGAGAAACGAGTAATAGAGCTATAGATCTAAATATTTGTTGATAATTTAATATTCACTTCTTATAAGCACCTATACCTAGGCTAAAATAAAATGCAATAATCATATTTCTTACTTGCGTCTCTTAATTTCCAAGTAAAGACAGAACAATGTTAGAAGCACAGCTATGGTGATAGCATTCAACTGTGACCAGCTCACTTCCTGGCGGAACACAAAACATCTGGTCACATGGGTTTTGGGCACGATATCCCAAATAGAAAAACCTGGAATCAGCAACGTAAGTGGCAGACAGAAAGCTAGGAGAGCCAGAAACACTGTTGGTGGATCATATTTATCAATTTGGTTAGGCATAGTTCTTCGATATAGTTAGTCACATTGGGATTTTTTTGTAGATTTTGAAAATTTTGAAATAGCACTTGCCAAATTTGACTTAAATTACAGACTAAAATTTTGTAAGTAAGATCTGCAGAGACAAAAAATTAGTCTGTCCTTGGTCTGTCCAATGGAAGGTCTTTGGTCCAATGTCCATAAAATCATTTTAGGATACTTGGGCCAGAACTGGCCAGAAGGACATAATGTATTTGAACATGAATCAGAATCATTAGAACTTTAAATAAGTACATATTTTCTAATGATCCTGATTTATCCTCCACCGCGGGTAGGTATACTATATCGACGGTACCAATGCGTTAATATACCTAGTTTAGAAGTAAACTAGGTATATTAACGCATTGGTACCGTCGATATAGTATACCTACCCGCGGTGGAGGATAAATCAGGATCATTAGAAAATATGTACTTATTTAAAGTTCTAATGATTCTGATTCATGTTCAAATACATTATGTCCTTCTGGCCAGTTCTGGCCCAAGTATCCTAAAATGATTTTATGGACATTGGACCAAAGACCTTCCATTGGACAGACCAAGGACAGACTAATTTTTTGTCTCTGCAGATCTTACTTACAAAATTTTAGTCTGTAATTTAAGTCAAATTTGGCAAGTGCTATTTCAAAATTTTCAAAATCTACAAAAAAATCCCAATGTGACTAACTATATCGAAGAACTATGCCTAACCAAATTGATAAATATGATCCACCAACAGTGTTTCTGGCTCTCCTAGCTTTCTGTCTGCCACTTACGTTGCTGATTCCAGGTTTTTCTATTTGGGATATCGTGCCCAAAACCCATGTGACCAGATGTTTTGTGTTCCGCCAGGAAGTGAGCTGGTCACAGTTGAATGCTATCACCATAGCTGTGCTTCTAACATTGTTCTGTCTTTACTTGGAAATTAAGAGACGCAAGTAAGAAATATGATTATTGCATTTTATTTTAGCCTAGGTATAGGTGCTTATAAGAAGTGAATATTAAATTATCAACAAATATTTAGATCTATAGCTCTATTACTCGTTTCTCCTACAAACCGAAAATGAAACTTGCTGGCTCTTTTGTGCCTATCTAAGATGCCTACAATACCCATTGACTTAAGAAACATACTTATCCTCACGGACGTAAAATCCTACGCAATGTTCATTTGGTCTTTTGAATAAATCAATATAAAATGTGTAGATATATTATAATATAACTAGCTGTCCCGGCAAACGTTTCTTTGCCATATTATATAAAGTATATCGCCCGTATTATTTTATTGAATTAGTGACTAAATAAGTATGTCACCATGGCAACGTCCATCGCTATCCCGTGACCCGCGTCGCTTAATGGCGCATTTTCACTGGTCGATAGGGCCCGCATGTGGGGTGCAGGAGATCATGCCTCGACCAATCAAAATGCGCCATTAGTTGTCACAGACTCCCCGTATGCTGTATACCGCACGAGTTAACGACTAATGAAAATGGTCGCTCTTTACAGACAAATAATTTGCATTAAAATAAAATTGCGACTTTAATTAAAGATCTAAGCTATCCTATCTCTCAAGTTGGAAAAAAGCACACATTAAAAAAAAACATTAAAATCGGTTAAGCAGTTTAGGAATCCATCGCGGACAAACATCGTGACAGGAGATTTATATATATTAGATATTTAGTTATGACTTACTTTCTATGAAATTTTCCAGATTGGACGAAATGGTGGAAGATGTTTTAAGAGTGAGCGAGCAAGCGGATAAAGTTATAGAAATAGAAAAGGAGAGACAGGTGGCGGCCATAAAGGACACCATTAACTTGCTAGATGTATCCAGTGCCCAGTACGAAAACCTCATGCTGCTGAGTGATGATCTCCGTAAGAGGGCCCTTCAGCGCCCACCCGCCATAGAAACTAGCTCATCTTTATCGTGATTCGTCTATGTAACTGTGTCTGAACAGCCAGTTGGATGAAATTAAAAAATAATTACAGTGAATTATTTTTATTTTTTATTACTTACACAATACATGATATAACGTTGGAGTTTGGACCATCTTGCTAATGCGCTCGAAAATTGTTAATTTTTAACCGACTTCAAAAAAGGAGCTTATTCTATGGGTACCAAAGGACGATTTATGAAAACAATGATTGCGGAGTAGGTACCTACTAACAACGGGATGGTCAAACCGCACCTATCACCTATCTTTTACTCAAATGTACAAGCTTGAAGGTTTGAAAGATTGCTCATGTTTACTGCAGATTTTTTTTCAGTCAAGTTTTTACAGTAAAACCATGTAAAACACTTGTTTAAAAAATGTCTTCACTTTAAAAAGGTTTTTTAACTAGACTGAATTTTTCACAATGTCAAAAGTAGTACAGTGTTAATACACTGTACTACTTTTGACATTGTGAAAAATTCAGTCTAGTGCAGTCTGCAAGTCGCTGATGCGCCCCAGCCCTTAATTACAGTTAATTGTTATAAGTAGGTCCAGTTACTTTTAAGTTTTAACCTTGCACTCAGACGGCCATTACAGTTAACGTCTTACTTCTCCTGGGACGATGTTGACACGAAAAAAACAACATCCACTAGCAATTACTCCGATTGGTCTAATTAAAACAGTTACTTGGCTCTCGAAAATATCCTTTTCATGATAATTTTCTTTCTCTAGATTCAGAACGAAGCCTGTGGAAATTTTGTAATCAAAAATGTATATTTTTCTACCAAATACTTGCTTTTACAGGTACCTATATCGTTTTGCTCTTTGCACTTTGCAGACATCAGACAACTTGTGAGCATGACGTATGAAGTTAAGAGCCTGTCTAGATGAGGCGTTTTACGCGGTAGTCCATATGCGCGTTTCAATTTCGAGCCTGTCCAGATGAGGCGTTTTACGCGCGTAAAACGCTGGGAGGGATTCAGCAGCCAGTTACAAACATGGACTCGGAAAGAGCATATTTGTGTTGTGGCTTTACTACACACAAATCTTTACTACCTAAAATTTTTTCTTTTCTTCGGAATCACCTGCTTCACAAAAAATCTCGATGATTTCTTCCCAGTTCCTGTGTTTTATGACTTTATTGGAATAATCTGAAGATTCCATATATGGCTCTGAGCCTGTCCAGATGAGGCGTTTTACGCGCGCGCGAGCGATCGCGCGTTTTACGCGCGTTCCCGAGATACTAGAGCTACATAATATATCGCGTCCAGATAGATGCCTACGCGCGCTTTTAAAATCGCGCGTAAAACGCTTGCAATGAGCGAGACTCGACTCGCCCGTAAAACGCGCGCGCGACGCGTGAGTCGAGATACTTGGGTGCCATTGCAGCGTCCAGAACTACGCGCGCGTCAGTTGCGAGTGGACCTATTTCATGAAAATGATGGAGCGTGATAACTTCGATACGGAACTTTTTATTGACGAAATTGAAAAAACAGAGGCCATATGGAATATGGAATCTTCAGATTATTCCAATAAAGTCATAAAACACAGGAACTGGGAAGAAATCATCGAGATTTTTTGTGATGCAGGGGATTCCGAAGAAAAGAAAAAACTTTAGGTAGTAAAAATTTGTGTGTAGTAAAGCCACAACAAAAATGCTCTTTCCGAGTCCATGTTTGTAACTGGCTGCCTACCTTGCCTGCCTGCCTTGCTCATGCACACGTGGTATGTAATATGATGTAGATAACTTATGAGTCGTAATTATTCAGGCGCTGAAAGTCATAAGTTATGACTTATGACTTTCAGCGCCTGAAAAAATAAGACTAATATTGTGTAGTGACTCTATGTTTACATATAAAATATAGGTAAACAATATAACCATACAGCAAAAGGCTTTCAGTACACGTATCCGTTGGCATCCTTTCAAATTGATAAAATATCAAACAATTTCGTACGTAGCTAGGTAGATTCTCCGCGTCGCAAAAGATAAACGTTTGATAAATTCGTATGTAACACGCCACATATTGCGCGGTACGCCCCTCTATTTTCATTTAGACAAGATCCGCCGGGAGCGGATCAAGCGCTCGCAAAAATAAATAAAACTGTTATTGAGATAAGCATCTGCGGCGCGGCTTTCGCTAAGTCCCGTCGTGTCGCGCAGCGCACTGAGCAATGTACTGAGATATGTCCGGATTACGCCGCCCGCTCCGCTCAATTCCGCTTGCCAACTTTCACAGCTGAAACCGCTTAACATGAGCAGCTTGACAATCTTTAAATATCTGCAATTATGCTCGTTCGTTTCAGACTGATATGAAATCTTAAGCCCCCCAGTTTGTAGTGTCGGGGTATTTACTTGAGAAATCTAATCGCTCCACGCGCTTAAGTGGATAGAGCTGTCGGGCTTTCATATACTTTCTAATAAGAGAACAAACAAAATGTATACATGCAATCTTCATTTAATGCATTTAAAAATTCATGACAGGAGGAAATAAACGCATGGATAATGCAGAGTAAGCAGTAGGTACAGTGCAGCGAGGCCGGCACCTGCGACCGCCGGATTATTTTCTCATCACCGACTCGCCCCGAAATAATGAGCCCCGAGAAAAATGCCACTAAGCCTTCAAAATGTCTCTTTCCTTGATTAATAAACTTGTACACATTTTTAGGAGCGCCCGCTTCACGTTTTGTTTTAAAGCGCTCCTTATATTAATAACGTCTTAGGAGTTTTCATTTGTTTTTTATTTATTTTGTCATTAACATAATAGGGTAATTAAACAACTTCGATCATTATACTACTGGGAGACATACAATTGGAGAAACGGTACACAAACCTAATTTAAAAATTATTTCGTTCAGTGGTTCGCTCATAATGGCCCCGAAGTCCACCGAAATATTAAAATACATTAAATAATAATGTAATCTTCTGAAAATGTAGTATAAACGGTGACATCGCGACCGCAATGTCACGAAGGCGACATGCGATACTTTCGCGACCGCAACATGGCCGCGAGCATCTGTCGCCGCGGTCCTCTTTCCGCCTTTACTAACTGTATACAAACCATTTACCAATGATTGTTGTAAGTATATATTAGATATGCTTCAAACATGTAGAGCAACTGAAACTGTATAAGTTTAGGGCTTACCACGATCTCAGACTTAGATTTGTTTAATGATAAGTAAACTTGACTATTTTAATATATGACTACCACCACTAAATTAAACCGGATTATATCCTCTTCACACCGGTTAAAACTGGCTGAAACCGGCG
The DNA here is from genome assembly GCA_963422495.1 of Polyommatus iphigenia. Classification (NCBI taxonomy): domain Eukaryota; kingdom Metazoa; phylum Arthropoda; class Insecta; order Lepidoptera; family Lycaenidae; genus Polyommatus; species Polyommatus iphigenia. The sequence continues at coordinate 276,519 of OY730190.1, forward strand.
GAATTGTGGCGCGATTGTCACGTTGATTAAACACGACCGAAAGTTAATATTGTGCGGTCCGCGGAATAACAAATAACGTCATTTTACGAAATGAGGCACTTGTCATTTATAGTTGACACCTCCACGTCTTTCCTACGTTCAGAAAGTAATGATAACGCGGTCTCTACACGTTTGCCCACGATGGACCAATACAAGCAAGATTAGACTTTAGAGGGTTATGTTTGACTACAATAACACGAACAACACTTATCTTATAAAATCAGTTCAGATGATCCAAAGATTTATTTTATTTTTTATTTTATTTTATTTTAAAAGGTTTGTCAACAATTGCTAACACTTACAATGAAGTACAGGAAACGCTTAATTAATTATCATTCAGTGTTACAACTTTTTACAGACAAACACTACATGCACCAATAAAAATTAACAACAAAATTCAATAATAAAATAATATGATTATAAAATTAATATTACATTTAAAGAAGAATCAAACAATATAATACAACAAAATAGAATAATTAAAATTTCACTGTAAATAAACATAGCAGAAAAATATTTTACTTTTTAAATTTTCAATACACTATTTATCTGTTTTTTATACTGAACTAATTTTAGACCAATGTCCAAGTTTTCACTTTTGGAGAGAGAGTTGTAAGTCTTACAGATCCTTGGCAGAACAGCTGAGAGTCCAAGTTTTGAATTTGAGGCTGGTATGTTAAATAAATTAAAAGCATTGATTCTAGGTAGTCTCGAGGGGGCGTTCATCTCCAGCATGTGTAATAATTCGGGGCAATCTATCTCAGAGTTAATTATTTTATGTAAAAAGATAAGATCCATCTTTTTCCTTCGACTTTTCAGAGTAATCATCTTAAAGTGATTCAACCGGTTATCGTACCCGTGAAGTTTTCTTGTCGATAGATTGTGGAGGAAACGTTTTTGGACGCTTTCTAGGCGCTTAATGTATATTTTGTAGTAAGGATTCCAAATAATGCTGTTGAATTCTAAGATACTTCTAACAAGTGCGTTGAACAATTTAATTTTAGAAGAGGATTGCTTTAGTTCTTTTGAGTTTCTAATTACAAAACCTAGCATTTGGAAACCCCTCTTGACGATGTTATTAATATGTTTATCGAATTTGAGTTGACTATCAATAATGACTCCTAGATCGCGGACTTCATCTACTGACTTTAGATCCTGCTTATTTATGTTATATTTATACGAGATAAGGTTTTTTCGATTGCGCGAAAAACATATTTGATAGCATTTGCTTATATTTAAAAACATTTTATTACATACACACCAATCGTATAATCTGTCTATGTCCTCTTGAAGCAATATGTTTTTAAAGGTTTCAAAACCTTTAAATCATCAGCAAATAAGTAAAAATCAGAATTAACAAAACAATTACAAATATCATTTATAAATATGTTGAAGAGAATTGGTCCCAAGTGTGATCCTTGTGGAACTCCACTGGTAGCAGAAAAGATGTCAGACTTAAAACCGTTTGCCACTACCATGTATAATCGTTCTAACAAATAAGACCAGAACCAGTGAAGCAAACTACCACCGATGCCAGCATTAGAAAGTTTTTGCAGGAGTATTTCATGGTCTACTTTATCAAACGCTTTACTAAAGTCCGTATAAATTGCATCAACGGGAACTCTTTTATCTACGTATTTATATATTTTAGAAGTAAATGACGCTAAGTTGGTTGCAGTAGATCTCTTGCTGACAAAACCATGTTGGTTTGGGATTATTACTTGTCTAGTATGCCAGACTAGTTGCTTTGTTACTAATTTTTCTAAAACTTTTCCGAAAGTATTGAGGATAGATATAGGTCCATAATGAGAAATTAGGTGACGGGATCCAGACTTATGTAGTGGAACTATTAGTGCCTCCTTCCACCGTTTAGGAAATATTCCGTCGGCCAGTGATTTGTTGTATATGATTTTTAATGGATAAGATAATGTTTCCGCGCATGATTTAATAAATACCGGGGGAATACCGTCACTACCAGCTCCCTTTCCAGAATCCAATGATTTTAAAGCATTCTGAATTTCTCTTTCTGAGAATGATAATTTGTTTAAGCTTGAGATATTATCATTTCTTTGTGAAGACGTTAACAATGGAACTTGATTTTGTCGATGATTATAATTATTTGGGCTATATACTTTAGAAAAACATTCGGCAAATAGTTCGCATACCTTAGGACCACTACTAGCAATGTTTCCATTGTATTCCATTTGATGAGGAAGTGAAATGTTGTCCCTTTTTTTGCTATTAATAAAAGACCAGAAGTATTTTGGATTTTTTATAATGGAATTTTCAACTCGCGCTATGTATTCGCTGTAACACTCATGCATTAATTTGGTGCATCTTTTTCTTAGCAATTCGAATGTGAGTATGTCCATGTCGTTTTTATATTTCTTTACCCTACAATGGTATTTATGTTTTTCGTTAATCATCCTAATTAAATCACGGTTAAACCAAACAGGATATTTTTTGCTACGTGGTTTTTTAAAGGGAATGATTCTAGATATTACTGCCTGGATTTCTGAGTAAAAAACTTCGATCATGTCATCAACTGTTTTGCATTTAATAAATAGTTCATCCCATAAGATGCTTAGCAATTCATTATTTACTTTATCGTAATCTGCTCTAAAGTAATTAGGACGTTTAATGTAGTTTACAGCAAGCCCAGAATGGGGCGCGGCATTTAGTGTGAATTTTAAGGGAGGGTGGTTTTCGTCGACTCTAGATAGTGCGTCATCATCATCCATGGTACAAATATTTTGTATGTAATTTGTATTACTCAAGACTAAATCTAAAATCTTATTACGGTGGTTTTTAAAATGATTATATTGATAAAGAGCGTTACAGTTTATAAAATCTAAAAATGATGAATGTATCTCCTTATTTTCATCTGTCGAGGGAACAGTAAAGTCTTCATCTTTGCACTTCAACCAATCTATCCCGCTTAAGTTGAAGTCACCGATAATAATAACTTTATGATTGGTGTCAACAAGTTTTTGAGCTTGCGAAAAAAATTCATTTAGTAATGGCAGTCTAGGTGGTGGAGGGAAATATACCGAGCATAAATATATCCTTTCACTTTTATTAGTATAATTATTATTTTTATTTCTATACTCAGCCACAAATCCTCATTCGAACTCTCAAGCTTTAGCACTCGTAATGAATTTAAACTTTTTGCAATAGCAATTAATACCCCTCCGCCATCGGATCGCACATGAAAGCGCGATGACTCACGGTCTCTTCTGTAAGCTACGTAGTGATCGTAAAAGAGTTCTGAATCACATATACCACTATTCAGCCAAGTCTCCGAAAGTATTATAATATCATAATCATGAAAACATACATTTTTATAAAAGTTTTTGGTCTTAGTTTTAAGTCCACGGACATTATGATAATAAATTTTTAAATTATCGAATTTTAACATAAAGTTTAAATACAATGTAAGCTGATAGTGAGTCTTTAAATAATTTTAGTTTAATGACTTTAACATATTGCTACTTGTGATACATATGCATTGTGATGCTTCGGTTTTCCTCATAAAAATTCTTCCGCTGCGGATCCAAACAAATTTATATCCCAATTCCTTTGCTCTTATTCTAGCCGCTGCGTGAAGAGACTTATTATGTATCGACAGGTGTTCAGTGACATAGATAGGTTGTGGTGTATTCAGAGCTATGCCGAGATGTGCGCTGTTTAATTTTTCGTTCGGGTGGTTTTTGTTGAATTTTATTGTCGCAGCTAATAAAGAGTCACGAATTCTCGGTGTCGATAATTTCACCACAATAGATCTTGGCTTTTTGCTGGTAGTATTAAGTTTTGCAACTCTAGAGGCGTGAAGAATGTCCGAATCTGATAATTTGCATCCTACTACTGATCCCAGTTGTAGAACAGTTGTAATAACATTTTCTGATCTATGTTCGGGGACACATTGGATTTCAACATTACTGGATCTGGACTGCTGCTCAATTATATCCAATCGCTTTGATACCTCCACCAGTGTCGTTTGAAGCTCTGAATTATGTTTTTCTAATTGTGTTATTCTGATATTTTTGTCTTCCAAGGACTTCTTCATATCTTCAAAGAAATCGTTGAAAAAAGTAAGTGATTGTTGAAAGCTGCTAATCATTCCATTCATTTTGTGCATTTGCTCGAGCATCATTTGCTTAAAATCTTGAAAGTCTTTTTTAGTTATTGTATTATTATCAGCGCATTCAGCATCCATGTCTGCCAGTTGGGGTGTAGCGGGCCTTACTACTGATGGGGTTATGGGGCGCGGACTAGACTGTACCTGCGACTTGCAACTTATACATCTCTACGTATTTTTGCGTTCTCCTAATTTACGCCATCCAACCTCAGTTATGCCCGAGCAAGGGAAATCGAATTGACCCAGACATATTGCACACTTAGGGCCTTCAAAACATTCCACCTCGCAGCGTTTGCAAGTGAACATTGTAATTAAGTTCACTGAACCGAAGACAGATGTCGCTAGTATAGGCTGAGATTAATAAACTTTTGGTTCTCTGCCCCAAAAACAGATGGCGCCACAACCTCCGCGTATCGTTCTCTGCGTGCGTTCAAATTTTTTAAGCTACCCACAAATTTCACTTGTTAAAGACTTTGTCCACTATTTAAAGTTAAAATATTTTATCACTCACTAAACACCAAGCGTAAGAAATATGCACATTTCATTTTGCACCGTCTTAAGTTATGGTTGGTTCAGTTCTAATTTAGAAAAACTTGCGAAAACACGACTTTATGAATTTTTAAGTACGGATAGTTAATAAACAGTGTTTGTTGTTTCACTTTGACTTTGACATCCTTACAATGTCACAAACTCCCTTTCCTGTAGGTACCTATAGATGAGAGCTGTAATTCAAAATTCTTAAATTCTTTCTTTTTACAGCAAATGAAAAATTTCGCATTGGCTCAGATATAATAAATATAATATGCCATAGGGGAATTTTAAAACATCGGTTATAATAATCGCGTGTCGTATCTACTTTTTTGTATCATTGTGACTTCGATACAATTGTTGGGCGTCATTACTGCTGTGGTTTGGCTTCTTTCACGCGAACACTTTCATTGCCGAGTTCGCTCCAGGATATGTAAATTGGTGAATAAGCGACTTATTGCTCAAATATTTTACATTATTCACGTTTAAGTCAGTTTTCAACCATTTTACTATGCCTACTGAGTCAGGTAGACAGTAATGTATTGTAACGGTAGTAAGCATGAAAGTCACCTTACATGCTGATAATGTTATAAAGTATAATATTGTAGTCTACACATCCTCAAACAAACATTAGTGCTATAAGGTTTACAAAACATTTAGAAGACTTTAGGATCTTTATATCTTCACTCTTGAGATCAACAAATCTAGTAGGTACCTTATATTCCCAATAGGTACAGTCCCAACGGATGTCCCACAGCCACTTCAGGGGGTAATCGACAATCTCATCTAACGACTAAGTAACCGCTTATCTTCATAAATTCTGTTTGGGCCTTCACTCAGAATTATTTATTACTATTTATTGTATTAACATAAATTGGGCATGAGTTATTTTACTGTCCGAATGCGCCGAGAATGCGCTGGACAAAGGTTATGATTGTAATTTGGATTTGTCATAGATCGTAAAAGTGACGTTTGTTTATTATACTATACAAATATTAAACTACGATTTACAGTGTATACTGGAATATAAATTACTGTATCGAATTCGTTGAAAAATTTTGAGAGTAACCTTTTATTACTTAATGTAACGAAAGATGTGATATTGTATGGGCGAGAACTCAGGCACCACTATGGATTTTAGTAAAGGTAGTGCAAGTGGTAAATATTTTTTACATAAATTCTAATCTGAAAGTATAGTTTTCAATTTTTAATCAATCAAATTCAAATAGAAAGATACATTGGTTTGTTAAGATTTTGTAATTTATGGACTACTTAATGCAATATCTATTAGGTATGTATATTATATTTCCTTGGAAAAACTTTTACAATTTCTTATAGTTTTCACCGATATTCAAGTCTTAAAGATTATCATTAGAAAGAAGCTAAATCAGTACCAGCCTATAGATTCAAATCTAAATCAATTGTAATTCATTAGAATCAGTAACGGTCATAAATTAATTGTGTGCGTCAGTAGCCCCCACAGCCCACTCCCGCATGGAGTCCATGTTGTGACACGTGTGACGTCACCACTGTCCACCGGTCCACCCGGGCACAGATACCGGTCAACCATATTGTTTAAACTCTGGTTTAAACATTCGTTTCGTTTTCTACTGGACCAGTGATGTAAAGTACGACTGCAAACTTTGATACTTGCGTCCCAGTAATATTGTAATGCGCGTTGATGTCTATTGCTTATCAAAACCTCTTTAATTAGATATATTAATTATGTTAATTCTGTTGTTGTTTTTTAATTTAAATCACTATTTTATAACTATTTGTAGTATGATATTTTAAATAAATTATCGATTGTAATTAGCACGTTTAGTAAACTAATGAATGGAAACAAATTTTATAATACTATTGGTATCTATCTATCTCTAAAAACTGCATCTCTACAAATTCCATAAAGCACTTGTTCTCTTTTTTATAAAAGATCGACATGGGCGATTATAATGCAACCTATTTAAATATCACAACTTGCAAATTCACAACGCAATAAAATAATAAAGTGGCGCATGTATTTAAACGAGTTTCAATTTGGGCCAAAATATAAAACCTTTGTTAAAGTATCAAGAGCGTGTCTGTCGAACTCTCAATCTGTACAACATTGAGGCAGTGGGCGCAGCGGCAGGGGGCCAGACTCAGCGCCTTGTGATTTAATTTAATAATCACATTTAACACACAAAAGATCAGCCGGGGCTCCCTAAACAAACGAACTTATTATAAATAACAATACTTTAAACTTAATAGCTTTGTTTAAGGTTATTTATGTAGGTCATTGGTAGGCATAAACTTTGCATATTTATGTCAAAAGTGGTGTGCCTACACCACTATACTAGTAGGACACGTCTTATTCTCATACTTTATAAGTGTTACTAGCTAGCTAGCTACAAGAGTATAATGTAAGGCAAGGTTATTTTAGCAGGACTACTTGGGAAAGCTAATGGTGCTTGTAAAGTCAAGTATAAATACTAGTCAATGTGATGTTGGCAAAATATACGGGAGATCTATTAAAAACAATTCAAAATTAAAAGTGATCAATAAATATCTCAACAAAATGTTAAGGCCGCCATAAAAAGGCGACATCGTTATTTACATTTTATTATTGTACATTCGTTAACAATAATCGTGTCCGGGAGGGGGGGGGGGGGGGGGGTGGAATAAAATTTTGTAAATCGTATTTAGCGTGAACATCTGATGTAATAAATAACTTGAGGAGCCCCCATTCCGTTTGAAATGTTAATGACGCCCGATACTCGGTCAGCGAAGCCTTTTCATCTGTCAACTTTAACGGTTTCGGAATTGGGTTATAATTTACGATTTTATCTCGTATAGGGGTATATCTGCGGTCAAGCACAATGCTGGTCAGTGTGCCCGCCCCTTATGTCGAGCGAGGGATGAAGCCATAATTCGTTGTTTTTCAAGTTAACTGCAAACTCCGCCATGTTTGACAGGAACATGAGGGCATATAAAGTCTAGTGATTTTATAAGTGTAATTTTAGTGCCTATTTTGTATCTAATAAAATTTAAAAATGAGTTATCCAATAATTTAATGTATTGGCTGAGTTGCAAAGATGTACGAAATCAGTTGAGTTAGTGTCTGCGGTTCCTCGGAATTTTAGTATTTAGATACTTGTCGAATATTTACATTGTGTTTGGCGTAGCTTAAATATATTTCCTCACTAAACCCATTGTGCGCAAATCTCGAACTGGTTTCATGTGTTCTAGCACCTCGCAGTAAACATTATAATAAGCACATTAGTCGTATTTTGCGTAGCTTATGGGTGCGGTGAGTCAATACTGAGCTAACTCCAGATTGATACAGTCTCAAGCCGCAGCGCCTGACAAATGGTTAGTCCGCAGGCGTCGCCCGGCGTCTTACCATAAATAAGGATTAGACCTGACCACGCAGTCTTGCGCCGGACGTGGGACAGCTCCTGTGACGTCACAGCCCCTTAGTACTTTGCTCTACAATCATGATGATAAAGCTGAGTATACCAGCTAAGTACTTTAATGGCTGTTTATCGCTGTGTAAAAGCGTCTTTGGACAGTGTATTACAACTTTGTGTAGGTATATGTGGTATAGTGTAGAGTCGAAACTAAACTAAAGCTGGTCATACAAGAGCTGTCCCCTTGGAATGGCTTTGAATAGTCGGCGTTATCCATTCGCAAATTTGGATCGATGGATGATTGGTGTATGACCATATCAAGCAATGTGGAGTTATAATTACTTGTAGACTGTAGTGCAAATTTCATTCAAGAAACATATATTAGCGTTATAATATAGGAATTTCGTAAACATTTGACAAAACAATTACTAACAATTCCAGTAACTTCCATCACAGTTCATCTCAATTCGTTTCTTATCGAGCAGAAAGCGAGTCGTGAATTTGCGTTATTTCAGCGCCTAAATCTCGAATTACAAGTTAGAAAACGGATATCAAGTTTGAAGCGTGGCAAGCTCCGGCGCTAAGCCACGCTGTTTTAGGCTCAGTGGCAGTTCCAATTGCGAGCGCAGGATTACCGGATCACGGCGGGAGACGCGACGAAACTCGCATTAGATCCCTTTTCACTTATCTTCATATAATTACACCGATACACACGATCCAGTAGTTTGGTCTCACTTGCAACTATTACAAGTAGGGATGAGATGTTTAGAACTCTTGCAACTGTTCGAAGTGTGGATAGGATACTTCTGCTTGACGATTTACAGCAGACAACTTGACCAAATTATAGAGAGATCTGAGAAGAACTTTTCTAGAGTAATTAAAAAATGTACAGATAATTCATTGTATTACTCGTAGCTCCGGCCCCGAGGAACGTAAAGTATGAAGTGGTACGTACGTAAATATCATCATTTACTTTCTACTTTCGCGTTTAAGATAAGTACTAAGCCAACTTTACAGTCCTAGATCAGATTCAGAGGAAAACTTGTCCAGATATTTGGCAAAGACAGTGTAATCCGGTGTAACACATCACGAGTTCCCAACAAGTGACGTTGAGGACTTAAGTTGGCGGAGACCTATAACCGTTAGCCCGCCGGTGTTAAGGAGGCTGTAAATTCACGCGCCCCCTGATCTCTATGGCCTGAGTTCGGATTGAGACTTCGCTAATCTCCCATAACATTGATGGTTATTTGGCGTTGTGAGGCTAACTAAAAGATGATTGTTTATTTGTTTTAAACAAGTTAAAGGAGAACTTGGAATCGAGGGATACGGCGAGAATGTTATATGCGTGAATCTGTGCGCGGCAGCTTTTCCAGCAAATTCTTCAACGATTATTTATTAAGAAATATGTGCTACAAGATTTGTTTATGAAAAACTAGCGATCCGTCCCGGCGTCGCACGGGTATAAAATATATAGCCACTGAAAAAAATGATTAAAATCGATAGCAGCTATGATCCTTCACGTGGTCTACTTCTTATCTGTGCCAAATAACATAAAAATTGCTCCAGTAATTCGCGAGATAAGCCCTTTCAAATATTTTCCCCCGTTTTTTTCCACATTCTCCTATTAATCTGAGCGTGATAAAATATAGCCTATAGCCTTCCTCAATAAATGGGCTATCTAAGACTGAAATAATTTTTCAAATCGGACCAGTAGTTCCTGAGATTAGCGCGTTCAAGTTAGCCCTTTCAAAAAATTTGCCCCGTTTTTTCCACATTTTCCTCTATTTCTTCGCTTCTATTAATCTTAGCGTGATAAAATATAGCCTTTAACCTTCCTCGATAAATGGGCTATCTTACACTGAAAGAATCATCAAAATCCGTTGCGTAGTTTTGAAGATTAAAGGGAACAAAGGGACATGAGGGAAAAAAAGTGACTTTGTTTTATAATAAGTATAAGTATAGATGTATAGATATAGATATAGATTAGAAATGATAACAGTTGCAGGCTGCAGCATGTTCAAAAAGTAAAAAAAAAACTCAATATTTCAGAACCTGATTTAGTTAGTTTTTGACATTAGGTCAATCATTTAGAATTAAAATAGCCTATAGCTTATTGAAATTTAAAATTAGCAAAAAAAGGCCGGCCTCGAAAAATAATATGGCGCGATGATCTAGCCAAATACGAGCCAGGCTGGCCTACGGCTGCGTTGGATGGAGAGGATTTTAAGACTTTGGGGGGAGGCCTTTGCCCAGCAGTGGGACAGCAAAGGCTCTTAAAAAAGTAATATTGCAATAGCAAATCTCGATTCGTCATCTTGATCTTATGGTGAATAAAGCTGATACAAAATTATATTATTTTTTTCATAAAAGTCCAAACGTGGTCTGATTGGTAAAAAGTAAAAACTTTAAATATGTGTCGTTTAGTACAAAATTGCCACGTTATTTCATAGGATTGTATTAATATTGGCTGAAAATACCAGAATCTGGACACCGTTGTATACGACGAGCGTTGTTTTGCCGGCGTCTTCGGCGCGAGGGTAGTTTAATGAGAGGTCATGGTGTTATCTCGTGAAATCTCCAATTATAGAGGGACGCCGAGGTCCAAGGATTAGACCATGGTTAGTCTTCTCACGTCGTGGTGGATTCAATTACACCCACCCGACCCGCCCCGACCCGACACGACGTGTTATTGGTTTATTGCCGGACAACATATAATTGCTTTTATATTAAATGCCGCTGTGATTACTATTTCCTTCATACGTAGTTTCGGGGAACTGAATAATACATTAAACGAGTATGGGATTATGAAATCTTGAGACGGTTTACTTAGGGATGACTTACAAAGTATTTTTGTTACCATATGTATAATAGCGTAGAGACTGGAGCTACGCGGCTCTACGATTGTCTACGCCGCCCGCTACGACAAACAAAATAATCTTTTTTTTTTAAGCATGATTTAATGGCTCCCACATATAACTGCGAATTCGCATCGCATCGGAAATATCTGATACAAAATTCATCATAAAAATGATATTACGATGCCGATGCGATGCGATGCGAATTAGCAGTTTTGTGCGGGAGCCCTTAAACTTTAAAGTGTCCGTTTCGCACTAAGTTCTCTAATAAGTGGTTAAAAATTATTATGAGAAAGGAAATAAGATTTATTCACTCACAATCATAACAACAAAAAGGACGACATGTCAAGTAGCAATTATTATTATTCTCATCAAAGAAAAAACTTTATCAGCGTAAAACAACGAACTCATTTGAATGAATGCATCAGAATATCAAAAGGGTTAATACGTCCAAATGTAGTGAATATGTTACTTTTTTAAACGTTTTAATCGCAGATCTACATAATAATGCGGGGCTCGGCGGCCGACAACTTGATTGATGTACCTAGATTTATACACCCGAAAAGTAACACGACACACGTCCGCGAAACCTCTAACCCTCGCATTTTTATTTTCAAATATACGCTCGTAATTAGCCTAAAAAATTATAAAATGATAATTCTGGTGGGATCTTGCGGAGCGCCTGATGCGGGGTCGGGGCCCGCGGCGACCGCGTGTCAATCACGCTGTACGATTCTTATTTTGAAAAGTGTAAAAAAATTGTATCACTTTTATTCGCCGTCCCGTTCCGCCCTTATCGCGCGATCGATCGAGCGAACGAGATAAAACACGCGATCGGTCTTCTGGCAACATCTGTGCTTCATAATAGACGCTTACGTAGGCTTCTTTTCGGGGATCGAGCCCGGTGGGATCGCTTTAACATGATTGATCTGTTTATTTTACATTTTAAAGGAGCATTTTTACGGTTGCTTGTCAACTTAATAACGGAGTGTTTTATTTCGGAACACGTTAAATTCAGTTTTATTGATAGGTTCTTTTAACTTATGTATTCCTTGAGGTGGGTCGCGATGGCATAAAATAAAAATGAATCAGTAATGACTTAGCCGAGAATGATTGGCATTTTGATGTGCGGCGTGTAGCGATTTTTATTGTACTCTGGAGTATTATCGTGCGATGTGTTACGTGTTACATGCTTATCATCGACGAAATCGGGTCGGGTCCAAATAAAAGCTCATTAAATAATTGACTAATTTGGAAGCTTGCTTGTTTTACAAAAATAAATTAGTTTTACTTTAGAAGTTTGTGAGGTTATACAAGAGTAAAGAATTAAGTAAAAAGTTAAAAGGTACCTTACTACCCTTGTAGGTTCTAGATATGTACCTACATCCCTTAGTCTTCTGTATTTATTATAACTTGTTTCGTAGCATCAATCAGCCTTTTTATAATAGATGTTTGTTTTTTTTTTATAATATTTTCTTCGGGAGTTTTGGCGGGCATGTGAAAGAGTGCTCTTGTGTTTTTGTATTATTTTCCTAAAATTGTGTTAGCTGGGTTTTTAATGTGTAATATTGGTAGAATATTAACCATTAGATATTCGTGTTCATGCACAAGTGTAGGACACAAGCGTGCTATTTTGTGTTCCCTCCAAAACTCCATCGAAAGTTTCAGTAAAGCGTCTACCACTTTACTGAATCGACCGACTTGACTCCTGTGACTGTATTGACTTTTACTTAGACTTTGACTAGACTTTAGACCTGACGATACATGAAAACGATGATGAAAATTATAATAGGAGGAATATGGTTTTCCCGCCATATTCTTTACCTTTTTACCTTGTCTGTGGCACAACATACACATCCTTTGTGTCAAGTTGCCAAAAAAGAAGAAAAAAAAAATTTTCTTCTATATTCTGCCTTCATTCCATAACGTTATTGTTTGTAAAAGTAACGTTGTTTGTACTTAACTAGTAAATGAATGATCACTGAAAGGCAAACAAATTCATACAGAGGTAATACAAGCGATATTACAACATATCTCGTAAATCCAGTAACATTACACTGTACTACATGTGTTCCAGCGACGCAGATCACTTACCATCAGGCGCTTTTGTCGGTTCCACAAAAAGGCTCGATACGGCTAATTGCTCACAAGTGGTCCTCTAAAAGGTGTTCTATGGCGCCTAAAAACTAAGCCGGTGTGTTTTTATCGTTCAGAGTAAGCCAGAAGTAGCTGTTAACTCTCGCTACTAATACAGTATCTGGCATGCGCCGGCGAGAGCACTCCACCAGCTCTTCACCGCTGGCGCCACCGAAAATCTACTCGAAAGAATTATTTTTAGACACATCATAAACACACGTTTAATGACTGTATACGTGAATAGTATGTTGGTTTAAAATGTGTACTAGCAATTTTATTTAGAGTTTGAAAATGTTTTGTTGCTCTGATTTTGATCGAATGTCTATCAAAAAGTTAATTTCTTTGGAAGGCAGGCATCTAGAAACTTTAATGGATTAAGCTCTACCTGGCTCTACCTACTTGTTGTAGTTTATTAAGTCCTATTGAAGTTGATTGACAAATTGATTTAAGCTATTAAGTACTCTAGTAAAGTTTCCGGCAAAACTTTGTTTTACTGTTTTTTTTTTTAATTTAAAGCTTATAATCTCAGTGTATCGTTTACGATGCATGGTGTACGTTAGTGTAATCGTTAAAGATCAATCCAAAAAACAAAAGTGCTCCCGTGCAGCGTCTTATCGGAAGCAATTACACGTTACTTTATTAATTTTCATAACTAGCCTCAGACTTCAAAGCGAGCCGTCTGGAGCGATGACTGCGCGTGTGGTGCAAGTGAAAAGGGTTTGGCTTTTAAAGGCGCCACCAATCTGAACTCAGTTGTAGCGTGTACAGAAATAATTATATTTGATAGTTTAGTGTCCTTTTACTCCCCCGATGACAACCGAGTTGAACGTGTTTGTGTGTATTCATAGCATCGTACCATTCGATTTTTATCTAGTTTTTTTGTTTTCTCGTCCGTTTAGTATAGATTTTATGTTCAGTTGAAACATTTTTCAGAATTCCTTATGTAAGTATCCAATTTCGCTAGTAAGCCTAGGGGCGCAGTCAACAGTCAGCATGGATAAAGAAATATCATAATTTCATAATTCCTGATCGTATCTTGTTTCAATTGTAAATTTTTTGGACAAAATACTTTTTTATGCGTAGAATGTAATACAGAACGCTCGAGCTCACAACTTACGGCACGATCTCTGCTACTGTTTACTGTGCAGGTCCTTGAATACATTTTAACAACACTCCTGCTCCGGGTACTTCGGCCGCGCTGCTTTGATCTTTGACGACACTTTAAAATTCTATCTCTAAACCGCCACAGTAGTGCAGTTATTTACTTTCAATAAATACTGCAGACGAGTAAGAAGTATAACAAGCTTAGCTACAAGCAACATTTGTGACTGCTAGAATATAAATATCGAGAATAAAGCTCCTTCTGAAATAAAAACAAAAGGAAACTGGAAACTACATAAATAATGAACTAAACAAAGAAAAGTCAACGCAATAAATATTACGAAGGAAATAACCCAACATTTACATGCGTCACGAGACTCGAACACTGGAACCCAAGACATATATCGCCAAAACGATTCCCACATAAATAAAGCTCATCGGATATGAAACTGCATTTACATAAGAAATATATAAGAGGCCTAAACGATAGGTCTGCGAGGGTATCGAGTGAGCGGCGAGCGGCAGCGGTGGGCGCACTTGGGACTCGGAGCACGTCTGTGGGGACTCTAATAACAATACAAAATATCAGTTCGTTCCTCCGATCGCAAATCTACGTCAATAACATATCCAATAGTAGCGCTCAATTCATTTCGACATAATCTAATATGGCGGGGCACGTTTCCCGCCTAAATCTCCCGCCACATGTCGCCAAGATGGCCGTTCGACCGAAACGCGAAACTAAAGAAAAAGGAGATCACGAATCGGTAATATCTTTCGTGTCCATAAACTTAAATGTTTATTTGCAGTGATATTTTGTCCTTTTGCGGATATTGTTTTATTAAGTCCGCCCCGCTTTTGTTTATCTTTATACAGAATAAAGTTTATTTTGTTCTCCAAAATTATGATTGCAAGTCCATGTATGTATGAATGGGGCAATGGTTAGATAAGTCTAAAAGAAAGTAGGAGTTGACACGACCTGAAACATAAAACTATTGTCAGAGTAGACAGAATTATAGAGTATGCCGACTTAGAACTGATGTTGAAATTTTTAAATTTGACGTATTATGACGAAAATCGTCGCTAGGGTTGTTGACTACCTACGAATTTAAAACTATGACATATTCGCTGGACGTGTTCCTCTTTGGTCGTATTGTTGTTTGTATTTTGGCACATGCGATTAAAATTGTCAGAATCTAATTTTGAAATCTTTATTTTAAATATTTAAAAATAAATTATATCAGCCAGCGCGAGGCACATTCCGTTCATAATCCTAGTGAAACCCGACGAATTTGACAGATATTGAAACCTGTCCGTTTCTTTGCAGTCGAACTACTGGTAGTTATGTCTATTGTGCTATTGTTGTTAGTAATTGTTATTTATAGTAAAATTACTCCGAAGATAGTTACAGAAGAAAGTTTAATAATACTTTAGGTACTTTCGCAATTTTTATGACATTATTTCATCAGCGTAACATAAATTAATACATGTATACTTGAATTGCTTCTGAATTTCTTCATCCGTGCTTGAAATATCAAGCACGGATGCAATAGCTTAATGATATTCTTCAATTCCCAAATGTGTCATAATTACAGGGTTACAGTGGTTTAAGTCACGGAATCAATAAAAAGACATCGTCGGGGGCGTAGTTCAGGGGTCATCAGCGGAACCAATTAGTGCAATTACCCGCAGTGCCGCTGAATTGCCGACATTAAGTCCGCCTTTCTAATACATTGATCATCGGACAGGAGTGCTGCTTTGTCTGCGTTATACGCGGACGTGTTCACTCTACATTATGAATTGTTCATAGATCAGGTTGTGTAGAGATGTTTTGTAAACGTTGCGATTCTTAAAATGACCCATAAAGTTTGTAAAAAGTTACAATATGTTTTGGTATATTATTTTCACACGACTGTGGCTTGTAATAGTATATCTCTGTCTATGAATAAACGTAACAATATTATAGTAAATGAAACTGCAGGCTTTGATCAGGGATTTATATGATTTATTTTATTAATTTCACAAATTATTATGATTAAGTTAGTCGTCTTGATAAAAATATAATTTCTGTTCTTAATCGTTGCGTTATACATAATTACTTGTTTTAACCTATATTTCTTCAGAATCTTTTGAATGAGTCGCTCTATAATCGATAGCTACTCTTTGGATATAATCGCAGGCGATTTCGATTGATACCGTCCGTACCGTGATTGCACGGGAATTCGTCGGACTCCCGTGGAAAGATTCGCTTAATGCGGACTTACTGGCAATCTCAATGGAACTGCACATCGATACTTGGTATTTATTTCGAAATTGATCGATAATAATAATACACCTAGAGCTGTTTGTTTTTCTGAATTAAACATAAAGATATTGTCATGGCCTTAATCCAACTTATCAGCATTCCTGCATTACATATTATATGGGATATAAAGGGAAAAAAAATCCTTAAATATTAGTCAAATTTTAAAAGGCAAGAGTAAGGTCCGTCAAATGCTTTTTCTGATTTTAATCCCTATGTTTTTGTAGAAAGAAGGAAGTCGTATTTTAAGCTTTAGCACCGCTAGAAAGTCGCGCATTTTTTCCTATCGACCTGTCTTAGATCAGCTCGTAGTGACGGCGATAGTGATGGTGAGCGGAGGTCACGTGCGGCGATCGCTATTGATTTCCATTTAATTCGGCGCGTGCTCCGCCCAGCGGCCGGCGGCCAGCGCCTACCGGAGAGTGCCGACAAAGTGCCCACCGCCTTCATTACGACTGATTGAAGGCTGCGGACCGCGGACCATTCCATTTGATTGTTTGATTATTTCGGCGGAATTTTGGCTTAATTTGATGACAGGATCCTGTTTGCTCCTAGCACAGGTGTTAGCGTGTTTCGAAATTAATAAGACACGTATTCGTTGAAGTCTTTTATATTAAAATCTCTTTTATGGAGTACTGTACTCTTTATTTGTAAATGTTCAGTGTCAAT
Source organism: Polyommatus iphigenia (assembly GCA_963422495.1). Taxonomy (NCBI): domain Eukaryota; kingdom Metazoa; phylum Arthropoda; class Insecta; order Lepidoptera; family Lycaenidae; genus Polyommatus; species Polyommatus iphigenia. Next base: position 293,673 of record OY730190.1, read on the forward strand.
TAAGCTACGATATTTTTTCAGGCAAATTGGTTCGTCGTAGTCGTTAAATTTAGAGATAGCTTACGCCGTCCGAAAATTAATTGATCGAATCTCGTTTCCGAGAGGAAACAGCGCGGAAGAGTTTTAATTAGCGAGAAAAAAAGGCACCACAAAAGTTTCGACGTAAAAAAGCGGGAGACAAGGGTGGGCGTAGCGAAGAATAAAATCTCCCGCTCGTAATGCGGGCAACATTTGTGTGAGGAAGACTCTCGGTAATGGAAGACAAATTTCAATATAATTTGCAATACATAAGCGTGTTACTTTAATAGCCCAGAACCACCCTTCAAATTAAACGGGGCTTAAGTTTTATTTTATTTTTTCCTCCTCGGCTCGGGCGAGCGAGGGGGGGCGCGGGCGGGGGCGGCGCTCGGGGATAGCGCGACGCTCGCAGGCGTCTGGAAAAATATAATCCGACCAAATTAATTGCCCCACTCGCAGTAGTGGCGCGGCCGCGATCTCGCCGAATCAAATTAAGGACTCGCTATAAAAACCAAATTAGTACTCGCTTTAACCGTGAGGGGGTATTTAGTTACAAGACGTTAGTTCAAATCCCGCCATTTTCATTAACAATAAATATCCCCTCGCAGCCGCACGGAATCCTTATTGTTTTACTTTTTACACCCTTGTGTCTCGGGAGGGGGCATCTCGCGGACGGCGTCTCGCGGACTCCGGATAATTTGCCCTTTTTGTTTACTTATCGGGCGTGGGCAATAAAAAATTGCGTTGCGCGAATTAAGACTTAAAATTTTATGTAACCCCCCTCCGGTACTTCGAATAAGTTTAGCATTTAATTGGCGAAGATTTTAGATTTTGCAAAGCGCTTCTGTTCGCCTTCTTAAGTTAATTGGACGGCCGTAACAAAATTTTTATTTTGATTATTCGCCAAATCGAATTGAGGAGATGCGTCTATTTAGCTTTGAGGTCCTTAATTTTTATGACATTTACGTATTTATTTTATGATCCATGTAAATAAATCTCTGATAAACTAATATTTTACTATTGGATTGTATCCGCTCTTTGTTTTGGAACTCTTTTCATTTTCAATTCTGTTTGAATTTCATAATATTAAATTGGATCTTGATAACGTAAAGGAAATATTTGGGTCGTCTTCAAAAATGTTAATATGCTGTATTAAAGCATTATATTTTGTCTACACACAGAGGGGCTTATAACTGTTATTTTAAATCTCATATATCATAGATGTGAAGGGGTGAGTTCGTATTTTTTCCGTTGGGTCGTAATGACGGTCGATGCAGCAAATTAAAGGGAGGACGATTTAAAACAATAAACTGACGCTGTCATTAGCGGCCCGCTCCATAATATTACAGACCTCAGAGCACTAATGTGACAATATTATATTATAATTAACTTAATATTTATTATTTTAGATAAATTATCGAGATATGTGGCGATTATGTGTAATTGTATGTTTAAAATTTAAGTATAGGTTGGAAATAATTGCAAAAATATAAGTTTTGGTCGGGCCGAAGTCCGAACATTATTGATAGAGGGTAGGCGCGGAGCTCTGCTACGCTATTCGCGCTACGAGAAAGATAATTATTTTTATTTGAGTTAATTTGACTTACCACAATGAAATAATAAGCAACGTAGTATAAATAAAAACAGATCAAGTTTGTAGTAATTTATCCTATAGTACCTAGAAGTGTTGAAAATTTTAGTCATCAACAATTTTTCACTTCACAAGCGTAAAGAGCAAACCATATGCTGTTTTTTGGCAACAAAGTTCGTAATGACTGTAATAAATTAACATTTCTAAGCAGGATCCTGACCGTATCTGATAAATGTGTGATAAATATGAATGGGAAGCTCGCCTAATTAATGGGAACCCTTCATTGATATGGGGAATGAGTTTTCAAGATTGCTTTGCGCATTTCAACCTGTAAATTAGTAAGGACGGGATAAAATTTATATGTTCAAAGAGTTGAAGAAAAAAATAAAGTCAAAAATGTTATTGCAATTTTAAGGTACACTTAAAAAAGAAAACATTTTTTACTCTTATTTTTCAAAATCGATTTCACCCCATCCCTATAGCTGCTAAAATACTAAATACTATTCTGAATTCAATTAGGTTTTATCACGTGTTTGTCGGAGGTGTTTTGTGAGCTGTCATTATGACAATGTCGCCGCGAAATGTCAATTATATTATTAAAATAACAACATTGATTACAGGAAACGTGTAATTTGGCGGCGATACGATCTTATCTAGCGATCCTAATTCCTGACGTGTGGATATTACCCGACTGCCGAAATATAACGGATATATTTCGGATATCCCTCGTATGTCCAATATTGTCATTTGTCATATACACTATACAGGGTGCGTGAGCTTTAAGAAATAGACCAGGTACCTACTACGTATCGTAATAAAGATAATTTTGTGCTTTCTATACAAAAAACGTGCAGAGTGCAGAGCCAGGATTGCAAAAAGTGAAGTAAATTAGGCAAACCATGCAAATTAATGATTTTCTATTTGTATAATCTTGTGTCATATCTTAATATATTTTCACAATGACGAATAAAAAAATTGTATTCCTACCTACGAATAATAAAAACTAAGGAAGAGTGTCAAAAATTTGTTCCGCGAGTCTACAAAATGAGACCCGAATAATGTGCATACTTTATGCATGTATTCGGTACACAATTTTGTGAATTTATAGAAGTGACAATTATTGTCAACGGCTTTATTTCGTAAATTTCAGTGTTAGTGTTTCCTAGCTATTGTCATATTTTAGTGTGCGAAAAGGAACCAAATTCAAAACGGTTGAAGTATGGGGGTTACGTTTCCTTGGTTTTTATTATTCGTAGATTCCTACACTGCGACTTGCGATAAGTATAGGTACATTTTGCGTTTTGAAACCAAGAGGTGATAAACAAACAAGTGGACCGGCGCGGCCGGGGCATAACGATTTGTCATCGTGACAGCGCTCGCCACTCGCGAAAGGAACACCCACTATAAGGCATTATTATCGGGACAAAGCGCTCCGTTTGTCTATCACGATAATCTGTGGACTGTTCCAATTCCGTGTTGTGTAAACGCCCTAATGGACGCCGGTAATGTGACACGCTTGACGATTTTACTCACAAATTGTTGTACGAAACTCTATTACGATCTAATGACAGCTCCCGTCTAATTGCGAGGTTATTACGTTCGTTGTGCACGCGGCCTAATGGTGGAGCGATTACCGGCGAAGCCTCGAAGATGTCCCGGTGCAGTCGCCGCTGAAGCGACTCCGGATGCGACGTGCAATTAAATTCCCTTGCAGCTCCCAACCGATATAATTTGCTACACTTACCGTACAATAATACCTATACAATGTTGAGAAACGCTGTATGCAAATTAGCTTCAATTATCTGAGAATAATTTAATTGATTCTTATGAGATCTACTTTTCCTGGAATGTACTAGCTAAAAGCCGAGCTTTGTGGGGGCTCGCGTCGTTTTTCTGCGTGGTAATAAATTAATAATGTTTAAGATAGTTTTTTTTAAATAAGTACATATTTTAATAGTAACCAAACCTTGACTGACCGATGATAACACACCTACATATAAATAAAAATTACATAAATCAATAGGCGTGATAGGTTTTCCGTAAAGTGTACCAGAAAAGTGCTCAGGTTGTGGGTATAAACCAGGGCTCGCTTCGCTAGCTCTAATAAGATCCACCATCAAATTCGTGTAGTAAAAGTTTAAAATCATAAACGCAAATGATACGATCATAATATAAGTGAAAAGCCGAAATTTTCCAGATAATTATCAGTGGCTCCCAACAATACACAAAAGACAATTTGGTAGTTCGGTGGCATCATTACGGTGTAATACCGTCACGACTGTCATCAGGTTTCATCATGGAATATGGAATCGCGTGTAATTCCCCGTATCGCATGATCTCCACGAAGATCTGGAGCGCCGAATCCATTTTGTGAATAATTTAACACACAATGGTCTGATAACAGCTACTTTCTTTTTCCATTAACATGTTATTTGTCCGTAACGACTTATCATAAAACATAATAATATTTTTGGTAATGTTCATTATAGTTTCGTGATCTATTGTGTTTTAGCATTTTCCTTATATGGGTACAATCGATTTATATCCTATACATTGCTAATAGTATACAAGTTTTAATTAACTTTTCTTAACATTTATTGTACAATATAATTAAAAGTTCAAAAATATAACTCGCCACTAAGGCGACTCAAAAGAAAACTACCGCAGGTCCTACTTTAGGCTGTGTATAATCTAGAGCGTACTTGATGTTGGTCAAGTAACGCGCAAGTCATCTAAATAACACAACAATTACTCAATGTCAGGAGACAGATTGTATAATATTAAATGTGGAAAAAAAAATTACAACAGCCTCTTTTTCGTTCAAGAAAAGTTTAAATAGAAATATCCTTGAAATTTCTAAAATATATTTGCTAGCTGTAAGCTAGGCGGGCGGCAAGTGGGTATCGTTAGGGCGTGTATTGTGTAAGCGGATTTTCGGGGCGAGCTGAGGCAAAGTATTTTTGCCGCGTCGTCTCAGCCGGACCCGGATTGATTTACGGACGAAGTGCGATACTGAGCCGACCCTCGGCTTAAACCTAACTAGAGCTTATCCCGGAATTACGCAAAACACGCCGACCTCCGTGACGTTTGCTGGAGATACCTAAAATACACTGTATTTTAAGGAGATTTATTTTGAACGTGTATTTTCAGCACTTTTAGCATGTTACGACCCGTTCGTTTGTGTGTAGATAAAAGAGTAGAGTAAATGGACGTAATGAGTATTTAAATCAAATATCTTGGATTGAACGACCCCGTCCAAAATCCGCTCTATTTGTTCTTAGACGGGGATACGAAAATATTAATTCTTCGGCTGAAGTTTTTATAAGTTATTGCACCTATTAAGCGCGAGTGGGAAGACACGTTCGGCCATTAAACCGATCTCGGCAGGAGAGGCTGCGGGATATTATCGCGCCGCTTGTTGCCCGCGTAAAATAATAATGGCCGAACTTCCGGCGGCAGCGCGGGAAACTGGCAAAAAAGCAGGAAACGCCCCCGGTAACCGCTCAACTTTGTTAACTGCTTAGTGACGTCACTTAATTTATTAACACGTTGCCTCGAGTGAGGCAATTTCGAGGTGAGTTACCTGGCCGTTTAGCCTAATCGTCGATTAGTGTTTTGTTACAGCCTGGCTTAATGTTTTTGATTATAGCGTGATAGAGTCCCTAATTGGGTTCATCATTACGAATATTTTAAGTATGTTTACAAAAGTTTAGGTAGATATACAAAATAATTAAAAGTTATAGGTACCTACTTATACAAAATTATTGTTTTTAAGATTGTTAAAGAAAAAATTCCAGCTACTGCTATTCCGAAAAAAATAGTGATGATTTCTTTTGTTTTCGCCATTGTGATATTAATTAGTATTTATTTAAAACGTGTTCAATAATTGAGGCTCTTGGCAATTTCTACATAGTCGAAGTCTGAGCAAAACGCTAAGTGCACTGCGACCCTGTTACGACAAAACGATACAACCCGGGTTACAGCGTTTTGTAATAATAGAGTCTAAATTTATCTACTCGATGTAAGCTTTCTATTGATATAACCCACAAAATTGAGGACAAGTTTTTTACTAAAATATTCTATATTAAATCATGCTGTAACCCAAAATGTGGATGAAATATTTCTGCGAAACGCTGTAAGCCACCCGGCTTACAGTGTTTTGTAAAAATAATTAAATATTGCAGCGTTTTGTACTTGTAGTAGGATAACAATCACCCAAGTTTGAGCTTATTTGTATTTTTGCAAAATGCTGCAAGCTGAGTTTGCCCCTTAATATTTTATACTGGTACATGTTTTTATAGTATTTTAAGATAAAAAAAAATACGATAAAATAATGTTCTAATGAAAATTTGGAAATATTGTAAGTAATAAAAACATATAAAAACCATGTACCTATCTACACTGGATAAAATTTGGTAACGAGCTTAAGTTAAAAAAAAATAAACTCATTTTTTGAAAGTTGGCGTGTTGCAGGATACAGCGTTTTGTCGTAACAGGGCTGACTGTAACTTTAACTGTTACATTCTCTTGATAAGAGGACATAAAGCTATCTACTTGAAAACTTGTGTAAGGACTCAGGTAAGTTTAAACGGCTATTTTATGTTTTGTTAACTTGAGAAATAGAGTTAAGCTGATAAGAACACTAAACTGTTTTTAAGAAATAATAAATTTGAACTATGATTTTTAGTGATTCATTTTTTATACATTGCGGAACTGTAATTAAACATTAATATTACTAAAAAAATGGTGTCAAAATAAACAAAACACGCTAAACCATTTTTCATCTAGTGTCCGGACATTAGCGGCGGCGGAGTGGAAGTAGCGACTAGCCATAGATCATGTGACGTGCCCTGTCCGACACCGACAGGTAAAACTTAAAACTGCGACACACGGGAAAATCAATAAGCGACCGCATCCGCTGGGCAAATAAATACGGCCCGACTATCCCATAAAACAACCGAACGGTTCACAATTAAAGCTTTAAATCTGCAATAGGTGTTGGTATAAATCGGCGAGGAAACAATCAGCGGCGGCTATTAGCGCGGTGCGGCTCGATAAATTTGCATTAATGCTCTCGAAAAATCCGAGCGCCCATAATTTTCACGTGCCCCGCGTAATATAGTGCATGTGTATCTCGCCTATATTTAGCGCCATTAGACGGATGATCGTTTAGGGGCACTTACGTGTTTGGTGATTGATCGTATCGAGTCCTGAAAATATTGCCTTCGAGGGCACAGATATAAATCGTTATTAATTTAGGTATGGACTAGATATCAGATGAAAGATGGTTAATGCTAAGAAGGTTTAGGGATTGCCAGTTTTATAATAGCGCAATGAGGATTTAAGTTTACACTTCCCTTAATCATTAATCTATTTCAGGTTTCAACAGTCATTCTCTCTACATTTGTAGACATCTCTACATTTGGAAGACCGACACTTCTCATCACTTAATTATCTACATAATATTATTCCTCGTTAGAAGCCCGTCATTTGATAGCCAATGATCGACCCAATATCAGTGGCCATTTAGACGCAGTGGTCCATATTTCAGCGCTGCCGATTTACAGTCCGGGTGAGTCCGGACGAGTCCGGGAGAGTCCGGGAGAGCCGGGAGAGTCTGGGTGAGTTACGGAGCGCCCCCGCCTGGCTGCACTTTACACTTTTACAGTTCCGCGCGTACCAACGCCTATTAATTGATATCTGCTGCGACATCAACGCATTTTACGCCACTGAATTTTTATAAGCTCCGTCGTGAAATATATTTATTGGTATATTTTATTCCAACATTTCTTTTCTCTCACAGATGTGGGCTTTTGTCATTGCCTTGTTTGCAGTGGTTTTCAATTACATCCACTTATAGGATGTTTATTATACAAAAGAAGTAGAACTAAGCTCATGAAAGACTATAAACTATAGCCTTTATTAGTTTTAAAGCCACAATGATTAGAACACCTTATTTTGTAACTTATCAAAATATGTTACCAACAAGACAGGCGTCAGTTAAAATCGAAATAGCTTGATACATAAAACGAAGGGAAACTGTTGTCTAGGCAGAACGTTACAATATTACTTATTATCTAAATTAATACAATACTTTTAAATGTCTTTTAGGGCGTTGATAAAATCGTATTATTTATGTTTTGTCCTCGCACGGCACACCCATAGTGTCCTCACAGGTATTTGAATAAAATACACTTTACGTGTCACATATTTCTCTGACGCCGTTTGATTTTATTGGAAGGACAACTGCAGCGACGACGAAAAAGGCGTCATTCAAAAATCGTGGAGACGTTAACGGCGATATTAAATAACATCTCTATTCACATAAAATGCAACATAAAATGTTAGGCGAAGGCCAGAGCGGACATCGAGCGACCGGCGCGCCGGAAGACGCCGCGGGGACGCCCCGTAGGTGCCTAATATATGAAAATATTCAATTTTATAACATTTTAGATAGCATCGCTGCTCGTCGATTTGATATTTTCGGCGGTAAGGTAATGTTATATCGTCGTGAATGGAGGCTGCGCCCGCTGCGCGCAATACGACACCTCTAACTTAGCACTTAATCATATTCTCGGACACTTATGCACGTACGGGCTCCGGGTCTAGCGTTACGGATGTAACCATCGTGTCACCGTTGTCGATACATTTTTTACATTACAATATTAGATGCTGAGGAAGGTGCACGAACTTGTTTATAGAATTACAAAAAAACTCCAAGAAAGCATATTATGCGTTATGAGTCTATGACTTATGAATGAAAACCAGTTGTTCTAACTGTGAAATGTTATGCTTTTATATATTATAAAACAACACTTAACTAACACATTACTTGCGAACTGCTCGTAAGAAATAAATAAAATATTACCTACAGTTTATGATATGAGTCATAAGATATTCATAAGTCATATTATTATTCCTAAATGTTATCTTTAGCCAAATGGAAATAACTTATTGAACTTACAAAATAAAAAAGTATCAAGTCCCGATCATCAATTAACCCATCAAGATTCAAGCCCCATAAGGACACCGGTGACCGCGACAACACTAGAATAAAAATAGATTTCCAAGAATCCGCGATCGAAGGCATAAAGCAAATAAAATCGCGCACACGTGACGATAGAAAAGAAAATCTAAAAAGCTCACATTACCTTTGCTAGCCAATCTCAAAGCATTATTTACTAAATGCACAAATAACACTTAATATAAATAAGCGAGTATTGAGATAAGAATAAAAGGACAAGAACACGATTGTCATAAGTTAGCAAGGTGTCCGGTCGGGCTATAAATTAGGCGTTGTTTTGCCACCGTGTAGCCGGCGGTGGCCGCTAGCCCGCGGTCGCGGCCTGCGTGGGCCGAGACTCAGGTAGAGTTACAGTTTTCTAACACGTGTACTTAGCATATTGTACTTGCCTTACTGGATTGTTTTTTTAAATTATGTGCATTTTTAGAAGTTGGTTTGAACATGTTATACCCAACTATATTGTACCTCTACTGCAGCTTATTGAACTTTTATTGCCTACTGGGTCTGCTAGGTCGTTGACTGAATGATTATTACTATGTTATAACTTATAATATTTGAAAACACTTTATTTTGTTGATATAAGTTATTGAGATTAAATAAAGAAAAAAAAATGTACTTTATTGCTATATTTTGTTAGCAATGAACGGTGACTCTACATAGAGCATCTAAGACATTTGGACAAAACATCCTAATTATGTATTAAATGTAAACTAAACCAAATGTTATAATTTCGTCTCCTCGAGAGCGCAAAAATGAGGCAGAGCTATAAACAACAGCGTTCGATACTTTCAATAAGTCAATGTTATTAAGTGGCAATGCTCCTGCGACTGTGGGTTTAGCCTCACATTTTATAGCGCGGACCAAATTATTACTTTCGCAACAAAAGGCTTATTAGTCAACGGGCGAGTGGCGAGACTGGCGACCTACCAAGGCGGGCTATAACGCAGTTCATTATTTATATTAACAGTTTAGCAGTCAGTGGCCAGCGTCCTGATCCGGACTTATGGCCGCGTGAATGTGCGTGGGTATTATACGTACCCTTGTTAAGCGCTGAGGATATTATAAAAATGATTCCTTTATCCGAGCTGTGACACTCGCTGGAAATTGGTCGGTTAATTTATAGTCATCATAAAAAAGGACCCGAGCGCGTGCAGGTTGGAATTTCATTCACGAGAAAGCAGAGGCGTGCGGCTCTTTATGGGCGAATGTTTTCATTAATTTAACTCGCTTTGGGAGACGCGAGGTGTCGGGTGTTCGGGGACAGTAGCCGGCGGGTGTTGTGTCATGTGTCCAGACTCCACCATGAGGGACTACCGTACTCGCGACGACTCGTACAATTCTCTCTCACACATATAGATAATATTCAAATTACCAGTACATATTTGGAATCAGGGTCAGCGATCCCAGCCACATATTATATCACCATTAATTGACAGAAAGTAACGAACAGCTAAAAATGTTATGCTAATATGACGTTTGAACGGAAATTATTGAAATACCTAACAACTCGGGGTTCCCGAACAGTGCAATTTATTTATTGCAGACGATTAATGAATTAGTTATGGTATTCTCGTATTCAATCAAACGTCACTGTCTCGAAGTCGATGGCACGACTTAAGTTATTACCATAATAAGTAAGAATATTTCGGAGACGTTTAGGAGGAGAGGTCATTAGTCATCGGGTCGGCGGTGGCGATGGCGAGGTCACGGCGGGAGCCCGCCGGCTCCGGCACCGGCGCGGGCGCACCATCAGATAAGCGACAATAAGTCGATACGCACCCCAAATAAGCCTGGAAGCGCATTAGTCACCGCGCGGCCGGGCCGGCGCACCGTAAAGACGATTCGCCTAATCTAATCCACTCAAAACATACTGAGACATTTGTCGGCCTGTCGGGGATCGGGTGATCGATAGCGCGACGCGCTCCAAAACGATAGATAAAACCTGATAAGTCAGAAGAAATATGACGCGAACAAAATCGGGAGATACTCGTAATAAGATAAAAGTCAAACAATGATTCGACCGCGGATTCGCCGCGGCATAATTTATGTGACAACGCGTGATGGACGAGCGGCGACTTTCGGTAAACTATTTACATACGGCGACTGCCGGGTCGGGTCGGAGGGTGGGGTTTATACCGAAAACAAATGTCACCGTTATTTATTGGGTCGCACTCCTATTAGGCTCTAAGACACGAACGGTAGCCGGGGCGGGCAGGTATAAAACAAAAAAGGTATTAATGTGGGTGGCGGGGATTCTAATTCGGGTGTGACTCGCGAGAGATCGCAATCTAAGAGTGTAGTAAAATCGAGTGACAGGCGTCAGACAGCGGCGGGGCCCGCAGAGATCGCTCTAATTGAATCAGGAGAAGCGGTCCCCGTTCTCGGCTCTCGGCCACGCTGGCCAATTCCCTTCGCACATCGACTTAGATTGCTTCCCACAACTTCCCGATGTCTCCTCAAAATACTTTAGACGTTGTTCACATTTGTGTCACTTTAAGTTATGAACATATTTTTCCGTTGTAACTTAATTTGACAAGTTTGTTTGTAAGTTAGAAAAGCTGTTTTGAATATAACGCATTACTTTAAAATTCATAGGAATGTAGGAAGACGTATCACATAATATCTATCTAGGCTCAAATAGGTATCACACACACACACACACATCTCATAGGCTGTATCCTTAAGTTTTGAAATCTTTTTAAACGACAAACGTAGTAGAAGAATAAAAAGGTAGAGTATGTACAGCGAGATGTAACCCTGCTCTCTACATCGATGCTCTTAAAATACTTCTTTTTCTTTGTTTTGAACAGACTTAAACAGATGCTGGGGTAATGTACAAATAATGCACACGGAGCTCGGAGGTCGGTAGGTGAAAACGTTAGCAGAGCGACAATCCCGGCGGAGACAGCAGCAGGCAACTTTGCTTTTTATCCTCCGCCGCGCGCGCTCGACCGTGTAATTGGATGAGAACGACGATCCCAATAGCGCGCCCTTATCTGTTCGCGGCGAATCTATACCCCCCTGCCTCCCCGCACCTCCCCGCCACCACCCGCCGCCCCCGCGTATCTCGGCAATAAGTTTTTAGTGAGTAATTCGAGATAACCCCTTGATGTTGTTCATTTTCACACTTCCTTTCCCGAGAACAGATCTTTATTGCGTAATATGTATCTGTCTCGTCGCCGACGCGGGCCCCCGGGGCGCGTAGACAAACTTCGCCCCTTTATGACGTTAATGCGATCGCCCTACACCCTAACCCGGATAATGATAATTGCTTTTTCGGAAATTATTATTTGATGTTGTCGTTTAATGCTGTCCCGGACGAACTTTCCAATTTGGAACATTAACAGATGTCTTGCGAGCCTGATGTAGAAGTTGAAACAGTTTTATGACGTCATTATATTAATTATTACTTTATTAACCCTTTTCTTGAACTTTATATTGTTATGTTGTAAAGTTGTCTGTTACTACATTTTTTGTTGAGGGTTTTTGTTATTAGCAAGGTGCGAGGTACCAATTACAATCCGAAATGACGTTGAATGTGCTCAGCGGAAGACTACAATATATTTTACTATTAAAATGGATCACAAAATGGAGGAGAGTGCAAAATGCATTCTTTATTCAGGCAGCGGGGAGGTTGCGAATTGTCGTCGTATTAGTTGTTATCTGATGGGCATCGGGCGCGGTGTGCTATCTGCCCCCCTCCCCTTAAGTCCATCTGTTCCTGTCCCGTATTTGCATTTGAATTTCCACTAAACATTCGCATGTTAGATTTCAGTATACAGCTTAGAATCTGTAATCTTGGATTCGCTCTACTTTGGTCTTTGGGTAACTTTATACAGCAGTAACATTATGAAAATTCGGTTTTTCCATCGAGAGATATTATGGTTCTTGTATGGGATTTGACAGAATTTCAAATGGCAGTAAGTATATAATATTATTACGTTATGTTCGCATAAAAATTTACAATATAGGCTATAGCCCATATTATGCCTAGGGCCTTTTTATCTCAAAATGGCTTGCCATTACAAATAACGCGACTTTCGTTGACGCTGAAGCTTAAATGTAGATTACCTACTCCTTATTACCCAACAGTCCCTACAGGCTTCGGCAATTTAACATTTTACTTTTGATTCAGAAGCAGATTGCAAATTTTAACTTCTATGCGAATGGGCAAGCGCTACTTCAGACTTTTGCACTGACATAATAATATGAATATCGATCGAAGGCCATCCTTTAAAATGCGTCGAAAAAAAGTGATTTTTGTTGTCCATTACGTGAAATTGCGAGAGCATTAGCGTGAGTATAGGGTTGGGCGCCGCGGCCTGTAATCAGCTGTGCCGATACGCGCCCGCGCCGCTCCGCACCTCCCCGCACCACCCCGCACGTGCCCCCGCGCTCGCCTTCACCCCCGCCGGCCGATACCTATTAGCGAATTAATTTGTTAGCGATACTTTGTTACAAATTGACCATTTACAACAATTTTAGACATCTTTCTAAATTCCATATGAGCTTTGTTGTTTCGGCCTTTTAGAGCTTTTTGAAGGTTATGTGAGGTCATGTGGATTTTTTCAGATACACGTGTGCCATTATTCTTATATTTCAGGCCCTATCTATTTTGAAACGGCAGAAAAACCAAGTGCCAAGTCACGCTTGTGAGAGCAAATTCACATGACTCTAAAACTCGCTTCAGATCTTTTAGATGAATTAGTTACTATCATGATACTCTAAACAATTATTATCAACTTAAATCACAAATTAGGAAACAGGTAAACTACATAAGTACCTTATGTATAAGGCACAGACAATTTAAGTTGAATGCTTCATGTTTTTCCTAATACAGTGATTATGTTGTTAGCGTAGTTGCTACGCCACTCGTAGCAAGTGCATCGCGTTCTGCCAGTTCAATTGAAATTACTAGAGACTGGATTATATGCAACATAAAAAGCTTGTTATATGCATGCAAATATGCATGAAAAATGCTTGAAATATGCATGAAAATTGGCAGAATATGTAAAATTAAATGACAATATGCAAATTCAAAATCTGCATACAATTAGTAAATTATTTTTTTTTAGGCGATAATAGGTACAGTAACATCATAATATGACATTAAAGTTATCAAAAAATTGTAAACGTAAGCAATCAAATATTTTTCTAAATTTTCAGTGCTAAGATTGTGTCTACGATCATTAAGAACAGAGGTTCCCAAACTTTTTTTTCTCATAGACCACTTTAAACATTTTGCTGGGTCCGATGGTCCCCACAGCTAACCCAAGCTAACAGCTAACAGCTAGTCCCAAGTTAAAGGCCGGTCTAAAAAGCGTATTCATCCCATATCACAGTTGGACCTTTACTTTTTTAACCGACTTCAAAAAAGGAGGTTATCAATTTGACGCGTATGTATGTAATATTTCCAGAACTGCCCAATTTTCGTATATTATGTTAGTCTATATCAGCGTCTGAATAAATGTGCCGAATTTCAAAAGTGTATGTATGTATGTTTTTACGTTTGTGTTCGCATATCTCTGAAAGTACTATTCCGATTTCAGTAATTATTTTTTTGTTGTACTAGGTATTGTTCAACTTAGGGAATAGTGTAAGTTTCATCAAAATCGGCTCAGTAGTTTTAGAGATAGGGAGTTTTAATTCTCAATAACGTACAATTTTGAAGTTGGTTTTATCTTTTTAAAATACAATTATAGTATTCTAAGTTTGACTCACAAGTCACAGTACAAGGAACCAATAACCTTCACTTCGGAGTGGTAAAAGTAAACGCAAATATTTTCTTGTTTTGTAGCTATTTAACACAAAAATTACCACACTTTTACTTATTTCTGAATCACCTCGCTCTGTAATATTTAATCTGCTATTAATATAACATTGTCTGCCTATATTCATAGTCCGAGAAGTCAAATCGGGTCACCTAATTTTTATAGACCCCCGTTAACGACTCGTGGACCCCTATTTTTTTTCCACGCAAGCGTAGACCCCTATCGGGCTCCCGTGGACCCCATGGGGTCCACCTGGACCACTTTGGGAATCAATGATTTAGAATATTTTTGTAAATAGAAAAGGTTCGCTCCACATTCACTGAGGAAACTGGGTGCTTTGTTAACACTTAGGTACAGTTTCTGGGAAAAGTTCTGCCATACCATTAATTTTTTTCGCAAGCGCGACATTCTTCTGGCTCTGGCTCTTTCATTTTACTGTCGTAACTGTCAAAACAAAAGACGCGCACGGCTACTGACTACATTCGAAATGCAGTAAAAGTCGCAACTATAGCCCATATTATGCTTTTGTTATTATTGTTAACTGTTATTTTTATTAAATTTGGTCGCATTTCGTAGCGCAGGGTTAATGAAAAATGTTGTAAATGTACCGAAAACATGCATCATAACTAGATCTTAGGTAAAATATGCTATTACCGCTGAGAATGGCTAAAATATGCAAATGCATATGCAGATATGCAAATGCATATAATCCGGTCTCTAGAAATTACCATTGCATACGCGAACGGAACGAAAAACACAGCGGCCCGGTATTAAGTTGATAAGCTGACAGAATAAAAACAAATTTTTCTGTTTATTAAGATCATCACCATCATCAGGACCATTTAGGCGTTAGTCAGCTTGTCCAAAAAACCATGAAAGAGCACCGTAGTCCTTACTCCGTAGCACTTTAGTTATTGGGAAACATCTAACTTATAAGACATAAAAGTTACAACAGAACAAAACCTATTTATTTTTATTTAACAGTATATTGCATATAAAAACAATCAACAAGCTCGAAGAAAATAACACAGACTAATCAAAACATTCTATTTTTAAATCGGAATCCGAGGAAGATTGAATCAAACGCAATTAGAAATGTTGTCAGGTAGACGAAAGGATTACAGGTTCCGTGTCTCGTCCGTAGTTTTACTTGGGTGGCAATAATTGCTACTCTAGCACTTTATTATGGTCTAAATAATGAGTATAAGTGAGTGAGAGTGGTGGTGGCGTGTCTCCGCTCTGTAATCTCGCGCCGGCCCCCAATCACGCACTTCTCACCCGGCCGCGTTGAAAAAATAATACCTCTGAGATTCGTCTATAATTTGCCGCGCCGCCGCCCGCCGCCGCCCGCTGCCGGCCGCGGCTGCACAATCGTCGAATAACTGTTCTCTGTTTAGACAGTAGCCGTCCATACTAATTTAGGTAATGTGATACACAAATTACTGGAACTATTGATAATCGATAGAATTTTGTTGGTCAGTTATTAGAGCAACTGTTTTTATGTTCGCCAGTAACAGTGCTTTGCTTTCCTTCTTTTAACGACTTAATTTTTGTGGAAATTCTTTATTGCTGGATTTATTACGACTGTACGTATTTTCTATAATATGTTACCTAATCATTGGCTGGCCCACAAAATAAAGTAACAAAATAATATTATAGTTTACCGGTAAACTTAAATATTGCCCAAAAGTCAAAACATAAAAGCTAAACAAAATGTTGGTAAAAAGTCGGTTTTGTGGATACTGTGTTCTATTGTGTACATGTCCTGTATTTTGACGACACGAATAAGTTACGGCAAATTATGCGAAAAATTGGTGAATGTTGTTTTGACGTTGACTGACATAAACTTTCTATAGGAAATTGTTCGACAATGAATCGCGATACGCGTATTTTGACACGTCCATTGTTGTGCGAAAGCTAAAAGCACAATAGTTTTTTGTGCGGGACATAATCTGTGCATTTAGAAACCGTAATCCTCACTCATAACGCTTTTTTGGTTATTTTATTTGGATTAGTTGGTGAAAGTTAAGGCTTTTTTCAGATAATCTATTTTACGAATTTTCGATCAGGTTACTATTAAGTTTTAATTTTTGCCCATTCCAAAAAGTGCACAATGCCACCTATGAAGTTTTCACTTTCAAGAACATAAAAAAGCGATGAAAAAAGCATTTTCCTATTCTCAATAGCACCATTGTCTATATTTACTTATAGCACGTTTTATCAATCTCAACAGTCAACTTCTCGAATGTTCGTGAATGCATTTAAAATAGAGGTGGTCTGGTACAATCCCTTTGTAAGGGTGTCACGCGGCCGCACGACCCGTGAGTCCCGTGACACGTCGCCCGGTGACGGATTACTGGCACTGTATACTGTATAGTGTATAGTCGTATACACTACACATGTCTTTGTACCTCGCCCTTTTACTAGCCGACTATACGATACTTATTTATATATATAGAAGGATTGCCAGATTTAGCCTTTATTCTGCTTTTTTAATCCAACAGTAATACAGCTTCGGATTAAAAAAAGGTTTCGAATAGGTCCGAAAACCCTCTTTGGTACAATAAAACCCTGTCTTAAAACCCTCCTAAGCAAGACTGAACGGTAGCGTTTGGTCTTGTGAGGATGAAAACGTGTACCTCCCTATTTCTATTTTCTTCTATTTTCTAGGATCGGGATTGGATTGATGCTGTATTATTAGTTATTAAAAACTAGCGACCCGCCCCGGCGTCGCACGGGTATAAAATATATAGCCACTGAAAAAATTATTAAAATCGATAGCCTATCACGATCCTTCATGTAGTCTACTTCTTATCTGTGCCAAATAACATAAAAATTGCTCCAGTAGTTCGCGAGATAAACCCTTTCAAATAATTTTCCCCGTTTTTTCCACATTCTCCTATTAGTCTAAGCGTGATAAAATATAGCCTATAGCCTTCCTCAATAAATGGGCTATCTAACACTGAAAGAATTTTTCAAATCGGACCAGTAGTTCCTGAGATTAGCGCGTTCAAGTTAGCCCTTTCAAATAATTTTTCCCGTTTTTTCCACATTTTCCTCTATTTCTTCACTTCTATTAATCTTAGCGTGATAAAATATAGCCTATAGCCTTCCTCGATAAATGGGCTATCTAACACTGAAAGAATCATCAAAATCCGTTGCGTAGTTTTAAAGATTAAAGGGAACAAAGGGACATGAGGGAAAAAAGCGACTTTGTTTTATAATAAGTATAGAAGGAGAATTGCGCTATTATTTTCTATTATTATTAGGTATTGCTAGGTTTACCATTTGTGGAACTTAAGCAGAGTCTTTGATGTTTTTGTGTCCATCAATATTCATAACTAGATGAAGCCCGCAACTCCGTTGCGCCAAAACTCGTTTATCACGTGGGAACCGTAAATTTTTTCCGGGATTTTTCTTTCCCCGCGGGACTCAAAGTATCTCCATACCAAATTTCAATTTTCAGCAAAATCGGTCCAGCGGTTTGGGCGTGAAGAGGTAACAGACAGACAGACAGACACACTTTCGCATTTATAATATTAGTAAGTACCTATATTAGAATGGAAGTATGGATGATAGTGAAACCAAATTTTGTCTATACAATTCTTCTACAAACAATCTTTCCAGTAATTATAGACAGTCTTCTCCGACACTCAGACTCCGCTCAGACAGTGGGATGCAAAGCTGCCGGTAATTGCATCTGCGCTGTTTATCCATAAACATAACGCGGGATTTACAACGAAATAATTACGATATTATACGAATTATTCATAACATTCTGTTTGTATTGCAAAAAAGTAATATAAATTAGCTCGTAATAATAGGACTTTGCTAATGTTTAAATAACTAAGTACCATTATATATTATACTAGCTGTCCCGGCAAACGTTGTTTTGCCTTATAAAGTATTTTGTCCATATTATTTTATTGAAGTGACTAAATAAGTATGGCACCATGGCAACGTCCATCGCTATCCCGTTGCACAAACAATGGTCATCGTCAGTCTCGAGTTGTAATAATTTACTATTATTTATTCAACAAATGCAGTTATCAATTATTATAAAAAGTAGCCAGTAGCCGATTTTCAGACCTACTGAATATTCATAATATAAAATTTGGTAAAAATCAGTAAAGCTGTTTCGGAGGAGTACGGTAACTAACATTGTGACACGAGAATTTTATATATAAGATTACATATTATTTATTTTTGTAGGTACTGAATATCAATAATTATGGATGTGTCGGGGATGAGTCAGGAGTCTTGAGTGTTTCGAGAATTGGATCTCCAACGAAGTTTCACGATACAAATGATACAGTAGAACACCTTACGGCTTATATCATACTACACCAGTCACCGCAGAAACTACTCAAACGCACCCATTGGTGTGATTTTTTATATAACTTTAGACCACGACAGATTTCAAGGAAACGTCAAACGACAGGCCGGTCATAGACAGACCGCATCTTGTAGTCGAAACCGACTACAAAATGCGGTTGTCGCACGACGATCTGCAGTTTCCATACTAAATTCATATCCGCAATACACGGACCGCTCGAGCAGTTCTTGAGCGGTCGGTGCCAATGCGACCTCTAGAGCAGTCGGTTCCGACTCCAGAATTTTTAACCGATAAATCTTCCTATCTCGTAACATTCTTCAGCCTGTTCCGTTTTGTATGGGGAGGACGCTTTGTATGGGGAGGGAATCTGGAATTCTTCCTACTCCTCCTATTTTCTTCTGATTAATTTTGTCGCGGATCCCAAGACAGCTTTAGCATGTCCCTCGGGCTCCCTGAGATCATATCAAAGGGTTTTCGTGGTTGGATACCGCTGTCGATCCTGGCGACACAGGAGATACAGTGGTGGGAATGTGTGGTGGGCCAAAGCCCGTTAAAAAAAAGCCTATTGTTACACTAAAGCTTATTATAGTTAAACAGCAATGTACCCAGTACCGACAGTTTCTCGATAGTAAATATTTGTTAAGTGATTAGGTCACTACCGTGCCAGTCATCTAAGCTCGGCGGCGATCACAAATTACAAACAAAAAGCTAGGAGCGTTGTAATCTGACAACGGATCACGTCCGACCCCTGATCATGATTTACGAATGCTCCGGTGATGGGTGATCTCGCCTCACTATTTTGATTGTGGATGTTCTGAATTTTTAAACCACAAAAGGAGAAACAGACACCTAGTGAGTATATGATATTAGCTATAGGTATATATTACCAGCTAAAATGAATAAGGAGAGTTTTAAACTCGGCTGTAGGATATAAATATTAAAACTGATGCTGTAAATGAAGATATAGCTAGGTAATGTTCAACGAGATATTAATAAAAAATTATAATATGTATCAAAAATATGTATGTAAAAGATGAGCCTGAACTTAGCAGACAGCAGACAAAAAAATAATTGGATAGGGATATCTGCGAGCCAACGTAAGTTTTTAGAGATAACTAAAGTGATAATTGTGTGTTGTCAAATTATCTAAACATGATAATAAATATATTTTTTACAGCATACGAAAAAATTTTTAAACAAAAAAAAATTTTTTTTGGGAAGCTCTCACGCAATTTCCTATTGTTGAAAATTTATAAAAATTTGTAAGTATGCTGAATTTTAGGTTCTTTATATAGATGATAACGATTATTTTTTTGATTTTTTATTTTGATCATTCTGGGGCTCATAACTCATAACTCTGTAAATGATCATTAATAAATAAACATTTATCATGTATTTCCCTGTCAACATTCTAAACATGATATTTTTTTATTTTTTTATTTTGTCACTGAGTTGATAGATATCCATATTTTTGTTTTTTAATTTTTTTTTGGCGTCGGATATCAAGGTTAAAAAAACCAAATTAAAAAAAATATTCTCATATCTTCATTTTCAAAAGATCTTAACATGATATTTTTCAGAATTTAGAGTTTTTCGTTTTGTTCATTCATTATCTTTATTTTATGATTTTTTAAATTTTGTCCCAAAAATCGTCAAAAACTCAAAAAAAAAATCATTGTTTTGTATGGAGTATGAAGTAGGGAGACCGGGGCTGGAAGTTCCCGGGGTAAGTTGTTCCGACGGTTATAACTTTGTAAAGGAAAAATATATCAATACTCGTGAGGTGCGTCGATTAAGCATCAGGTGACGCGCCGCGTTGGCGGCCATTTTAGTTGCTTTGACGGCGGCGGTTCAGTGGCTGTGCACACCGGCTATAAGAACACCACCTTAGTAAATATTTTCGTATTTAATATTTTTGGTCTATTTTTATTTATTATTGAAGCTTATTATTGGGCTCGCAAATATCTCTATCCAATTATTTTTTTTTGTCTGCTGTCTGCTAAGTTCAGGCTCATTGTAAAAGCTATGCATAATGCACTATGCAGCATGCACAGACTTTCAACAGAAATCTAGCCTAAAGCAGCGAAATGAAGAGGTTAACGAAAGTAGGTACTCAGACGCAAAAACTACCAAGTAGTATTTTTTGTGTATCGAACAGAATTACTTATTTTTATACAGACTGAAATGCAGTGACGTAATACCATTATTACACAGTGAGTTCGGTTCGGAATAACACTTTTCTATTGTATCCGGGTTTCGAGACGAAGGCCCCACGTCAGCTCATCTGTCCGATTAGCATCACCCACTTTTACGGGTCACGGTGTTCTTACCGCACAACAAATTAAAATCCGTTTCGTTATGCCGCGTCGGGCTCGGGGTTTGATGCACCCACCAGTTCCACTACCATCGCCCGGTGAATCACTCGTAACGAGCGATGAAATAGGGACCTCGCGTGTTTTGAGAATCAATCAACTTGATAGTCTGCACTCAACAATATCAAATCCCCATTATCGTCCAATATAAATAGACAAACGGCTTAATCGGCGGCGAGGGCAGCACCTAGAGGGAACGGGAGCGTGCTTCCTGAATATGTTAATCTAAATTAAAAGCCGAGCTACCGAGCGCTGGGCATTAAGTGTGGCCCTAGAGACTCCATTACCGGCAATAAAATGCCTATTATTATCGAGGGCCGAAAAGTCAATGCACGCGATGCAATTACTTGATTGGCGGTGTTCTGGCGAGCTGTGATTGATGTCGAACATAATTAGAAAACACTTCAGCGTGTGTCTTCATCGGCGCTATCTTAATTGTGGGTAGCACTTACCCCGTGACTCAACGCACGTGCCCGCCGCCCGCAGCCGCCTGCCCGCGATGGCTCCCGAGTCCCGACTCCCGACACTCACGATATAAACATTGAAATGATCTCCTTCATTATCTTTTGACACGTGCAATTATTTATACTTCATAAGGAATCAATAAATTGCCCAGCGGTGGTTGGAAGCACACATCTTCGTAATTGCAGACAGCGAAATGAAAACAAAGAATTGGTCTTGAATCTTGATGGCCCACTGCGTACTTTTGGAAAAATATTATGAATTACGAAGAGCTTACTGTCATTAGATAAAGCCTTGCCACATATGATTTTGTACAAAAATAATCAAGAAATGACAAAATCAAAAAAGCTATCAAAATAGCTAGCAAAATCAATCATCGTCCCTAAATACGAGCTATATTTCTTTCAATTACACCTCCAGTTTTATATCCTCTCGAGAGCCAGCTCAGTACTTTAATACTCGGTGTGTTGCTTTGCAAATGATCCAGAGCGTCGAGGAGCGATAACAGCCGACACCTCGCAGATTTATGCGCAGCAGATACGGCTATTTCGGACATTGATATCCGACTTCAATGCACCTATCAACTTCAATGTTAAAGTACTCCGCGTGTGCAATAAACGAAATGGATAGCCATCAATCTTTTCAATGGGATGCATTTAATATTTTTGTTTTGGTAATGAATACTACGCAGCACTGTAGTCGGCGCAGCTTATGTCTATGTAAATATAGGTTGATTGCATTGGTATCAGGCAAAAGTTTTTCCTTTTAGGTAATAAGAATATCCTCGAATTAAGGATAAGCACGAATAAACAACACTGCGTAACTTTACAAACGAGACAACTAAATCTAACAGAGCTTAGTGTTTTTAATTCTTAGAGATTTGCATTGAGGCAATATTTGCAGGAGGTGGCACTTTCGTCCGTCTTGCCCCCTCCCCCCACCGGGCCGCGAGCACCCGCAAGTAATCAACCTATTAATAAGGGGATCTAGTGTAATGCGACCAATTAAACGGCGACTCTCGTCTTAAGACGCCCGCAGTTTTTGGGATCGTTCCAGGATTAGGATTACTCCGGCGACACTATTGTATTAAGTGAAATCTGAAAGCAATTTTAAATTATATTAAGGACTTAATCAGTAAATTCCTTCTAAGAAAATAATTTTAAGTTGTGTTCAGAAATCAAATAAAAATTAATAAGTTGACTTTATGTTTTCTACATTTACGCTCTACAAGTAATATTATGTTATTGTAACGTTTAACAAGTTATATTCCTAGGAATATTACTTGTTGAATTTCTTGTTAAAGTAAAAAAAAACTTGTTAAAGTAACAATAATTTGTAAATAAGTTCTTGTAAAATTTTCATTAAGCTTGCAGGGCGGTACAGACTGTAACACCAGTAGCTTTTATTATAACTAATAATTGTTTACTCCATCGTATCTGGTAGTGCAGCAGATGGCAGCGGCGGCGGCGTTGACAGCGCGGCGCGTTTGTCGGCGTCTTTGAAGGCGGCGCCGGCACTCGAGTGGCAGTTTACGAGCTCCGTTGTTTTACGGCTGCTCGGTGCTCGGCTCTGCCAACTTCAATGGCCCCCGGCCAATAGCTGACATCAACGTATCGCATCCCTTTGATTTCTACATTACGGTAATCATAATTTAATGTGATTGCCTCTTTAGATGTGCCACGAAAACTGCATGATTTATTTTGTGTACGCTAATTGTAGTATTGGCTCCGTGAATTATGTGCTTCTAAACTTCTATGGTCTAAGCCACGAAGTCACTAAACTTCTATCGTTATCAAACTTTAAATACCTCGCCTGGTTGTTTAAACGTGAAAAAAACGCGTGACTCGTTTCTATCTTGAAAACTTCCAGCCCTTATTATAAAGCTCACGGGTGCAGCTCGTCCCGTAAGCTTATCTCTTTAATATAACATTAAAGAAAAATTGCCAACATGAAAGTTGATTGCGGGCCATGTTCAATATGGCGCGCGCAATATATTTAGCGTCATTAGGGAGATGTTACGAATACGCGACGATAGGCAGAGAGCTGACTGCAAAAAAGCTCTTATGCTATTTTGTGATTATAAAAAGCGTGAGAGTGAGAGTAACCGTGTGACGTGAAGGAATCTTAATGTGAATAAAAGTGTATTAAACTACTGTCTTGTTTGAGAAATATATTTGAAAAAATTTGTATGATTTGGCTAAGTATCATGATATCTTTTTTTTCCACGGGGAGGGCGGGAGAATCCTCATGGATTCCTTATGGGCCGGCCCATAAGGATATGTCCGACTTTACTGTGCAGGTGTTACCCAGTAACATACGGACTAAACTCCCTCCTGGTTACAACCTGCTGCTGTCAAATTGCAGCACCATTTTACCCTTTATTGTAATTTACCATTAGCATCATGAATCATGATATCAATCAGAGCATCAATCCGTTCTTCCATACTAACGAGTAAGGTGTATCCGTCGGTCTAGATCTGTCTGTCTGTGAGCTCTTCACGCTAAAGCAGCGGATTAGATTTTGATGATACTCGATATGAATATACCTCAAGTCCCCGAGGAGGACATAATATAATAGTTTTTGTCCCGGAAAAATATACGTTTTTTTTCACGATTAACCAATTTCAGCACAACGAAATTGTGGGCAATATCTAGTAGTAACTACTAGTAGTAGTTGTAGTAGTATTATTATGATTTTGTCTGGCGTATATTATATTACATTACAGTAGCGCAAAAGTGTTATTTCATCAACACCAACCTGCAGCTACGACGCGGTAGGTACGGTAATTAGTTTCGATCGAGAAGGGATGTCGTTATGCAAGAGAATCATACGAAACGTCAATTTTTGTGAATAAAGACAAATTAATTAATTACAAATTCTACAGAATGTATTAATTACATCCGTTAGGACTTAGGTACCTATATATTATGTACATTTTGCTAATTGTATCAGAATTAATTTAAGTATTATTTGAACGAATTGGTAAGTATCAATGGGTATACCTTAGCTGAAAACAGAAGTTGTTGACTAATAGCTTTGTCCACACTGTGCCTTTTTTTGTTCATCAAGGGCATGCGTTATAGCACAGTCAACAGCGAACGTGAGGCATGCCCGCGACGCATGCCCTTTGATGCTTTGACCGTATCCAAAACTTTCGCTTTGTTCTTTAATGACAATGTTGGCGTTGCGTTCGTTGACGCATTCAATTATTGAAAGCGCCAATACGACAGTTGAATGAAAGAAGATGACGAAAATTGAAGACGAAAGTGCACAGTGTGGACATAGCTAATGACTATTGAGTCAATAACCTAAGATAAATATTATAATGACTTTATTGGTTTTATAGAAACACGACGTTTACTTATATAAATAATTTGTAGTTAATGTGCATGGCGAGTTAAATGACTCTTACCATATCAAGAACGCGTTTTAAAATCGCAGCTTTTTTCTTGGTTCTATCTGGATATTAGTAGTGATAAAATAATATCGTTATGGCTTAAGGTTCACTGTAATAGCGATACCGATCGTACCGAATTTGCAAAAAACTTCGTTTAAGCCTTCCACATTACAGTAACGTCAGAAGAAAAGCTAGAGTTAAAAATATATAGTTACTCCATTATTTTGCATAATGTGTATTTTATACGCCACCAAGTAGTAGGTACTAATTTGAGTATCTTTTGAGTCTATTTGCAGAAACTGTAACATATTTGAGGAAAAAATAGAAAGTTCATCATACTAGTCTTAACGTACTTTGTAAATAGATATTAAAATACAGGTATAAATAGGTATATAATACGTACTGTACGTTTAATTATTAATATACACATTTATGCTTTTGAAAGCAGTAATAAAGACACGGTGTTGAAACAAGAAGTTGTAAAAGTTGGTGTAAAATATAAATTAAAAAAAATCGTATCATTTTTTCAGCATTTAAATAACTTTTTGTTTTTGCCGTCGGTACCGTGTGTGACGGTATACAAGAAGCAGGTTAACAGCCACAGCCGCTTAAGTCGGGATCCGACGGAGTTCATTTATACACTACACCATCACGGCCAATTGCTAAAAAAACTTTTATTTTTTACCACAATAATACCATTTACGAAGCTTTTGCATTTCTCTGTTAAAAGTAGACAGGTGCGATATTATAGTAAACTATAGCGTAGATTGGACAACGCGTCCATAAAATATTATGTCCTCACTCCTCACATCATTACATAATTGTACTTGGATACTATACTGCTTTAAGCACTCCCAAAAGTAAAGGGAATGCTTTGATGATTATTGATTATCTATTATTGAAATGAAGAAACTATTCTTCAGCAGTAAATATAAATTTTAAATAATCTGCTGATAATTAATGCAATTTTTGTTTCTTTATGACCACTTCACTGTTTAAATGTAAAGCCAGGGTATTGTTGGCGCTATAACGTCAATAGACAGCTCATTCATAAAGCTAAGATGTTTCAATTTTGTAAACATTTCACTTCTCACTAGAAACATTATAAATCAACTCGCGAGACACATGCTACGGAAACATCTCTCTCCGGCCAAACGGCTGATGATCGCTATTGTCACCAATTAAGTCGGCCGCAAAAAAATGGGCAATAGTTTGAAAAAAATTGGACCACCGGTATGAAAAAATGGACCACCAGCACGAACAGCTCGGCTAATGTGCGAGCTGACACCGGGTAACTCACCGCAGGGTGCAGCCGTTAATGTTGGGTGACATGTCCAAATAGACCTACAGCATCACGCCACGTGGCAACCCTACACACAATTAAATAGAACTTAGCTGAGGGCTCCTCAAAGTACGTTGAGTGATGTGGGTGAAATGGCAGACGCTGAAGAGCGGTAATGAAGATCTTATAATATGTTGTGGATTGTGGTTTGGTTTTAAATAGATGAGAAGATAAACAAATTGTAAGGACACAATTTTATTCAGGCTTTACTTACTTGATACACAATTAAGTCTAGTACATAAGGTAAAATAAATTAAGTTAAGTCTATTTTATTTTACAAATGACATCTGTATGAATTCGCAGCCTAACTAGCATTTTGATAATAATTCAAAGTTTCAATACTTTTAGAAATAGAAAATCTAAATGCGAACCCTCAGTATAATTTCGCCTCTGGGGAACGAACGGTATTCACTTAAGTGTATAACCAACTGTAGTCTCATGGCACGGTAGGAAGTCGAGGCGATTTATTGGAATATAATGGCACTCGTGACTCAATCAGAAGTGCGGTCAATGGCTATTGTGGAGTGAAATACTGTAGGCGTACCCCGGTATACAAACTCACCATCAAATAATAAATTGCTTTCGAAACGGCAGCTGGATAATGATTGTATTAGACCAGAAGAAGGGATTTTCTATGAATATAATCTTATGAAACACCGTATAGAGACAACGGGAACCATCCCAACAGATGGTAGGTACGAACTACGTACAGTAAAGTCTTCAAGTGTCGAATAAAACACTAAAATCCAATTTCATCAACGACTGTTAAAGTTAGGCAAATAAATAACACGGCAACTGATATCTTTTTTAGGCGACTTTCTATTAAGTCACAAAAAAACTAACTTTGCAGTGATTAAATATCTTAGCAACTATTAAACTATACAAGCAACAAAAGGCTAGGATCAAACAAACTAAAAAACGGCTGCTACTGTAAGGTATCAAATATATCAAGCGGGATCAGTGTAAAACTGGTTAAGGTATTATAAAACCTAATGTGACGACTAATTTTTCCGAGGAGATATCAAACATTCTTCACTGGCAACTATTGGCTTTCATTATAAAAATACACATTTGGCAGCGATTATTAGGTAGCTTTAAAACTGAAAATTGGTATTATAATACATTATTATAATACCAATTTCAGTAAATATATTTCAATAGATAACCCCATTTTATTGTAATTTCAGTATATATAATATTTTACGAATCTGCAAACAATATTCTAATATCCAAATACATATTTGGATATTAGAATATTGTTTGCAGATTCGTAAGTTCTTGAAAAAGGCGGCAAATGCGCTCGTGTGTCTGAGCAGTGCGAGGGCTGCGGAACATTACTTATTAATGAAAAGACTTAACAGAAGGCCTATTTTACCACGGATATGGAAGTGGGGGGACGGGGGGCGTAGCCGCCCCAAAAGGGGGCCAAAACAAAAAAAACAATCCAGAAAGTCCAAAAGTAGGTTAGGTTAGAACTTAGACAAAGACAACACAGAGGGAGCCGAGCGAGCGCAGCGAGCGTGCTGCGGTAGCAGCCGGCGACCGTTACAAAACAAAAGGGGGGCTCGGGGGGCGCAGCCCCCCGACAAAACAAAAACAAACACAATCCAGAAAGTCCAAAAGTTGATTAAGTTAGAACTGTGATTGTGCTGCGGCAGCAGCCGGCGACCGTCACAAAACACGTTGTAGGTTGGGTTAAAGGCGTTAAAAAGTAAGTTACTCAAAGTAAGTAGGTTCATTTAATCATGAGATTCCCAAGGGGTGCAAGTGCACCACCTGGCACCCCCCTTCCGGCGCCCATGATTAAATCAAAACTAATTAAATTAATCGATTTTGATTGACTTACATTAGTTTTCCGTTCGACACATAATTTTTTCACTCCCTTTTGTTACACTTAAGATAGTCAAGAAAAAATTAAATAGACCAAGAATAGTTTTTTTGCATGTCACAATTTGGTTTATTTAGATACCTTAAAATGTAGCCAAAAGAATTTTTATGAGATCTTGTTTGTATTTATATCAGACCTTGGTTAAGTTTATAGATAACCCCATTTTAGAATTTATGAAAGCCTATTTTAACTTTTTTATCCGCCAATAATTTGTCGCCTTAGAAGAAATTCAATTGCCACAAAAGAAAATCACTGCCAGATAAAATTTAAATAAAACCTCAAAACTCATTAAAAAGCCGCCGCTTTCTAGTTAAAATGCTACCTCAAATTAGTCGCCAAAGTAGTTTATTTACTATCCATTTTTTTAAGACCCGGAATGGTATCAATTTGTCGCCGCGTTAAATACATGCCTTAACCCGGCGTGAATGAGGTGAAATATTTTTACACCAGCTATGAGGTGGGTATGACATACCCGAATATTGAACTGTCGATTTTGATAACTTTAGATCAATGTAGAATAATGCTTATCACTGTAATAATTAGTTAACATGATACAAATAAATTATTACAATGAAACAACCACGTCCAATTACAAAAAAAAAGTATCTTTGTTGCGTTTAGTACAAAGTAGTATTTTTTGCGCACCAACAAACTATATTTAGGAATTTAGACTGAAAATATGAAAATTTGACAAATTGAAATCAACATCGTAATTAAAATTAAACAATAAATCTCTCTCTTACTCATACTAATATTGCAAATACGAAAGTATCTGTCGGTTTGTCTGTCTATCTGTTCCTCTTCATTCCCAAACTACTGAACTTAATTTCAGCAAAACCTGCTGCAATTTGGTATGGAGACACTTTGTACCCCAGGAAAGGACATATTATGATAGTTTTCATCTTAGAAATAGGTACGGTTCCCGCCACAGATAATAGAAGGTTCCCGCGCTATAAACAAATTTTGGCGCAACGGAGTTGCAGGCGTCCTCTAGTGGAATATAGCTTTAACTGGATGTAAAATCAATTAACATGACAAAGGACAAGCCTAATTGATAAACAATATGATATTGTAGAATTTACAAACCAAAAAATAAAGAAACTTTGTTATTAAATGTAAAAAATCAAAAAAACAACCGAAACACAAAGGAATGGATCCACAAACACATAGTCCACTATGAGGTCGGGTATCACATACCCACAATGCGTTTGCGCAATTGTAGCTTACATCGCCAACGGCGCAATATTGTCATTATCGCTTAAAATCACTCCTCGTACCACCCTCTCCAGCTACTGAGCCAACAAAGTTCCAGAAATCGCACAGTTGAGAAATATTAAGTGTTTTATAAATCGCCGGGTATGACATACCCGACCTCACTCACGCCGGGTTAAAGTTAATGCTCGAATTAGTATCACGTTTCCTCTTTCATTTTTAATGCGAATGAAAGAGAAGACATGACATTTTAACAAGCTGTTAACACTCACATACGTTGGTGAAATTGGTCCTAGCTCTACTATATTTTTAAATTTATTCTTTATGTTTAGAAGAACAAAGGACAAAAGAGTAATGTTGTTTTTAACATTTCAAAGTTCACTTAGTTGTGACAGCCTCAAATTATTATTAACAAACCAACCTATTAATTTGGAAGCATAAATATTATTCTTATACATACAAAAGTACCTATTCCATTTCATAAATTATTACGCATAGGTATCTATGATCAATTTTTATTACTCCAACTTGATTTTGCACTAGTCAAGGACCTCCAACGAACAAAGGATGAACGATTGCTTTTAAACAGTTTCGAATACCTTTACACCAAAAACACAAATCAATCTTGTTTGGATTGAGCCACCAAATGTGTCACAACACCAACAACAAAAGCACAACAAACACCTATTGTGAGTTTGGCAATTCATTTTTTGCACGTAACCACTTTAACAGGGAATAATCTGTATTAAATAGTTATTGAGTTCGATCCAGGTGTTTTCTGTAAGATCTTATGGGATCGTTTAATGGCGTACTTTTATGCTCTTACTTTAAATATGTAGCAGTTATAACGTATGAGTTATAAATTATAATATACATTACTCTTACTAGATATTACTCTACTTATTAATCAACGAATCTTATAATCCAATCTACATCTCATAATATAATTGAATCCTGTACTTTAAAAATCAACTTAAAGAGGTGTTTTCACTTTTCAGAGTCCTCATTTCCAGATTTTTGATTATTTTACATTCTAAATTGTTTGCTTATAACATGAGAATGGCATATTCATTTGTGGCATGCGAAGCTCTGAGCATTTGTGGTTAGCGCGAGGAATGCGAGTCGTGTAGCAGCTAGCGGGCAGCGCGCGGCTCGGCTAGATATGTCTTCGTCACAATTTACATAAATGATATATTCGAACCGCCTAATGCTGTACACTGGTCATTTATTACATGCGCATGCGCATAGTGCGCGTGCCGGACAGGCGCCGACAGCGCTGGCGACGCAGGACCACACCGCGCCGACCTCGGTACCCGACCCGTGAGAACGCAACAACCGATGACGTATTGTAGATCGTTATCGACGAATATTTGTGTGTGTCATATACTAAAGCAATAAGGAGTCGTGAGATGTCAGGCATTTATCGAAAGTTCTAAACGTAAGCTGTGCAACAGCCATCCGAATCGAAAGCTCGATTATTTGCGAGGTCCACTCAACCAAAATAAATCTTGATAAGGCATTTAATGATACTATCTATTCGGTAACAATATTGTCCTGCAAAAAGTTGGAGTGTCCATCTGTGGCGCACGCCTCTACGCGCCGGGCGGCCGGTGCGGGTGGTCCTCGCCTCCGTTGTAGGCGGAGGCTTCACACCTTTCTAACCACCACTACACAAAAAATAAGCCAAACTCATTCGTAGGAACTCGGGTTAGAGAGCAAGAGTAGCGCAGTACATCGAGCGCGTTGATTTGAGTTCAGAATCAAGTCAAGATCCGCCAGATTGATCGCCGGGGCTTATGGGTGCTAGCTGTTAATTACTCGCTATCTTCGGTTTCGTATTTTTTGTCCGTAATGTCGATTAAAGTTCCGGGTTTTTGTTGGATAATAATCGACCCGTAATGACCGGTTCAGTGGCCGTGTGAGGTGCTTCAATGGAAGGAAATTATTATGTTTAGATCGTCGCCGGTAGTTTTCGTGATTGTGAGAGTCAAATG